>CM023857.1:7047500-7610000 GCA_013389735.1 Phaseolus lunatus
TATCTATCTATCTATCTATCTATCTATCTATCTATCTATCTATCTATCTATCTATCTATCTATCTATCTATCTATCTATCTATCTATCTATCTATCTATCTATCTATCTATCTATCTATCTATCTATCTATCTATCTATCTATCTATCTATCTATCTATCTATCTATCTATCTATCTATCTATCTATCTATCTATCTATCTATCTATCTATCTATCTATCTATCTATCTATCTATCTATCTATCTATCTATCTATCTATCTATCTATCTATCTATCTATCTATCTATCTATCTATCTATCTATCTATCTATCTATCTATCTATCTATCTATCTATCTATCTATCTATCTATCTATCTATCTATCTATCTATCTATCTATCTATCTATCTATCTATCTATCTATCTATCTATCTATCTATCTATCTATCTATCTATCTATCTATCTATCTATCTATCTATCTATCTATCTATCTATCTATCTATCTATCTATCTATCTATCTATCTATCTATCTATCTATCTATCTATCTATCTATCTATCTATCTATCTATCTATCTATCTATCTATCTATCTATCTATCTATCTATCTATCTATCTATCTATCTATCTATCTATCTATCTATCTATCTATCTATCTATCTATCTATCTATCTATCTATCTATCTATCTATCTATCTATCTATCTATCTATCTATCTATCTATCTATCTATCTATCTATCTATCTATCTATCTATCTATCTATCTATCTATCTATCTATCTATCTATCTATCTATCTATCTATATCTATCTATCTATCTATCTATCTATCTATCTATCTATCTATCTATCTATCTATCTATCTATCTATCTATCTATCTATCTATCTATCTATCTATCTATCTATCTATCTATCTATCTATCTATCTATCTATCTATCTATCTATCTATCTATCTATCTATCTATCTATCTATCTATCTATCTATCTATCTATCTATCTATCTATCTATCTATCTATCTATCTATCTATCTATCTATCTATCTATCTATCTATCTATCTATCTATCTATCTATCTATCTATCTATCTATCTATCTATCTATCTATCTATCTATCTATCTATCTATCTATCTATCTATCTATCTATCTATCTATCTATCTATCTATCTATCTATCTATCTATCTATCTATCTATCTATCTATCTATCTATCTATCTATCTATCTATCTATCTATCTATCTATCTATCTATCTATCTATCTATCTATCTATCTATCTATCTATCTATCTATCTATCTATCTATCTATCTATCTATCTATCTATCTATCTATCTATCTATCTATCTATCTATCTATCTATCTATCTATCTATCTATCTATCTATCTATCTATCTATCTATCTATCTATCTATCTATCTATCTATCTATCTATCTATCTATCTATCTATCTATCTATCTATCTATCTATCTATCTATCTATCTATCTATCTATCTATCTATCTATCTATCTATCTATCTATCTATCTATCTATCTATCTATCTATCTATCTATCTATCTATCTATCTATCTATCTATCTATCTATCTATCTATCTATCTATCTATCTATCTATCTATCTATCTATCTATCTATCTATCTATCTATCTATCTATCTATCTATCTATCTATCTATCTATCTATCTATCTATCTATCTATCTATCTATCTATCTATCTATCTATCTATCTATCTATCTATCTATCTATCTATCTATCTATCTATCTATCTATCTATCTATCTATCTATCTATCTATCTATCTATCTATCTATCTATCTATCTATCTATCTATCTATCTATCTATCTATCTATCTATCTATCTATCTATCTATCTATCTATCTATCTATCTATCTATCTATCTATCTATCTATCTATCTATCTATCTATCTATCTATCTATCTATCTATCTATCTATCTATCTATCTATCTATCTATCTATCTATCTATCTATCTATCTATCTATCTATCTATCTATCTATCTATCTATCTATCTATCTATCTATCTATCTATCTATCTATCTATCTATCTATCTATCTATCTATCTATCTATCTATCTATCTATCTATCTATCTATCTATCTATCTATCTATCTATCTATCTATCTATCTATCTATCTATCTATCTATCTATCTATCTATCTATCTATCTATCTATCTATCTATCTATCTATCTATCTATCTATCTATCTATCTATCTATCTATCTATCTATCTATCTATCTATCTATCTATCTATCTATCTATCTATCTATCTATCTATCTATCTATCTATCTATCTATCTATCTATCTATCTATCTATCTATCTATCTATCTATCTATCTATCTATCTATCTATCTATCTATCTATCTATCTATCTATCTATCTATCTATCTATCTATCTATCTATCTATCTATCTATCTATCTATCTATCTATCTATCTATCTATCTATCTATCTATCTATCTATCTATCTATCTATCTATCTATCTATCTATCTATCTATCTATCTATCTATCTATCTATCTATCTATCTATCTATCTATCTATCTATCTATCTATCTATCTATCTATCTATCTATCTATCTATCTATCTATCTATCTATCTATCTATCTATCTATCTATCTATCTATCTATCTATCTATCTATCTATCTATCTATCTATCTATCTATCTATCTATCTATCTATCTATCTATCTATCTATCTATCTATCTATCTATCTATCTATCTATCTATCTATCTATCTATCTATCTATCTATCTATCTATCTATCTATCTATCTATCTATCTATCTATCTATCTATCTATCTATCTATCTATCTATCTATCTATCTATCTATCTATCTATCTATCTATCTATCTATCTATCTATCTATCTATCTATCTATCTATCTATCTATCTATCTATCTATCTATCTATCTATCTATCTATCTATCTATCTATCTATCTATCTATCTATCTATCTATCTATCTATCTATCTATCTATCTATCTATCTATCTATCTATCTATCTATCTATCTATCTATCTATCTATCTATCTATCTATCTATCTATCTATCTATCTATCTATCTATCTATCTATCTATCTATCTATCTATCTATCTATCTATCTATCTATCTATCTATCTATCTATCTATCTATCTATCTATCTATCTATCTATCTATCTATCTATCTATCTATCTATCTATCTATCTATCTATCTATCTATCTATCTATCTATCTATCTATCTATCTATCTATCTATCTATCTATCTATCTATCTATCTATCTATCTATCTATCTATCTATCTATCTATCTATCTATCTATCTATCTATCTATCTATCTATCTATCTATCTATCTATCTATCTATCTATCTATCTATCTATCTATCTATCTATCTATCTATCTATCTATCTATCTATCTATCTATCTATCTATCTATCTATCTATCTATCTATCTATCTATCTATCTATCTATCTATCTATCTATCTATCTATCTATCTATCTATCTATCTATCTATCTATCTATCTATCTATCTATCTATCTATCTATCTATCTATCTATCTATCTATCTATCTATCTATCTATCTATCTATCTATCTATCTATCTATCTATCTATCTATCTATCTATCTATCTATCTATCTATCTATCTATCTATCTATCTATCTATCTATCTATCTATCTATCTATCTATCTATCTATCTATCTATCTATCTATCTATCTATCTATCTATCTATCTATCTATCTATCTATCTATCTATCTATCTATCTATCTATCTATCTATCTATCTATCTATCTATCTATCTATCTATCTATCTATCTATCTATCTATCTATCTATCTATCTATCTATCTATCTATCTATCTATCTATCTATCTATCTATCTATCTATCTATCTATCTATCTATCTATCTATCTATCTATCTATCTATCTATCTATCTATCTATCTATCTATCTATCTATCTATCTATCTATCTATCTATCTATCTATCTATCTATCTATCTATCTATCTATCTATCTATCTATCTATCTATCTATCTATCTATCTATCTATCTATCTATCTATCTATCTATCTATCTATCTATCTATCTATCTATCTATCTATCTATCTATCTATCTATCTATCTATCTATCTATCTATCTATCTATCTATCTATCTATCTATCTATCTATCTATCTATCTATCTATCTATCTATCTATCTATCTATCTATCTATCTATCTATCTATCTATCTATCTATCTATCTATCTATCTATCTATCTATCTATCTATCTATCTATCTATCTATCTATCTATCTATCTATCTATCTATCTATCTATCTATCTATCTATCTATCTATCTATCTATCTATCTATCTATCTATCTATCTATCTATCTATCTATCTATCTATCTATCTATCTATCTATCTATCTATCTATCTATCTATCTATCTATCTATCTATCTATCTATCTATCTATCTATCTATCTATCTATCTATCTATCTATCTATCTATCTATCTATCTATCTATCTATCTATCTATCTATCTATCTATCTATCTATCTATCTATCTATCTATCTATCTATCTATCTATCTATCTATCTATCTATCTATCTATCTATCTATCTATCTATCTATCTATCTATCTATCTATCTATCTATCTATCTATCTATCTATCTATCTATCTATCTATCTATCTATCTATCTATCTATCTATCTATCTATCTATCTATCTATCTATCTATCTATCTATCTATCTATCTATCTATCTATCTATCTATCTATCTATCTATCTATCTATCTATCTATCTATCTATCTATCTATCTATCTATCTATCTATCTATCTATCTATCTATCTATCTATCTATCTATCTATCTATCTATCTATCTATCTATCTATCTATCTATCTATCTATCTATCTATCTATCTATCTATCTATCTATCTATCTATCTATCTATCTATCTATCTATCTATCTATCTATCTATCTATCTATCTATCTATCTATCTATCTATCTATCTATCTATCTATCTATCTATCTATCTATCTATCTATCTATCTATCTATCTATCTATCTATCTATCTATCTATCTATCTATCTATCTATCTATCTATCTATCTATCTATCTATCTATCTATCTATCTATCTATCTATCTATCTATCTATCTATCTATCTATCTATCTATCTATCTATCTATCTATCTATCTATCTATCTATCTATCTATCTATCTATCTATCTATCTATCTATCTATCTATCTATCTATCTATCTATCTATCTATCTATCTATCTATCTATCTATCTATCTATCTATCTATCTATCTATCTATCTATCTATCTATCTATCTATCTATCTATCTATCTATCTATCTATCTATCTATCTATCTATCTATCTATCTATCTATCTATCTATCTATCTATCTATCTATCTATCTATCTATCTATCTATCTATCTATCTATCTATCTATCTATCTATCTATCTATCTATCTATCTATCTATCTATCTATCTATCTATCTATCTATCTATCTATCTATCTATCTATCTATCTATCTATCTATCTATCTATCTATCTATCTATCTATCTATCTATCTATCTATCTATCTATCTATCTATCTATCTATCTATCTATCTATCTATCTATCTATCTATCTATCTATCTATCTATCTATCTATCTATCTATCTATCTATCTATCTATCTATCTATCTATCTATCTATCTATCTATCTATCTATCTATCTATCTATCTATCTATCTATCTATCTATCTATCTATCTATCTATCTATCTATCTATCTATCTATCTATCTATCTATCTATCTATCTATCTATCTATCTATCTATCTATCTATCTATCTATCTATCTATCTATCTATCTATCTATCTATCTATCTATCTATCTATCTATCTATCTATCTATCTATCTATCTATCTATCTATCTATCTATCTATCTATCTATCTATCTATCTATCTATCTATCTATCTATCTATCTATCTATCTATCTATCTATCTATCTATCTATCTATCTATCTATCTATCTATCTATCTATCTATCTATCTATCTATCTATCTATCTATCTATCTATCTATCTATCTATCTATCTATCTATCTATCTATCTATCTATCTATCTATCTATCTATCTATCTATCTATCTATCTATCTATCTATCTATCTATCTATCTATCTATCTATCTATCTATCTATCTATCTATCTATCTATCTATCTATCTATCTATCTATCTATCTATCTATCTATCTATCTATCTATCTATCTATCTATCTATCTATCTATCTATCTATCTATCTATCTATCTATCTATCTATCTATCTATCTATCTATCTATCTATCTATCTATCTATCTATCTATCTATCTATCTATCTATCTATCTATCTATCTATCTATCTATCTATCTATCTATCTATCTATCTATCTATCTATCTATCTATCTATCTATCTATCTATCTATCTATCTATCTATCTATCTATCTATCTATCTATCTATCTATCTATCTATCTATCTATCTATCTATCTATCTATCTATCTATCTATCTATCTATCTATCTATCTATCTATCTATCTATCTATCTATCTATCTATCTATCTATCTATCTATCTATCTATCTATCTATCTATCTATCTATCTATCTATCTATCTATCTATCTATCTATCTATCTATCTATCTATCTATCTATCTATCTATCTATCTATCTATCTATCTATCTATCTATCTATCTATCTATCTATCTATCTATCTATCTATCTATCTATCTATCTATCTATCTATCTATCTATCTATCTATCTATCTATCTATCTATCTATCTATCTATCTATCTATCTATCTATCTATCTATCTATCTATCTATCTATCTATCTATCTATCTATCTATCTATCTATCTATCTATCTATCTATCTATCTATCTATCTATCTATCTATCTATCTATCTATCTATCTATCTATCTATCTATCTATCTATCTATCTATCTATCTATCTATCTATCTATCTATCTATCTATCTATCTATCTATCTATCTATCTATCTATCTATCTATCTATCTATCTATCTATCTATCTATCTATCTATCTATCTATCTATCTATCTATCTATCTATCTATCTATCTATCTATCTATCTATCTATCTATCTATCTATCTATCTATCTATCTATCTATCTATCTATCTATCTATCTATCTATCTATCTATCTATCTATCTATCTATCTATCTATCTATCTATCTATCTATCTATCTATCTATCTATCTATCTATCTATCTATCTATCTATCTATCTATCTATCTATCTATCTATCTATCTATCTATCTATCTATCTATCTATCTATCTATCTATCTATCTATCTATCTATCTATCTATCTATCTATCTATCTATCTATCTATCTATCTATCTATCTATCTATCTATCTATCTATCTATCTATCTATCTATCTATCTATCTATCTATCTATCTATCTATCTATCTATCTATCTATCTATCTATCTATCTATCTATCTATCTATCTATCTATCTATCTATCTATCTATCTATCTATCTATCTATCTATCTATCTATCTATCTATCTATCTATCTATCTATCTATCTATCTATCTATCTATCTATCTATCTATCTATCTATCTATCTATCTATCTATCTATCTATCTATCTATCTATCTATCTATCTATCTATCTATCTATCTATCTATCTATCTATCTATCTATCTATCTATCTATCTATCTATCTATCTATCTATCTATCTATCTATCTATCTATCTATCTATCTATCTATCTATCTATCTATCTATCTATCTATCTATCTATCTATCTATCTATCTATCTATCTATCTATCTATCTATCTATCTATCTATCTATCTATCTATCTATCTATCTATCTATCTATCTATCTATCTATCTATCTATCTATCTATCTATCTATCTATCTATCTATCTATCTATCTATCTATCTATCTATCTATCTATCTATCTATCTATCTATCTATCTATCTATCTATCTATCTATCTATCTATCTATCTATCTATCTATCTATCTATCTATCTATCTATCTATCTATCTATCTATCTATCTATCTATCTATCTATCTATCTATCTATCTATCTATCTATCTATCTATCTATCTATCTATCTATCTATCTATCTATCTATCTATCTATCTATCTATCTATCTATCTATCTATCTATCTATCTATCTATCTATCTATCTATCTATCTATCTATCTATCTATCTATCTATCTATCTATCTATCTATCTATCTATCTATCTATCTATCTATCTATCTATCTATCTATCTATCTATCTATCTATCTATCTATCTATCTATCTATCTATCTATCTATCTATCTATCTATCTATCTATCTATCTATCTATCTATCTATCTATCTATCTATCTATCTATCTATCTATCTATCTATCTATCTATCTATCTATCTATCTATCTATCTATCTATCTATCTATCTATCTATCTATCTATCTATCTATCTATCTATCTATCTATCTATCTATCTATCTATCTATCTATCTATCTATCTATCTATCTATCTATCTATCTATCTATCTATCTATCTATCTATCTATCTATCTATCTATCTATCTATCTATCTATCTATCTATCTATCTATCTATCTATCTATCTATCTATCTATCTATCTATCTATCTATCTATCTATCTATCTATCTATCTATCTATCTATCTATCTATCTATCTATCTATCTATCTATCTATCTATCTATCTATCTATCTATCTATCTATCTATCTATCTATCTATCTATCTATCTATCTATCTATCTATCTATCTATCTATCTATCTATCTATCTATCTATCTATCTATCTATCTATCTATCTATCTATCTATCTATCTATCTATCTATCTATCTATCTATCTATCTATCTATCTATCTATCTATCTATCTATCTATCTATCTATCTATCTATCTATCTATCTATCTATCTATCTATCTATCTATCTATCTATCTATCTATCTATCTATCTATCTATCTATCTATCTATCTATCTATCTATCTATCTATCTATCTATCTATCTATCTATCTATCTATCTATCTATCTATCTATCTATCTATCTATCTATCTATCTATCTATCTATCTATCTATCTATCTATCTATCTATCTATCTATCTATCTATCTATCTATCTATCTATCTATCTATCTATCTATCTATCTATCTATCTATCTATCTATCTATCTATCTATCTATCTATCTATCTATCTATCTATCTATCTATCTATCTATCTATCTATCTATCTATCTATCTATCTATCTATCTATCTATCTATCTATCTATCTATCTATCTATCTATCTATCTATCTATCTATCTATCTATCTATCTATCTATCTATCTATCTATCTATCTATCTATCTATCTATCTATCTATCTATCTATCTATCTATCTATCTATCTATCTATCTATCTATCTATCTATCTATCTATCTATCTATCTATCTATCTATCTATCTATCTATCTATCTATCTATCTATCTATCTATCTATCTATCTATCTATCTATCTATCTATCTATCTATCTATCTATCTATCTATCTATCTATCTATCTATCTATCTATCTATCTATCTATCTATCTATCTATCTATCTATCTATCTATCTATCTATCTATCTATCTATCTATCTATCTATCTATCTATCTATCTATCTATCTATCTATCTATCTATCTATCTATCTATCTATCTATCTATCTATCTATCTATCTATCTATCTATCTATCTATCTATCTATCTATCTATCTATCTATCTATCTATCTATCTATCTATCTATCTATCTATCTATCTATCTATCTATCTATCTATCTATCTATCTATCTATCTATCTATCTATCTATCTATCTATCTATCTATCTATCTATCTATCTATCTATCTATCTATCTATCTATCTATCTATCTATCTATCTATCTATCTATCTATCTATCTATCTATCTATCTATCTATCTATCTATCTATCTATCTATCTATCTATCTATCTATCTATCTATCTATCTATCTATCTATCTATCTATCTATCTATCTATCTATCTATCTATCTATCTATCTATCTATCTATCTATCTATCTATCTATCTATCTATCTATCTATCTATCTATCTATCTATCTATCTATCTATCTATCTATCTATCTATCTATCTATCTATCTATCTATCTATCTATCTATCTATCTATCTATCTATCTATCTATCTATCTATCTATCTATCTATCTATCTATCTATCTATCTATCTATCTATCTATCTATCTATCTATCTATCTATCTATCTATCTATCTATCTATCTATCTATCTATCTATCTATCTATCTATCTATCTATCTATCTATCTATCTATCTATCTATCTATCTATCTATCTATCTATCTATCTATCTATCTATCTATCTATCTATCTATCTATCTATCTATCTATCTATCTATCTATCTATCTATCTATCTATCTATCTATCTATCTATCTATCTATCTATCTATCTATCTATCTATCTATCTATCTATCTATCTATCTATCTATCTATCTATCTATCTATCTATCTATCTATCTATCTATCTATCTATCTATCTATCTATCTATCTATCTATCTATCTATCTATCTATCTATCTATCTATCTATCTATCTATCTATCTATCTATCTATCTATCTATCTATCTATCTATCTATCTATCTATCTATCTATCTATCTATCTATCTATCTATCTATCTATCTATCTATCTATCTATCTATCTATCTATCTATCTATCTATCTATCTATCTATCTATCTATCTATCTATCTATCTATCTATCTATCTATCTATCTATCTATCTATCTATCTATCTATCTATCTATCTATCTATCTATCTATCTATCTATCTATCTATCTATCTATCTATCTATCTATCTATCTATCTATCTATCTATCTATCTATCTATCTATCTATCTATCTATCTATCTATCTATCTATCTATCTATCTATCTATCTATCTATCTATCTATCTATCTATCTATCTATCTATCTATCTATCTATCTATCTATCTATCTATCTATCTATCTATCTATCTATCTATCTATCTATCTATCTATCTATCTATCTATCTATCTATCTATCTATCTATCTATCTATCTATCTATCTATCTATCTATCTATCTATCTATCTATCTATCTATCTATCTATCTATCTATCTATCTATCTATCTATCTATCTATCTATCTATCTATCTATCTATCTATCTATCTATCTATCTATCTATCTATCTATCTATCTATCTATCTATCTATCTATCTATCTATCTATCTATCTATCTATCTATCTATCTATCTATCTATCTATCTATCTATCTATCTATCTATCTATCTATCTATCTATCTATCTATCTATCTATCTATCTATCTATCTATCTATCTATCTATCTATCTATCTATCTATCTATCTATCTATCTATCTATCTATCTATCTATCTATCTATCTATCTATCTATCTATCTATCTATCTATCTATCTATCTATCTATCTATCTATCTATCTATCTATCTATCTATCTATCTATCTATCTATCTATCTATCTATCTATCTATCTATCTATCTATCTATCTATCTATCTATCTATCTATCTATCTATCTATCTATCTATCTATCTATCTATCTATCTATCTATCTATCTATCTATCTATCTATCTATCTATCTATCTATCTATCTATCTATCTATCTATCTATCTATCTATCTATCTATCTATCTATCTATCTATCTATCTATCTATCTATCTATCTATCTATCTATCTATCTATCTATCTATCTATCTATCTATCTATCTATCTATCTATCTATCTATCTATCTATCTATCTATCTATCTATCTATCTATCTATCTATCTATCTATCTATCTATCTATCTATCTATCTATCTATCTATCTATCTATCTATCTATCTATCTATCTATCTATCTATCTATCTATCTATCTATCTATCTATCTATCTATCTATCTATCTATCTATCTATCTATCTATCTATCTATCTATCTATCTATCTATCTATCTATCTATCTATCTATCTATCTATCTATCTATCTATCTATCTATCTATCTATCTATCTATCTATCTATCTATCTATCTATCTATCTATCTATCTATCTATCTATCTATCTATCTATCTATCTATCTATCTATCTATCTATCTATCTATCTATCTATCTATCTATCTATCTATCTATCTATCTATCTATCTATCTATCTATCTATCTATCTATCTATCTATCTATCTATCTATCTATC
Source organism: Phaseolus lunatus (assembly GCA_013389735.1). Lineage (NCBI taxonomy): Eukaryota > Viridiplantae > Streptophyta > Magnoliopsida > Fabales > Fabaceae > Phaseolus > Phaseolus lunatus. The sequence continues at coordinate 7,059,779 of CM023857.1, forward strand.
TATCTATCTATCTATCTATCTATCTATCTATCTATCTATCTATCTATCTATCTATCTATCTATCTATCTATCTATCTATCTATCTATCTATCTATCTATCTATCTATCTATCTATCTATCTATCTATCTATCTATCTATCTATCTATCTATCTATCTATCTATCTATCTATCTATCTATCTATCTATCTATCTATCTATCTATCTATCTATCTATCTATCTATCTATCTATCTATCTATCTATCTATCTATCTATCTATCTATCTATCTATCTATCTATCTATCTATCTATCTATCTATCTATCTATCTATCTATCTATCTATCTATCTATCTATCTATCTATCTATCTATCTATCTATCTATCTATCTATCTATCTATCTATCTATCTATCTATCTATCTATCTATCTATCTATCTATCTATCTATCTATCTATCTATCTATCTATCTATCTATCTATCTATCTATCTATCTATCTATCTATCTATCTATCTATCTATCTATCTATCTATCTATCTATCTATCTATCTATCTATCTATCTATCTATCTATCTATCTATCTATCTATCTATCTATCTATCTATCTATCTATCTATCTATCTATCTATCTATCTATCTATCTATCTATCTATCTATCTATCTATCTATCTATCTATCTATCTATCTATCTATCTATCTATCTATCTATCTATCTATCTATCTATCTATCTATCTATCTATCTATCTATCTATCTATCTATCTATCTATCTATCTATCTATCTATCTATCTATCTATCTATCTATCTATCTATCTATCTATCTATCTATCTATCTATCTATCTATCTATCTATCTATCTATCTATCTATCTATCTATCTATCTATCTATCTATCTATCTATCTATCTATCTATCTATCTATCTATCTATCTATCTATCTATCTATCTATCTATCTATCTATCTATCTATCTATCTATCTATCTATCTATCTATCTATCTATCTATCTATCTATCTATCTATCTATCTATCTATCTATCTATCTATCTATCTATCTATCTATCTATCTATCTATCTATCTATCTATCTATCTATCTATCTATCTATCTATCTATCTATCTATCTATCTATCTATCTATCTATCTATCTATCTATCTATCTATCTATCTATCTATCTATCTATCTATCTATCTATCTATCTATCTATCTATCTATCTATCTATCTATCTATCTATCTATCTATCTATCTATCTATCTATCTATCTATCTATCTATCTATCTATCTATCTATCTATCTATCTATCTCTCTATCTATCTATCTATCTATCTATCTATCTATCTATCTATCTATCTATCTATCTATCTATCTATCTATCTATCTATCTATCTATCTATCTATCTATCTATCTATCTATCTATCTATCTATCTATCTATCTATCTATCTATCTATCTATCTATCTATCTATCTATCTATCTATCTATCTATCTATCTATCTATCTATCTATCTATCTATCTATCTATCTATCTATCTATCTATCTATCTATCTATCTATCTATCTATCTATCTATCTATCTATCTATCTATCTATCTATCTATCTATCTATCTATCTATCTATCTATCTATCTATCTATCTATCTATCTATCTATCTATCTATCTATCTATCTATCTATCTATCTATCTATCTATCTATCTATCTATCTATCTATCTATCTATCTATCTATCTATCTATCTATCTATCTATCTATCTATCTATCTATCTATCTATCTATCTATCTATCTATCTATCTATCTATCTATCTATCTATCTATCTATCTATCTATCTATCTATCTATCTATCTATCTATCTATCTATCTATCTATCTATCTATCTATCTATCTATCTATCTATCTATCTATCTATCTATCTATCTATCTATCTATCTATCTATCTATCTATCTATCTATCTATCTATCTATCTATCTATCTATCTATCTATCTATCTATCTATCTATCTATCTATCTATCTATCTATCTATCTATCTATCTATCTATCTATCTATCTATCTATCTATCTATCTATCTATCTATCTATCTATCTATCTATCTATCTATCTATCTATCTATCTATCTATCTATCTATCTATCTATCTATCTATCTATCTATCTATCTATCTATCTATCTATCTATCTATCTATCTATCTATCTATCTATCTATCTATCTATCTATCTATCTATCTATCTATCTATCTATCTATCTATCTATCTATCTATCTATCTATCTATCTATCTATCTATCTATCTATCTATCTATCTATCTATCTATCTATCTATCTATCTATCTATCTATCTATCTATCTATCTATCTATCTATCTATCTATCTATCTATCTATCTATCTATCTATCTATCTATCTATCTATCTATCTATCTATCTATCTATCTATCTATCTATCTATCTATCTATCTATCTATCTATCTATCTATCTATCTATCTATCTATCTATCTATCTATCTATCTATCTATCTATCTATCTATCTATCTATCTATCTATCTATCTATCTATCTATCTATCTATCTATCTATCTATCTATCTATCTATCTATCTATCTATCTATCTATCTATCTATCTATCTATCTATCTATCTATCTATCTATCTATCTATCTATCTATCTATCTATCTATCTATCTATCTATCTATCTATCTATCTATCTATCTATCTATCTATCTATCTATCTATCTATCTATCTATCTATCTATCTATCTATCTATCTATCTATCTATCTATCTATCTATCTATCTATCTATCTATCTATCTATCTATCTATCTATCTATCTATCTATCTATCTATCTATCTATCTATCTATCTATCTATCTATCTATCTATCTATCTATCTATCTATCTATCTATCTATCTATCTATCTATCTATCTATCTATCTATCTATCTATCTATCTATCTATCTATCTATCTATCTATCTATCTATCTATCTATCTATCTATCTATCTATCTATCTATCTATCTATCTATCTATCTATCTATCTATCTATCTATCTATCTATCTATCTATCTATCTATCTATCTATCTATCTATCTATCTATCTATCTATCTATCTATCTATCTATCTATCTATCTATCTATCTATCTATCTATCTATCTATCTATCTATCTATCTATCTATCTATCTATCTATCTATCTATCTATCTATCTATCTATCTATCTATCTATCTATCTATCTATCTATCTATCTATCTATCTATCTATCTATCTATCTATCTATCTATCTATCTATCTATCTATCTATCTATCTATCTATCTATCTATCTATCTATCTATCTATCTATCTATCTATCTATCTATCTATCTATCTATCTATCTATCTATCTATCTATCTATCTATCTATCTATCTATCTATCTATCTATCTATCTATCTATCTATCTATCTATCTATCTATCTATCTATCTATCTATCTATCTATCTATCTATCTATCTATCTATCTATCTATCTATCTATCTATCTATCTATCTATCTATCTATCTATCTATCTATCTATCTATCTATCTATCTATCTATCTATCTATCTATCTATCTATCTATCTATCTATCTATCTATCTATCTATCTATCTATCTATCTATCTATCTATCTATCTATCTATCTATCTATCTATCTATCTATCTATCTATCTATCTATCTATCTATCTATCTATCTATCTATCTATCTATCTATCTATCTATCTATCTATCTATCTATCTATCTATCTATCTATCTATCTATCTATCTATCTATCTATCTATCTATCTATCTATCTATCTATCTATCTATCTATCTATCTATCTATCTATCTATCTATCTATCTATCTATCTATCTATCTATCTATCTATCTATCTATCTATCTATCTATCTATCTATCTATCTATCTATCTATCTATCTATCTATCTATCTATCTATCTATCTATCTATCTATCTATCTATCTATCTATCTATCTATCTATCTATCTATCTATCTATCTATCTATCTATCTATCTATCTATCTATCTATCTATCTATCTATCTATCTATCTATCTATCTATCTATCTATCTATCTATCTATCTATCTATCTATCTATCTATCTATCTATCTATCTATCTATCTATCTATCTATCTATCTATCTATCTATCTATCTATCTATCTATCTATCTATCTATCTATCTATCTATCTATCTATCTATCTATCTATCTATCTATCTATCTATCTATCTATCTATCTATCTATCTATCTATCTATCTATCTATCTATCTATCTATCTATCTATCTATCTATCTATCTATCTATCTATCTATCTATCTATCTATCTATCTATCTATCTATCTATCTATCTATCTATCTATCTATCTATCTATCTATCTATCTATCTATCTATCTATCTATCTATCTATCTATCTATCTATCTATCTATCTATCTATCTATCTATCTATCTATCTATCTATCTATCTATCTATCTATCTATCTATCTATCTATCTATCTATCTATCTATCTATCTATCTATCTATCTATCTATCTATCTATCTATCTATCTATCTATCTATCTATCTATCTATCTATCTATCTATCTATCTATCTATCTATCTATCTATCTATCTATCTATCTATCTATCTATCTATCTATCTATCTATCTATCTATCTATCTATCTATCTATCTATCTATCTATCTATCTATCTATCTATCTATCTATCTATCTATCTATCTATCTATCTATCTATCTATCTATCTATCTATCTATCTATCTATCTATCTATCTATCTATCTATCTATCTATCTATCTATCTATCTATCTATCTATCTATCTATCTATCTATCTATCTATCTATCTATCTATCTATCTATCTATCTATCTATCTATCTATCTATCTATCTATCTATCTATCTATCTATCTATCTATCTATCTATCTATCTATCTATCTATCTATCTATCTATCTATCTATCTATCTATCTATCTATCTATCTATCTATCTATCTATCTATCTATCTATCTATCTATCTATCTATCTATCTATCTATCTATCTATCTATCTATCTATCTATCTATCTATCTATCTATCTATCTATCTATCTATCTATCTATCTATCTATCTATCTATCTATCTATCTATCTATCTATCTATCTATCTATCTATCTATCTATCTATCTATCTATCTATCTATCTATCTATCTATCTATCTATCTATCTATCTATCTATCTATCTATCTATCTATCTATCTATCTATCTATCTATCTATCTATCTATCTATCTATCTATCTATCTATCTATCTATCTATCTATCTATCTATCTATCTATCTATCTATCTATCTATCTATCTATCTATCTATCTATCTATCTATCTATCTATCTATCTATCTATCTATCTATCTATCTATCTATCTATCTATCTATCTATCTATCTATCTATCTATCTATCTATCTATCTATCTATCTATCTATCTATCTATCTATCTATCTATCTATCTATCTATCTATCTATCTATCTATCTATCTATCTATCTATCTATCTATCTATCTATCTATCTATCTATCTATCTATCTATCTATCTATCTATCTATCTATCTATCTATCTATCTATCTATCTATCTATCTATCTATCTATCTATCTATCTATCTATCTATCTATCTATCTATCTATCTATCTATCTATCTATCTATCTATCTATCTATCTATCTATCTATCTATCTATCTATCTATCTATCTATCTATCTATCTATCTATCTATCTATCTATCTATCTATCTATCTATCTATCTATCTATCTATCTATCTATCTATCTATCTATCTATCTATCTATCTATCTATCTATCTATCTATCTATCTATCTATCTATCTATCTATCTATCTATCTATCTATCTATCTATCTATCTATCTATCTATCTATCTATCTATCTATCTATCTATCTATCTATCTATCTATCTATCTATCTATCTATCTATCTATCTATCTATCTATCTATCTATCTATCTATCTATCTATCTATCTATCTATCTATCTATCTATCTATCTATCTATCTATCTATCTATCTATCTATCTATCTATCTATCTATCTATCTATCTATCTATCTATCTATCTATCTATCTATCTATCTATCTATCTATCTATCTATCTATCTATCTATCTATCTATCTATCTATCTATCTATCTATCTATCTATCTATCTATCTATCTATCTATCTATCTATCTATCTATCTATCTATCTATCTATCTATCTATCTATCTATCTATCTATCTATCTATCTATCTATCTATCTATCTATCTATCTATCTATCTATCTATCTATCTATCTATCTATCTATCTATCTATCTATCTATCTATCTATCTATCTATCTATCTATCTATCTATCTATCTATCTATCTATCTATCTATCTATCTATCTATCTATCTATCTATCTATCTATCTATCTATCTATCTATCTATCTATCTATCTATCTATCTATCTATCTATCTATCTATCTATCTATCTATCTATCTATCTATCTATCTATCTATCTATCTATCTATCTATCTATCTATCTATCTATCTATCTATCTATCTATCTATCTATCTATCTATCTATCTATCTATCTATCTATCTATCTATCTATCTATCTATCTATCTATCTATCTATCTATCTATCTATCTATCTATCTATCTATCTATCTATCTATCTATCTATCTATCTATCTATCTATCTATCTATCTATCTATCTATCTATCTATCTATCTATCTATCTATCTATCTATCTATCTATCTATCTATCTATCTATCTATCTATCTATCTATCTATCTATCTATCTATCTATCTATCTATCTATCTATCTATCTATCTATCTATCTATCTATCTATCTATCTATCTATCTATCTATCTATCTATCTATCTATCTATCTATCTATCTATCTATCTATCTATCTATCTATCTATCTATCTATCTATCTATCTATCTATCTATCTATCTATCTATCTATCTATCTATCTATCTATCTATCTATCTATCTATCTATCTATCTATCTATCTATCTATCTATCTATCTATCTATCTATCTATCTATCTATCTATCTATCTATCTATCTATCTATCTATCTATCTATCTATCTATCTATCTATCTATCTATCTATCTATCTATCTATCTATCTATCTATCTATCTATCTATCTATCTATCTATCTATCTATCTATCTATCTATCTATCTATCTATCTATCTATCTATCTATCTATCTATCTATCTATCTATCTATCTATCTATCTATCTATCTATCTATCTATCTATCTATCTATCTATCTATCTATCTATCTATCTATCTATCTATCTATCTATCTATCTATCTATCTATCTATCTATCTATCTATCTATCTATCTATCTATCTATCTATCTATCTATCTATCTATCTATCTATCTATCTATCTATCTATCTATCTATCTATCTATCTATCTATCTATCTATCTATCTATCTATCTATCTATCTATCTATCTATCTATCTATCTATCTATCTATCTATCTATCTATCTATCTATCTATCTATCTATCTATCTATCTATCTATCTATCTATCTATCTATCTATCTATCTATCTATCTATCTATCTATCTATCTATCTATCTATCTATCTATCTATCTATCTATCTATCTATCTATCTATCTATCTATCTATCTATCTATCTATCTATCTATCTATCTATCTATCTATCTATCTATCTATCTATCTATCTATCTATCTATCTATCTATCTATCTATCTATCTATCTATCTATCTATCTATCTATCTATCTATCTATCTATCTATCTATCTATCTATCTATCTATCTATCTATCTATCTATCTATCTATCTATCTATCTATCTATCTATCTATCTATCTATCTATCTATCTATCTATCTATCTATCTATCTATCTATCTATCTATCTATCTATCTATCTATCTATCTATCTATCTATCTATCTATCTATCTATCTATCTATCTATCTATCTATCTATCTATCTATCTATCTATCTATCTATCTATCTATCTATCTATCTATCTATCTATCTATCTATCTATCTATCTATCTATCTATCTATCTATCTATCTATCTATCTATCTATCTATCTATCTATCTATCTATCTATCTATCTATCTATCTATCTATCTATCTATCTATCTATCTATCTATCTATCTATCTATCTATCTATCTATCTATCTATCTATCTATCTATCTATCTATCTATCTATCTATCTATCTATCTATCTATCTATCTATCTATCTATCTTCTATCTATCTATCTATCTATCTATCTATCTATCTATCTATCTTCTATCTATCTATCTATCTATCTATCTATCGTTCTATCTATCTATCTATCTATCTATCTATCTATCTATCTATCTATCTATCTATCTATCTATCTATCTATCTATCTATCTATCTATCTATCTATCTATCTATCTTCTATCTATCTATCTATCTATCTATCTATCTTCTATCTATCTATCTATCTATCTATCTATCTATCTATCTATCTTCTATCTATCTATCTATCTATCTATCTATCTATCTATCTATCTATCTATCTATCTATCTATCTATCTATCTATCTATCTATCTATCTATCTATCTATCTATCTATCTATCTATCTATCTATCTATCTATCTATCTATCTATCTATCTATCTATCTATCTATCTATCTATCTATCTATCTATCTATCTATCTATCTATCTATCTATCTATCTATCTATCTATCTATCTATCTATCTATCTATCTATCTATCTATCTATCTATCTATCTATCTATCTATCTATCTATCTATCTATCTATCTATCTATCTATCTATCTATCTATCTATCTATCTATCTATCTATCTATCTATCTATCTATCTATCTATCTATCTATCTATCTATCTATCTATCTATCTATCTATCTATCTATCTATCTATCTATCTATCTATCTATCTATCTATCTATCTATCTATCTATCTATCTATCTATCTATCTATCTATCTATCTATCTATCTATCTATCTATCTATCTATCTATCTATCTATCTATCTATCTATCTATCTATCTATCTATCTATCTATCTATCTATCTATCTATCTATCTATCTATCTATCTATCTATCTATCTATCTATCTATCTATCTATCTATCTATCTATCTATCTATCTATCTATCTATCTATCTATCTATCTATCTATCTATCTATCTATCTATCTATCTATCTATCTATCTATCTATCTATCTATCTATCTATCTATCTATCTATCTATCTATCTATCTATCTATCTATCTATCTATCTATCTATCTATCTATCTATCTATCTATCTATCTATCTATCTATCTATCTATCTATCTATCTATCTATCTATCTATCTATCTATCTATCTATCTATCTATCTATCTATCTATCTATCTATCTATCTATCTATCTATCTATCTATCTATCTATCTATCTATCTATCTATCTATCTATCTATCTATCTATCTATCTATCTATCTATCTATCTATCTATCTATCTATCTATCTATCTATCTATCTATCTATCTATCTATCTATCTATCTATCTATCTATCTATCTATCTATCTATCTATCTATCTATCTATCTATCTATCTATCTATCTATCTATCTATCTATCTATCTATCTATCTATCTATCTATCTATCTATCTATCTATCTATCTATCTATCTATCTATCTCTATCTATCTATCTATCTATCTATCTATCTATCTATCTATCTATCTATCTATCTATCTATCTATCTATCTATCTATCTATCTATCTATCTATCTATCTATCTATCTATCTATCTATCTATCTATCTATCTATCTATCTATCTATCTATCTATCTATCTATCTATCTATCTATCTATCTATCTATCTATCTATCTATCTATCTATCTATCTATCTATCTATCTATCTATCTATCTATCTATCTATCTATCTATCTATCTATCTATCTATCTATCTATCTATCTATCTATCTATCTATCTATCTATCTATCTATCTATCTATCTATCTATCTATCTATCTATCTATCTATCTATCTATCTATCTATCTATCTATCTATCTATCTATCTATCTATCTATCTATCTATCTATCTATCTATCTATCTATCTATCTATCTATCTATCTATCTATCTATCTATCTATCTATCTATCTATCTATCTATCTATCTATCTATCTATCTATCTATCTATCTATCTATCTATCTATCTATCTATCTATCTATCTATCTATCTATCTATCTATCTATCTATCTATCTATCTATCTATCTATCTATCTATCTATCTATCTATCTATCTATCTATCTATCTATCTATCTATCTATCTATCTATCTATCTATCTATCTATCTATCTATCTATCTATCTATCTATCTATCTATCTATCTATCTATCTATCTATCTATCTATCTATCTATCTATCTATCTATCTATCTATCTATCTATCTATCTATCTATCTATCTATCTATCTATCTATCTATCTATCTATCTATCTATCTATCTATCTATCTATCTATCTATCTATCTATCTATCTATCTATCTATCTATCTATCTATCTATCTATCTATCTATCTATCTATCTATCTATCTATCTATCTATCTATCTATCTATCTATCTATCTATCTATCTATCTATCTATCTATCTATCTATCTATCTATCTATCTATCTATCTATCTATCTATCTATCTATCTATCTATCTATCTATCTATCTATCTATCTATCTATCTATCTATCTATCTATCTATCTATCTATCTATCTATCTATCTATCTATCTATCTATCTATCTATCTATCTATCTATCTATCTATCTATCTATCTATCTATCTATCTATCTATCTATCTATCTATCTATCTATCTATCTCTATCTATCTATCTATCTATCTATCTATCTATCTATCTATCTATCTATCTATCTATCTATCTATCTATCTATCTATCTATCTATCTATCTATCTATCTATCTATCTATCTATCTATCTATCTATCTATCTATCTATCTATCTATCTATCTATCTATCTATCTATCTATCTATCTATCTATCTATCTATCTATCTATCTATCTATCTATCTATCTATCTATCTATCTATCTATCTATCTATCTATCTATCTATCTATCTATCTATCTATCTATCTATCTATCTATCTATCTATCTATCTATCTATCTATCTATCTATCTATCTATCTATCTATCTATCTATCTATCTATCTATCTATCTATCTATCTATCTATCTATCTATCTATCTATCTATCTATCTATCTATCTATCTATCTATCTATCTATCTATCTATCTATCTATCTATCTATCTATCTATCTATCTATCTATCTATCTATCTATCTATCTATCTATCTATCTATCTATCTATCTATCTATCTATCTATCTATCTATCTATCTATCTATCTATCTATCTATCTATCTATCTATCTATCTATCTATCTATCTATCTATCTATCTATCTATCTATCTATCTATCTATCTATCTATCTATCTATCTATCTATCTATCTATCTATCTATCTATCTATCTATCTATCTATCTATCTATCTATCTATCTATCTATCTATCTATCTATCTATCTATCTATCTATCTATCTATCTATCTATCTATCTATCTATCTATCTATCTATCTATCTATCTATCTATCTATCTATCTATCTATCTATCTATCTATCTATCTATCTATCTATCTATCTATCTATCTATCTATCTATCTATCTATCTATCTATCTATCTATCTATCTATCTATCTATCTATCTATCTATCTATCTATCTATCTATCTATCTATCTATCTATCTATCTATCTATCTATCTATCTATCTATCTATCTATCTATCTATCTATCTATCTATCTATCTATCTATCTATCTATCTATCTATCTATCTATCTATCTATCTATCTATCTATCTATCTATCTATCTATCTATCTATCTATCTATCTATCTATCTATCTATCTATCTATCTATCTATCTATCTATCTATCTATCTATCTCTATCTATCTATCTATCTAATCTATCTATCTATCTATCTATCTATCTATCTATCTATCTATCTATCTATCTATCTATCTATCTATCTATCTATCTATCTATCTATCTATCTATCTATCTATCTATCTATCTATCTATCTATCTATCTATCTATCTATCTATCTATCTATCTATCTATCTATCTATCTATCTATCTATCTATCTATCTATCTATCTATCTATCTATCTATCTATCTATCTATCTATCTATCTATCTATCTATCTATCTATCTATCTATCTATCTATCTATCTATCTATCTATCTATCTATCTATCTATCTATCTATCTATCTATCTATCTATCTATCTATCTATCTATCTATCTATCTATCTATCTATCTATCTATCTATCTATCTATCTATCTATCTATCTATCTATCTATCTATCTATCTATCTATCTATCTATCTTCTATCTATCTATCTATCTATCTATCTATCTATCTATCTATCTATCTATCTATCTATCTATCTATCTATCTATCTATCTATCTATCTATCTATCTATCTATCTATCTATCTATCTATCTATCTATCTATCTATCTATCTATCTATCTATCTATCTATCTATCTATCTATCTATCTATCTATCTATCTATCTATCTATCTATCTATCTATCTATCTATCTATCTATCTATCTATCTATCTATCTATCTATCTATCTATCTATCTATCTATCTATCTATCTATCTATCTATCTATCTATCTATCTATCTATCTATCTATCTATCTATCTATCGTTCTATCTATCTATCTATCTATCTATCTATCTATCTATCTATCTATCTATCTATCTATCTATCTATCTATCTATCTATCTATCTATCTATCTATCTATCTATCTATATCTATCTATCTATCTATCTATCTATCTATCTATCGTTCTATCTATCTATCTATCTATCTATCTATCTATCTATCTATCTATCTATCTATCTATCGTTCTATCTATCTATCTATCTATCGTTCTATCTATCTATCTATCTATCTATCTATCTATCTATCTATCTATCTATCGTTCTATCTATCTATCTATCTATCTATCTATCTATCTATCGTTCTATCTATCTATCTATCTATCTATCTATCTATCTATCTATCTATCTATCGTTCTATCTATCTATCTATCTATCTATCTATCTATCTATCGTTCTATCTATCTATCTATCTATCTATCTATCTATCTATCTATCGTTCTATCTATCTATCTATCTATCTATCGTTCTATCTATCTATCTATCTATCTATCTATCTATCTATCTATCGTTCTATCTATCTATCTATCTATCTATCTATCTATCGTTCTATCTATCTATCGTTCTATCTATCTATCTATCTATCGTTCTATCTATCTATCTATCGTTCTATCTATCTATCTATCTATCTATCTATCTATCTATCGTCCTATCTATCTATCTATCTATCTATCTATCTATCTATCTATCTATCTATCGTTCTATCTATCTATCTATCTATCTATCTATCTATCTATCTATCTATCTATCTATCTATCTATCGTTCTATCTATCTATCGTTCTATCTATCTATCTATCTATCTATCTATCTATCTATCTATCTATCTATCTATCGTTCTATCTATCTATCGTTCTATCTATCTATCTATCTATCTATCTATCTATCTATCTATCTATCTATCTATCTATCTATCTATCTATCTATCTATCTATCTATCTATCTATCTATCTATCTATCTATCTATCTATCTATCTATCTATCTATCTATCTATCTATCTATCTATCTATCTATCTATCTATCTATCTATCTATCTATCTATCTATCTATCTATCTATCTATCTATCTATCTATCTATCTATCTATCTATCTATCTATCTATCTATCTATCTATCTATCTATCTATCTATCTATCTATCTATCTATCTATCTATCTATCTATCTATCTATCTATCTATCTATCTATCTATCTATCTATCTATCTATCTATCTATCTATCTATCTATCTATCTATCTATCTATCTATCTATCTATCTATCTATCTATCTATCTATCTATCTATCTATCTATCTATCTATCTATCTTCTATCTATCTATCTATCTATCTATCTATCTATCTATCTATCTATCTATCTATCTATCTATCTATCTATCTATCTATCTATCTATCTATCTATCTATCTATCTATCTATCTATCTATCTATCTATCTATCTATCTATCTATCTATCTATCTATCTATCTATCTATCTATCTATCTATCTATCGTTCTATCTATCTATCGTTCTATCTATCTATCTATCGTTCTATCTATCTATCTATCTATCTATCTATCTATCGTCCTATCTATCTATCTATCTATCTATCTATCTATCTATCTATCGTTCTATCTATCTATCTATCTATCTATCTATCTATCTATCTATCTATCTATCTATCTATCTATCGTTCTATCTATCTATCGTTCTATCTATCTATCTATCTATCTATCGTTCTATCTATCTATCTATCTATCTATCTATCTATCTATCTATCTATCTATCTATCTATCTATCTATCTATCTATCTATCTATCTATCTATCTATCTATCTATCTATCTATCTATCTATCTATCTATCTATCTATCTATCTATCTATCTATCGTTCTATCTATCTATCTATCTATCTATCGTTCTATCTATCTATCGTTCTATCGTTCTATCGTTCTATCGTTCTATCGTTCTATCTATCTATCTATCTATCTATCTATCTATCTATCGTTCTATCGTTCTATCCATCTATCTATCTATCGTTCTATCTATCCATCGTTCTATCTTTCTATCTATCGTTCTATGTATCTATCTATCGTTCTATCGTTCTATGTATCTATATATCTATCTATCTATCGTTCTATCTATCTATATTTCTATCTATCGTTCTATCTATCTATCTATCTATCTATCTATCGTTCTATCTATCTATCTATCTATCGTTCTATCGTTGTATCGTTCTATCGTTCTATCTATCTATCTATCTATCGTTCTATCTATCTATCTATCGTTCTATCTATCTATCGTTCTACCTATCTATCTATCTATCTATCTATCTATCTATCTATCTATCTATCTATCTATCTATCGTTCTATCTATCGTTCTATCTATCGTTCTATCTATCTATCTATCTATCTATCTATCTATCATTCTATCTATCGTTCTATCTATCTATCTATCGTTCTATCTATCTATCTATCTATCGTTCTATCTATCTATCGTTCTATCTATCTATCGTTCTTTCGTTCTATCTATCTATCTATCTATCTATTGTTCTATCTATCTATCTATCTATCTATCTATCTATCTATCGTTTTATCTATCTATCTATCTATCTATCGTTTTATCTATCTATCTATCTATCTATCGTTTTATCTATCTATCTATCTATCTATCTATCGTTTTATCTATCTATCTATCTATCTATCGTTCTATCGTTCTATCTATCTATCTATCGTTCTATCTATCTATCTATCTATCTATCTATCTATCGTTCTATCTATCTATCTATCTATCTATCTATCTATCGTTCTATGTATCTATCTATCTATCGTTCTATCTATCTATCTATCTATCTATTGTTCTATGTATCTATCTATCGATCGTTCTATCTGTCGTTCTGTCTATCTATCTATGGTTCTATCTATCTATCGTTCTATCTATCTATCGTTCTATCTTTCTATCTATCGTTCTATCTATCGTTCTATGTATCTATCTATCGTTCTATCGTTCTATGTATCTATATATCTATCTATCTATCGTTCTATCTATCTATATTTCTATCTATCGTTCTATCTATCTATCTATCGTTCTATCTATCTATATTTCTATCTATCGTTCTATCTATCTATCTATCTATCTATCGTTCTATCTATCTATCTATCGTTCTATCTATCTATCCATCGTTCTATCTATCTATCTATCTATCTATCTATCTATCTATCTATCTATCTATCTATCTATCTATCTATCGTTTGCCATCACCTTTACTAAAAAAACAAATCACCTTTTGAGCTACTATATAATCAACCACCTTCACTTTCTCACCTAGAAACTTTTGGTTGTGTTTGTTACGCAACTGTTGTTTCACCTAAGCAAAAATTTGATTCACGCGCCCGAAAATGCATCTTCATTGGTTATCCTCATAATCAAAAGGCATACAAATTATTTGATATAGATGCAAGCATTTTTTTTACAAGTCGGGATGTCACCTTCCATGAAAGTGTTTTCCCATTCTATCAACACTCTCAGACGCAATCCTCACATCCACTACAAGATATTTTGCCCGCCATTGACATTGACTTACCCACTCCTGTCTAACAATCACTTGATCCACTATCTTCTCCTACTCGTCACAATGCACCTGAACCTCTAGCAGATCAACCTTCTTCTTCCACACCAGGAAGTCCTGCACCCATTACTGAACCTTCTCCAACAAACCTTCCTGTTTGACGATCAAGTCGCACATCAACCCCACCTTCCTGGCTTCAAGACTACGTAATGGGATCTCAAGCCAATCATTTAACCACTGCCCAAGACCGGCCAAATGGAACCAGGTATCCCATGCATCATTTTCTTTCTAATTCACGATTTTCTTCTACACATAGTGCATATCTTACTAACATCACAGCCACCAAAGAACCTCACACTTATGCTCAAGCTATCCTTGATCCAAATTGGCAAAAAGCAATGGACGAAGAGCTTTCCGCCTTGCAGCTAAATCAAACGTGGACCTTGACACCGTTACCCGTTGGGCAAAAACCCATCGGATGCAAATGGATCTATAAAATAAAGTACAACTCAAATGGCAGTGTCGCGCCTTGTCGGAAAGGGGTACACTCAGATTGAAGGTGTTGACTATTCTGAAAATTTTTCACCAACAGCAAAATTAACAACTTTGAGGTGTCTCCTCACTATTGCAGCAGCCAGAAATTGATTTACTCACCAGTTAGATGTGCAAAATGCCTTCTTACATGGCGCATTGCATGAAATTATTTACATGAACTTGCCACCCGGGCATCATCGACAGAGGGAGAACATTGTAGGTCGACTCAACAAATCCCTTTATGGTCTCAAACAAGCATCCCGAACATGGTTTTCAACATTTTCTCATGTGATTAAATCTACAGGATTTCAACAGTCCATGACAGACTACTCTCTATTCACAAGACAGAATAACTCATCATTTACTGCCCTTTTGATTTATGTGGATGATATTCTTTTGACAAAAAATAATTTGACAGAAATTCAGCATGTTAAAGACTGTCTATTACAACAATTTCCATTAAAGATCTTGGAGACTTAAAATATTTTCTGGGGATTGAATTTTCCCGTTCCAAAGCTGGTATTTACATGTCACAGAGAAAATATGCTCTTGATATTTTGCAGGATACGGGACTCACAGGTGCTCATCCAGACAAATTTCTAATGGAGCAAAACTTAAAACTCACACCAGATGGAGGAGAGTTGTTAAAGGATCCAGTCAAATACTTGCGACTTGTGGGACGACTGATATACCTCACGGTTACTCGGCCTGACATAGTTTTTTCGGTTCGGACCCTAAGTCAATATTGCGACTTAGATTGGGGAGGTTGTCAAACAACTCGAAGATCAGTATCTGGATATTGCATTTTTCTTGGTTCCTCTATTTTCTCATGGAAATAAAAAAAACAGACAAACGTATCAAGATCATCTGTGGAAGCAGAGTACCGCGCGATGGCCAATACTTGTTTGGAGATAGTTTGGTTGCGATATCTGTTGCAGGATTTAAAGGTGCCATGTAAATTGCCTGCTCAACTTTTCTGTGACAATCAAGCGGCATTACATATAGCAGCAAACCCAGTATTTCATGAACGCACAAAACACATTGAGATAGACTGTCACATTGTGCGAGAAAAATTACAAGCCGGGATAATCAGTCCTTCATATGTACCGACACAGTATCAACTCGTAGATATTTTTACAAAGGCACTGGGCAAGGAACAATTTTTGACGTTGCGACACAAGTTGGGGGTTCATGATCTTCACCTACCAACTTGAGGGGGAGTATTAAGAAAATAATGATTATCAAATTATACACAATTATTATATACAATTATTGTACGATATTGTGCGATATTATACGCAATTATATACAATTAATTTAATAATGATAGAATCCCATGATTAGTGGATCCCTACCTAATTAGCTTGTAATTTGGAGAGAGAATGTCTCTGTACACTTGTATATATTTGCTATACATTGAGTGATGTAAATACACACAAGAGAATAAAAAATATCTTTTTTCTCACCATCTTCTTATATATCATTTTCTTATACGTTTTAATAATAAAAGAATATTTTTAATGATATCAAATAATTCATTGATTCAAGAAGTGGAAGAGTGAAGAAGAAAAGAAGGAAAAAAATATTAATAAAGGGAGAATGCAAATGAAATAAAATATTAGGGTAGAGGACTAAAACATTGATAATACACGGAAAACAAGTTTAAATAGCTTTCAAGTTGTTAATAGATTGCTGTTTTGAGTTGTAAATACTTTTTTAAAATTTAGTACCTAATGAATTAATTTTTTTTTTTAAGTATATGATGTTATATATATATATATATATATATATATATATATATATATATATATATATATATATATATATATATATATATATCAATTATACTATTCAAGTACAATTAAATTGAAACACATTATATTTTAGGAATTAGTTAAAAGAATTAACCTAATAGTAGGCTTGAGTAAAAATAATTTTTTTCAGGGAGTTGAAGCAAAATTTTATAATTTATAATATATCAGTTTGAAGAAAAAAATAAATAATTGGATACTAAACAAAAATGAGTTATATACTAAGGAGCTAAAACTTACTCATGCCTAAAAGTAATTAATAAAAGCGGATATGATAAAAAATATGATATTTTAAAATTAAGTAGTTCACTAAAATAGTAGTTAAAAATAAAAAATTATGAGATAACTTATTATATATACAGTGCTTGAATGTAAACTCGAAATAAATACAAGGAGAATAACTAGTTAAATGTAAGGAACTGAAGATAAAATTAAAGAGAAATAGGATCATACCTCTAAAACAAAACAAAAATTCTTACAAATAAACTAGGTAATGAAGAAGTTTGTGGAGGATGTTTGCAAGGTTTAACTATGTATGTAAATAAACACTACAATAGCTTTCTAAAGAAGTTTGTGGTGTTTGTGTGCAAAACTATTTTACGTTCTCAAACAAATATTGCAGATTCTTATTCCTATTTTGTAGTTAAATAATATTTTAATTTTAAAAAACACTAAAAGTTGAAAAAATCTCATTTTTCTTAAAGAAAGAATGATTTTACAATTAAATAACTCTTTCTTAAACTTTCTTGATTATTCTTGTGATTATCCTTCCTTTATATTCTTCATGTACTTTGATGATATATTACAAAATGTTGGTATGTTTACAGTAACAGATTATAACTAGAAAGAGAAATCACTTTTTATTAAAATAAAAAATTTTAGAATTACATTATACCACATCATATTATCAAAGTAATATTTTCTTGTATTATAATATCTCCTTTCTAAATTTTGGCAACTCTATATACTTTGTGAATATTTAATTTTGGATTATGTGTTTTTTTAATATGATGTCTTGCAAAGTTTAGTGTTCAAACTAAATTTATATTAGCATCACTTAAAATTTGAATTTAATTATAATTATGTAAGTTTTTTTTTTCTCGGCATAATTATGTCAAGTTAGTGTGGTAAGGAGTTGAAGTTGGGCAATGAGGTATGGAAATCTTAAGTGTATGATTATTTTCAAGTAATAATATAGAATCCACAAAATATATATATATATATATATATATAGATATTTGTAATAATCACAATTTAATATGAAATAAAAGAAAAAATTGATTGAAATTGAGAATTATGAAATAAAAATTCAAGGTGAAAATAAAAAATTGAAACAAACATGTGATATAATTGAGATAAGATTTATGCAAGAAAACTTCTAGGAATAAGTTTCACACCAACACCAAGACTTCCTATTGAATTAATCGCTTACTCTATTACTTGTTTTATTATGTTTGAGCGTGAATTAATCTAAGGTAAACTACATTATCTCACAGAAAACAAAAAATGGGGCTCCAATCTAATTGTACCATGAGACACACACTTTGATATTGCATAATATTACAAATCATGATGGACTCTCCAAGTTGTGTATAAGAATCTTCATTACTTGTAATGGAGATTAATTTTCTCATACTAGATTCAATATCTTTATAGGTCAAATATTATTTTGGTTAATTTTCTCATAATAGTTTTGAGCTAAATCTCAATATCTTTATAGGTCAAATATTATTTAGGAGACCAACTAGGAAATCCAAATTATTATGGATAAAATAACAATAACTTTAGATAGGATTTTTTTTTAAGTAGATATATAAAGGAAAGTGTGAAAACAAGGAAAACACTAAAATGGATGATTGAATTGTGTATTTATTAATTTAAAAATTTTTCGCAAATAATTTGATTATTTGTACTCACACGATGATTGAATTTATCAAAGAATCATATTGTAACCCTTTCATTTGATGCATCATTTCATACATAACTAACTAACTTCACTTAATCATTTGTTTGAGGTATTTTCTTATTCATTTCAACAAATGATCATATTGTAATTTTTTCATCTGATAGATATTTACTAATGTAGGTTAAAATCTCAAGTGAAATAATTGAATAAAAGATAATTTTCAAATTTGTGTCTTCACAATAACTCTCATTCTTTAGTTAATACAATCAACAATAACATGTAATGTAGATAAATTAGGGGAAAGAAAAATATACACAACAATTTATACTAGTTCTCTGTCACAAGAGACTACATCTAGTTCTCAACCAACAGATTGAGTTCGACTAGGCACAGTAATGCTACAAAACACATTTTGGCGTACTCTTTGAGCTTATGGCCACTTTTGGTTGTTTCATTGAGTATTCTTGACACAAGTCACTCCTGAATTAACTAAGTATTCTTGACACAAGTCACTCCTGAATTAACTAAGTATTCTTGACACAAGTCACTCTTGGCTTAGTTGAGTATTTTTTCGGCTCACAACCACTCTTGGCTAATCCTGTCAATGAGTAGTCTTTCTCAAATCACTCCCGACTTAATAAGTATTCTTTGGATCACAACCACTCCTGGTTGACATTGTCAAGGAGTATTCTTTCCCAAGTCACTCCTGACTTAACCAAATATTCTTGTAGAACTTAGCCACTTATGGATACACCCTTGAGTATTCTTTACCAAGCCACTCCTAGCTTAACAGGTATTGTTTGTCAAACAACCACTCCTAACTAAGGTAAGAAGATTGAAAGTTTTAATTGGGTTTGACTATTGGGGAGGATAATGTCTTTCAACAAGAATAAGGTTTAAGCTCTTTCCTATAATTCATATAATTTTCTGTGCTCTCTAGGAAAGGAATTATGTCTTTCAACGTATGCAATGAATTAGTTCTCTCCTAAGTAGTTGGATGAACACTCTCAATTTCTTCTAAAGACTTTTTTAGATCCAAGGACATGGAAGATTCTCTACTTTCAGCATTGGATATCTTTTTGAAGCTTTGTAGAGGCACGAGGATTTTCAACAATATTTGGCATAGTGCTACCTCTACTCTCTTGATATTCTTCTTGATAAAGAGCTTTATAGAGACTGGGTCAAATTTTAAATTCTCTTTGTGTCATAAGGTTGGAGAAGAAAATAGCTTTAACTATTTTTCCAAGAGATCATTTAATGTTGACTTTGGCTTGTTCTTTAACGGATCACTTTGGAAGAAAAAGGCAATGGACACTTCTTGCATCCAAATAATAAGTGCACATATATATGTGTGTGTGTGTGTGTGTGTGTGTTATAAGCGTATGATCTGATCATATAAGAGTTTTATCAAACGTAAGAAAAGGCTACACAATGTTATATCATCTAACAGATGGAATACTTGCATCTTACACAGTCTATTGTTAACACCATTCATTTTACATGATGCATGATTCATGTTTTATTATTTTATTTTAGCACTTAATCAAAATTTTAGGATGTTGAATTTTTCATTAACAAAAGCTTTGATCATTTATTTCTAAAAGTTTTTCCTCTCATTAGTATTGGAAGAGCTTTACAAGCTAAAAAGTTAAGTCCAAGATTTGTTGGTCCTTTATAGAATCTTGATAGTGTCGGCCCAATGTAGCTTATAGATTTGTCCTACCAGTGTTCTTTTCCAACATTCATATCTTATTGAACTAAGAGTTCTTTAGTTAAAATCCAACCTTACTTATGAACTCGTTCCTGTTGCAATTGTTGATCACATTGTCAAGACACTTAGAAACAAGACCACTCCACTTGTGAAGGTAGTTTTAAAGGAGATTTATATTGAACAAGCTACTTAGGAGAAAGAAGATAATATGAAATCTTGCTATTATTATATGTTTGAGTAAAATAGGTATGTTTTCTCAATTTTTGAGGACAAAAAATTTAAAATGGGAGACTATTGTATTATTCAAAACTACCGTTAAGGATATTAGGTGGGAAAGTTATTTATCGTCTTTAAACTCATTTTCAAAATTCCTTTACTGAAGGGAAAATGGTGCAACCTTTTTTATTTTGCTTACCAAAATTATACAAAAAAAAAATACTTCAGTAGTTTTTCTATAAAATTTGCTTAGGCCTTCAAAAGTCACTAAACCCTTTTAATCCTAGTACCAAAAAAATAATATTTTTATCTCTAGAGCTAATGTATTCAACATTTTGAATGCACTCAATGAATATGACTTTTTAAATGCCTTAATTTCTTGTTCATTGGAGTAAATATGCTCTAAGTGTTTGCAATATTCTTGACAGAATGTTGATAAGGTGATTTTTCTAAACTACTCATCAGTTTGGGATGTTATTAGTGGATTGAACTTTTCAAATTGGGTATAAATAGCCCTAAGTTCATTTCTTTTCTCATTTACACACAAAAAAAAGTTCAAAATTGAAAGAAAAAAGGTTCCTTATCACGCAAGGTGCATGAACCATAAGATTCTTCCTTTCTCTTTCCTTGGTTTTCCATCTCTTTTCCTCTTTCTCTTGATGTTCTACATATCAAAATTTCTTTTAATGTGAGTGATTCTCCTATTTCAATTGTGTCCCACTCTTTGTGGTATGAAATGTGACCTAGGATAATTATGTAGTCACGGATTGCAAAAACATAACCTCTGAAATCATTTTCTAAAGATATATGTTACCTTTTGATCTATTATAAAATCGTTATTTCTCAAATATAATTATTGTATATAAAGATTTTTAAGTATAGTATTATATTTTTTGAAATGTTTTGTGAGTGTTGTTGAAAGTTATTGTTCCCTTTAATTTAAAGCATAGTTCCTAGTAAGCTAAAATTAAAGTATGATTTATGTTTCACAAGTTGTTTGAGAAAAGAAATTGTGAAGTATATTTCTTGAAAACATATCGCTGAAAAGGTATTAAGATCTTCGTCACTAAATAACTTTGAAATGATATGAAATTCACCTAGATTTGAATTTTCTAGGGTGATATAAATTTTGGGAACTCGTGACACAAAGGAGAGGGACACCTCTTAGAATGTTTGAAGTCAACATTAGGCCAATAGGAAGAAAACAAAAAAGTTAAAAAATATTTAGAGACAAACACATTACTATTTCATGGGTTAAATTTTGTTATTTACTTACACTTAATACATAATTTCATTATTATTGTTGAAACACCATGTTATGAAAATATTGTGGCAAAAGTTATATAGTTAATTTACTATTTCACTCACTTAGTTAATCTAACTTGATCTATATTCTAGACAAAGGGGTTCAAAAATAGATGAGACAATTTTGGAGTTATCTAGAGAATGATGTTTTGGATATATCCTTAGGAGTTGCATTGTTTATAGCTTATTTTGAATCCTTATATATTCTTTGGATCAGTTATACAAAGACTTATTTACAGTAGTTTATTTTAGTCTTGTATTGTTTAACTTGAAGACATCAATATATGTCACTTATGTCGTATAAAAGTCTCTTTATTGTAAATTTTGTTATTCATAAATGGTATACCCATTATCTCTTTAAGATTTTACATTTCGAATGAATCAATATAAATGACTTGATTTTTCATTGTCTTGCACTTATGTGTATAAATGATCATTCGTCCCATCAATAACTATTCATTGAAAAATCTTAAAACTTTATTCAACTAGCAAATATGTTATTTCACATATTACAATTTAAAATAAAAAAGAAAACAACTTTTTACAATTAAAAAAAAAACCTGATATATTTTCTAAACTCTAAACCTAACACGGATGATGTTCATTCATATATTTTAGTTTTATGTTTATCTTTAAAATCATTATAAATATAAATATTGTGTGCTTTTTTATTTTGTATTTTTTCACAACAAAAGTACCATCTTGGTAAAATTTAACCACTCGTCCACATTTTGGATTCAATACTCATTAATAATATAATCTCAACTGTGCATTTGTTTACACATAATGGGTTTGAAAGTTCAAATTCATAATTTCACCTAATATTTATTGTTTTTTTATTAATCAATTATATTTTAGATAGAGAAAAATTACATAGCAAG
The DNA here is from genome assembly GCA_013389735.1 of Phaseolus lunatus. Classification (NCBI taxonomy): domain Eukaryota; kingdom Viridiplantae; phylum Streptophyta; class Magnoliopsida; order Fabales; family Fabaceae; genus Phaseolus; species Phaseolus lunatus. The sequence goes on from CM023857.1 coordinate 7,084,484, forward strand.
CATCAAAGTAAAAATTTAATTTTAGTTAATTTTATTCCATGAATAATTAATATTAATTACATCAATGTATACAATCACAGTTGTTTATCTTTAACTACTTCTAGTATGAACAATCCAAAATTGGTAAAATGCCAATAACTTTCTCAACACAAAACTTGTAAAGTGCAAAACGTTTCATACAAAAGAATATGGTGACTACATAAATTGCATAGAAGAACAAGAACACACAAGCCTATGTTTGAATTCTTACAATCAGTCTTCCACATGAAAATTTAGATACAATGGTATATTAAAAGTGCAAAATCTGTAACATCATCTTCAAGTTTTCTTGTTAGGCTCAAAGACAAACTTGATAATGGAATCTTTGATGGACAACAATCCTGGGAACTCATTTTTGAGCTTTGAAGCATCCATTTCATTGTTACTCCTTGGAGCAACTATTACCTTTGCTTGTTCTTCCAAATCAAAATTCTCCCATTTAAATTGTGGATCTATGTAATCCCTGTACAATTCTAATATCTGGTTGTGGCTAATGACCCCTGGGTTGGTGAAGTTCCAAATCCCTCTTAGGTTCCTCTTAGCCATTTCAATGGATATGGGTAAGAGTTCATCTAGCACTGTCATGCTATTAGGTATGTTTACCACTTTACTGTAACGAGAAATCTTTGTGATGAAGTTTCTTGGATTGCTAAGATCTGAGGATATTGGCATTCTAACTCTCAATGTGCAGACATTTTCATAATTTCTTAGAAGGTCCTCCACCTGCATGTATTTAGGTGAATGAGAGTATGGTACTAAAACAAATAAGATGAGAAAGAAATTCATAGATATTACCATGGCTTTGGTCTTTGAATAGAAGGAGCCTATGAAATTTGGCTTGTCCTCTTCCTTGAACCCAATTCCTGATCCTAGAGGATGCTCCTTGTCATACTCAAATATGCAACCAGTTGCAAAGTTCATCATATATAAGTTTTGCTCCTTGCAAACATCAGCCAGTGTTAGAGTACCAACAACATTGGTTCTTATAGTTTCAACCTTGTGTGATTCACACCAATCAACATTAGGCCTTCCTGTAACACCAGCTGCACTCAACACATGGGTTGGCTTTACCCTCCTTATATCCTCCTCAAGTGATTTCCTATCTTGCAATCTTCCTCTTCCATATTCCCAATCAATTTTGTCTTCATCACAAAGCTTTCCCAACAACCCCCCTATCCAACCTGTCCTCCCATATATCAAAAACTTGTATCCTGAATTGCTTCTTCCAACTTCAGTAAATGACCTTGCAAGCCTAGAGTATCCATATTGAAAGGACCAATGAGCTTCATCAGAGAGATTGATGGCTGAGAAACGTGGATGAGGGTTTAAAGCAGGAGAAACATCACCCCACCAATCAGGATTCTTTTGGTACCAGTCAATTGTCCTCTTCAGTCCTTCCTCCCAGGGAATTCTCTCCTCCCAACCAAGTAGTTTCAGCTTTTGATCATCAAGAAAATATCTCTTATCATTGAAAGGCCTATCTTGAACAAACTCAATAACATCTTTAGGATTCAATTTAAAGAGTTTGCATATTTCCTCTGCAACATCTAACACACTCCTTTCTTTCTTGGTGCCAATGTTGTAAATTTGGCCAATCTCTCCTCTGTGGACTATGACATCAAAAGCTTCTGACACATCATCACAGTGGAGGTAGCTCCTCACATTCGATCCATCTCCATGGATTGGCAATTTCTCACCCTTCATGGCAAGAAGGATGAACTTGGGAACAAGCTTCTCTGGGTATTGGTTGGGACCATACACATTATTGCCTCTGGAAGTTATTACTGGAAGACCATAAGACCTGTGATAAGCCATGACCAACATTTCTGCGCCTGCTTTTGTTGCAGAATAAGGATTGGTGGGTAGAAGCCGAGACGCCTCATGGTTTCCAATATCATCCTCTAAGTCTGTTTCACCATAGACTTCATCTGTGCTAACATGAATGAATCTTTTGACACAATCGGTGACCCTACAAGCTTCAAGAAGCACATGAGTGCCATAGATATTATTGTAGGTGAATTCCATGGAGTTTCCAAATGAATTGTCCACATGGGTTTGAGCAGCAAAATGCATAATGGTGTCTATTTTCTCTTCTATCAAAACATGATTCACAATATCTGCAGTAGCTATATCACCCTTGATAAATTTGAAGTTTGGTGATGAAATACATGACTTCAAATTCCTGAAAGTGGAGCAATAATCTAGTTTATCAAGAGCTACAATCTTGTAGCTAGGGTACTTGTTGATTAGCTTGGTAGTGACATGTGAGGCTATGAAACCAGCAGCTCCAGTTATGAGGATGTTTTTTGGCTCATACATGGTTGGGCTTTTGATGATTTTTTTCTTTACGTATATATGGTTTTGCTATCTACTGTGTTCTGTTACTGAAAAAATGAACAAGGATCAATCTCAAGAAAAGGAAAACAAAAGCATAACCTCCTAGAAATGAATGTGCTGAACATATACAAGGTAAGGCTAAAATTTGTAGACATGAATATGGTATTGGCAATCCAAATTGAGAAAGAACAAAAATCATGTATCCATTACTTTACATAAGAAATAATGCATATCACACTTTGAGAATTATCCTAGAGACACAATTGACATAATTACGACAAAAGGAATTTTTTTTTTTTTTTTTGTTAATGATTGTGATGTCTTGAGGAAGGAGCAGGTAGGCTTTTACTTACAATAAGTTTTATGGGTTGGTGATGGGATGGTTGGGAGAAATGGAAGCAATTGGTGTGCAATGATCACAAAAGAGGAGTGAGAAAATAGTACTGTGTGTTGGAGAATAATTGTCTCTCTTCATGTTCCACTAGAGGCTATTGTTTCAACCTTAATTTTGGTCTTATCTCCATCACCACAACCTTAATTTTAGGATTTTAGAGTGCATTTCACAAATGATTGAGTGTTATAAAAAGAAACGTCTCTCATTTAGTGATCATCATAGAAAAAATTCTAACATATGATTTAGAACTTGACAATAAAGGGCAAGGCAATCATTTCAGTAAGTTAAAAGCTTAACCATTTTAATGACAATAAAATTTTAACATCTAAATTTGAGCAAATTACTTTAATTTCTACCATTAGGTCAACCCAAGTAAGTTTGTTTCCAATGATTACTTGAATTGGATGATATGACATAAGATTATCAATGATCCAGATTTCTATTCCTACACAAGCTGTCCAAAACTCAAAAATTGTTATTTAAGTTAAAACTTATAATAAGAGTTTTAAAAATAAAGCAGCAGTTGTTTGATAAATTTTATGTACAATTAATTTAATTGACACTAATTTATTTTAAAGAAGAACATGTTAAAATATAGGTTTTCATTCTAGAAATGTAAAAAAAAAAAAATTACTTTTATAGATAATCTGCAAATACTTTCTGTTCAAATATTAATTAAATAAATTTTAGCATTAATTTTAGTAGATAAAATATTTAAAAATTCTATATTATTTTTTTTAGCATTTTTATAAGATAAAAAAAATTAACCAAAATTAAAGCATATTAATATGTGTCAAAATGAATTTAATAAATAATTCAAAAATTAATTAAGAAATAGATTAATTTAATTAAGGATTTGAAACTTATACAACAGAAATTTATATATTTAAAAATTTAAAGAATTAAATTATAAAAATTTTAATATTTAAAAAAAATTATTTTACAATATTATTTATATATTTTCTTACTTTCCTTTTTATTTCATGTAATGAATATATTTAACCTTTTTTTTTTCAATTCTTAAAAGTGTAAAGTTTATTTCAACTAATAAAAATTTATTTTTTTTATAAAAAACTCTCATGTTAGATATCATTATGAAACTTGACATCTTAGTTAGACTGACACTTCAAGTATCAACAATTACTTGCCACCACACAAAAAAGTATTATTAAAAAAGGAAAAGAAGAAAGAAAGGAAATACAAGCAAATATGGGGGACTAGACCAAACCCCATATATAAAGAAACCTAAGAAAAGCGACACTTAGATAATTTATACCTATTAATAAAGAATTCTAATAAAAGACTAGATGGAAGTTTATTATACCAATGAAATTATTCTCTATGAATAAATCTCTAAGTTAGCAAGCTTGTCCATACATGCATTCCCTTCACGAAAAATGTGAGAAATCCTAAACTTGATTTTCCCACAGTAATCAAGGCAAGTGTTCCACTTATTACGAAGAATCCAAGGAACATTAGTCATAGCAGTAAATGCAGAACAAACCAAGACAGAATCACATTCAAGTCATAAACTAGTAAGACCCATCTTTTTAGCTTCTTCAATAGCATGCGTAAAACTCAGCAACCAAAGCAGTCTAAATATCAAGGAAAGCAAAGAAACCGCCAATAAACTCTCTCATACTCCAACGGAAAATACCACCATAAGCAACAAGACCGGGAAAACCCTTACCTGGTGAAGAAACTCCCATCTAACAGGAAGAGGATGAAGAACTTTGCCACTCCGAGTATTAATATCAAATAACTTAAGCACCTTGAAGTTGAACATATCATTCCTGATAGAGCTTTTAGACGAATTACCCACTAAGCAAGTGAAATCCTTAATGGTGAAAATGACCTTGGAAAGATCAATCTTAACCTGAAATCTAGCATAATTTCTCATACACCATATCTAGAGATTTAAACACTATTTTAGAAACATTTTAATGAATTTAAATTATTTCAATATATATTTAAAACTATTTAAATGTATATATGTATATATAAGTTATTTAATGAATATATGGTTGTAATTAAGACTCAAATAATTAACTAGAAAGTTAAAAAATGAAATTTTTACAAAAATTAGATTTTTTTTACGTAAATTGAATATTCAAACCTCCTAACCTCAATGATTTTGAATATCCAAATCTTGTCTAGATGTTGAAGAAAGTTTTGTAGGGATTGAAGCAAGCACTTATATCATAGCATGGCATGAAAGGCTTAGTGTTTTTCTTATTCGAAATGGTTTCAAAAGAGGTAATATAGATTCAACTCTATTTGTAAAAAAAAAAAATAGAGAACTTATATTATTTGTACAAATATATGTTGATGACATATTTTTTTGAATCTACTAATACATTTTTTAGTAAGGAATTTTCAAAATTCATGCAATAGGGATTTAAAATATCAATGATCGGTGAGCTGACCTTTTTTCTTGGTCTGCAAGTCAAACAAGTCAAAAAATGACATATTCATACACCAACACCAATCCAAATATTGCATTGAACTTTTAAAGAAATTTAGCATGTATAGTTGCAAAGAATCAATAACATCTATGGTCACTGCATGTTACTTGGATGTTGATGAATAAGGTAAACCAGTAGACCAAACTAAATATAGAGGTATGATCAAATCTCTTTGACTGCTAGTCATTCTGACATCGTGCATAGTTAGTGGGTGTGTGTGTTTGTCTATGTGTGTGTTTGTGCTAGATTTCAAGTTGCACTTAAAGAATCTCATTTAAATTTAATAAAAAAAATTGTAAATATCTCAAAGGTACTGAAAACATTGGCTTTTGGTATCCTAGGGGTGCTTAAATTAATTTCATAGGCTATAGCAGTTTTAACTTTGGTGGATGCAAAATGGATAGCAAAATTACTAGTGGTGCATGTCACATATTAGAATGTTCACTAGTATCATGGCATTCTAAAATACAAGCATGTGTGTCTTTATCAACAACTAAAGTATAATATATTGTCGTTAGAAGTTGTTGTGCTCAATCCATATGGATGAAGCACAAGTTGGAAGATTTTGACTTTTTTCTTTATCACATTCCACTTAAATGTGATAATACCAATGTCATAAATCTTACACGAAATCCAATAATGCATTTTAAAATTAAGCACATTGAGATTAGGCATCATTTTATTTGGGATCACAAAACTAAGAGTGAATGCATAATCAAATATATTGATACTACAAAACAATTAGCAAATATTTTCATCAAACCCTTGCTTACATAGATTTTATATAATCTAAAGTGAATTAAAGATTTTGGATATTTCTTGCACCTATTGATTGTGTTTATACATGTTAATTTGTATTTATAAGTAATCGATTATATGTAATTACAATTGATTGTTTCTATGTGTTTTCAATATATTAATTTCTCACAAATAATCGATTATCACTAGCAATATGTTTTCATTTCATAATTTTCATTCTTTTACAAATAAACGATTGTGTTGTATCTAATTGATTATTTACTTCAGAATTTCTAAATTTTCAAATTTCTGCATCTCATAATCGATTATTGTTATCATGTTTTATTCTTTGTTGCTATAATAGTTAGATTCATACTTTTGCACGAAATAATGCTCTTAAACTGCATGGTTTCATCATTCATTGCCTCTAATTGATCTATCTTTTCAAAAAAAATTAAAAATCTTCATCTACTCCACCAAAACCTTATTGTTCTTAGGGGGAGCACTTTTCTTTTTTTTATATTGTTATATTTCTTTTACAATTGTTAACTTTTTTATCATGTTTAAACGGGAAGAAATATTCTTGTGTTAATTGTTTCGGGGAAAAAAAAGTTATGAGTTAACAAATGATTGATTTTGGTAAGAAAGAGGGAGATTGTGGGCAAAACATATGTGTTGATATTTTGAAGATGCTTGCACCTTATTGATGATTTTCTTCTCTTCCTTGCTCAATGGTTTAGTATGATTGAAATGTAAAGCATGATTAAAATTTTCAAGTTCTTGAGAAAAACTGATGTTAATGTCTATTTTTCTATATTTTATAAATATATAATCAATTACATTGATTGCATAATTAATTATTTTATACTGAGCCAAAATTGGTTATCTTTGGGTTCACAAGTGATAATCAATTATGTTAAATGTATAATTGATTAAATAATGAATTATTTCAAATAATAATTTATTAATCTTATCAAAATTTCTATTCTTATGTTTCACAAATAATTGTTTATTAAAGGTAATAATAGAGCATTTTTGTCCAATCTTTGAAGACTATGTTTAAGCTTTTATAATTGAGCACTTTGTGATGTGTCAAACTTCATCTAATACCTATTTCACACTTGTAATTTGTCATACACATCAAAATGTGTTATTATGCATTATTATCAAAATTTGGATTGTTAAGACACTAGATGGTCTAGTTAGTGTTAGACGATCTACTAACCCACTAGACAATTATGAAAGTCTATAAGTTTTGATGATATAGAAACTATAAGACGTATTATGATGTCTAACAATACTACAAAGTGTCCAGACTTTTAAATGTTCTAACATGAATAAATCTATTAAAAGGTCTAACTGTGAAAAGACTCACGAAATGGACTCACAGTACAAAGAAGCACTAGACAATCTCACAAGACATATGTGTTAGACGGTCTCACCAAACAAGATATGCTAGATGATGTCTTAATGATATATGTATTAGACGTTTTTACATATCAGATGATGTCAATATACTACGTGTTAGATGTTGTCAACAAAAAACGTATCAGATGATATCATCAATGAACGTTCCAGATGATACTCAAAAGAGAACGTGACAGACTTTGTCAACAAAAAACATAGCAGACGATGAAATCTCTCAACGTGTTAGACGATGCCTAAGATACAACATGACAGGAGATCATAAAAGATAAGATGATTTAAAAGAAATTGTCATATTGAAAGTATCAAACAATCTGGTCTTAGTGCTCATGGACATATTAGACGACCACTAAAGCTTGTACATAATAGAACATCACTTCGTCTTCTACACGTTAGATGATCTAACATATCATGGAGTGTGTATACTTGAATTTTACATACTTAAAATGCTTTCTCACATTGCATTCATGTTTTGAATCTTAATTGATGATATTAATTCATATGAAACAAATTTTTAAAATAAGGTAATTTATTGAATTAGTATGGAAAGTTTGTGTTAGTAAAAACGTAAAATAGAGCATAATGAAAATTTTATATATCTGATTTCTTGAGTTTATATTGGATGAAATATATTTTATGAGTAAAATAAAATTTATTCAAATATAGATACAATAATATTCTAAAATATTGAAGAAGGAAAGGTTTTTTTTTATAATATTGTGATAATCTAGTAAGTTTTCGAAAAACATAGTGCATTAAAGTTTTTTTTAGAAAGACATATTAAAGAAATATATATAGGTTAAAGTATGATTGTTTCTCAATGTCTAAATCTTGAAGAGACTGGGAAAGCTTTTGAAAATAAATTTAAAATAAATATTCTGAAATAGAAGTTCTTTAATACATATGATTCTAATATCGTATTGAATATGATTCTGATTGACCTAAGTATTTTAATACAGATTATTATTTTCAATCATCTCTATATTATTTCCATAAATTTTTTATACCACATGGGACACGCAAAAAATTTCAAAGTCAAAGTTTAATATTCGAGTGTCTAATAGAAAAATGATGATGGTGTAAAAAGATCCTTGGAAATAAAACCAACATTCTTGAGCTTAATAAGTAGCAATCAATTTACAATAATTGATCATGAGGATCCTTATACTCAATTATCCACTTTCTATGAATTAGTTGGAACAATGGGATTCGAGGAAATGGACTTGGAATTAGTCTACCTAAGATCATTCCCTTTCTCTCTAGCTGGCATAGCAAAGAATGGCTAAATCCTACCCGAACCACACCTTAAATAGTTGGAATGATATTGAAGAAAAATTCTTAAACAGATTTTTTCCACTATCTCGCTTTACAAAATCTAAATCTGACATTTCCACATTCAGGAAAGAACTAGATGAGCCCTTATGTGAAGTTTGGGAGCACTTCAAGAAACTACTGAGAAGATGTCCTAATCACGAATTTGAAGACATAACCCAACTAAGTATCTTTCATAATGGTTTAAAGCCTAACACTAAAATGATATTAGATGCAGTAGCTAGAGGAACTATAATGACAGTAATGCATAGCAAACAACTAGAATTATAATGATTTGACACCAATGAACTATCAGCACTACAAGAAAATTATTAAATAGAAACTAATTTTAGAGACCAAAATAATTAGTTACTATTTAACTAAAATAGATACCATTTTATAAACTAAAAAATTATTAGTATCTAAAATAGTTTCTGTTATTAATAAAAATTTATAAAATAGTTTATAAATTAGTATCTAACCATTAGTTACCAATGTTTTAGCTACTTACTACTTTATATTCTAAATTAGTCTCTATTAATCTTTTATAGACTAATTTAGAAACAAAAATACTAGTAGCTAAAACCTTGGTAGTAAATTTAAATACTAATTTAGAAATTATTTTATAAATTTTTATTAGTAATAGAAATCACTTTAGATATCAATAATTGTTTAATCTTTAAAATAGTATCTAATTTAGTCAATATAATGACTAAGTATTTTTTATCTCTAAATTTGGTTGCTATTTAGTGATTCTCTTATAGTGCAAGTTTATCATAATAGACATGATAGTAAGAAGAAAGGAGTGCTAAAACTAAACATCATTGATGCATTCCTTGCTCAGAACAAAATTTTGACCCAACATAATGAAGTCTTAACAAAGAAAATGTCTAACTTTCCTCATCAAATACATACCATCAATTTTCCCTAAACTCAAAATCAGCCAAGGACATGAAGTTTGTGGAGAAATTCATTCTCCCAATCAATGTTCTATGACCCCACAATAATAGAATAAGTTCAGTACATGAACAATGAAGGAAGGCAAGGTTGGAGGACCAATCCAAACTAGAATTTTGGATGGAAACAAGACAATGTTTCCTTCGATAGAAAAAAATCCTACCAATAACAACAACAACAACAGCAATATCCTTCCTTCATTGAAAAAATATCAAAGTTAGAAGATATGGTGAAAGAATTCATGCAAGCATCCTTCATGAATCAAAGGAATACTAGAACTTCAATTAAGAACCTAGAAACATAGATGAACCAGGTAATCCACCACTTAGCAAAACAACAAGAAGATAAACTTTGACATAATCCTACTTAGCTTAAACGGTTGAAACTATGAGGACTGGTTCCTTGAAGATGGAAGGAGATGTGAAAAAGTGATACGATTGGTGAAAAGGAAGAGAGGTTAGGCCAACTAATCTATGTTCAAGAGAGATTAGGCCAACTTTTTAGGTATTCTAGGCTAACTTCTTGAAACCTGACATGCTCTTTATCAAACCTGAAAAGGCTATCTACTATGTATGGTCTACTATTTTACTCTAATTTGGGTGAAAGTTCTCTAACTTAGTTTTAATAAGTCATGTCAGCTATCAGGAAGTTGCTTAAATAAGATATGAGAATTTAATGATGTATGAAGCCCATTTAATGTATCTTTATATCTTTGTGTATACATACACAAACTTGAAGATGAAGAGCTAAAGAGAAGCTTCTTAGTGGGAAAACAAGATCTAGAAGGGCTTTTTCCTACACTCTAAATAAAGCATTCTTTCTTTGAAATATAAAGTTGAAAGTGATATCTATATTAAATCAAGGATCATGGCATTATATAGCCTTACAGGAGAAATAAACAAAATAACAGAAGCAAGCTAGAAACTAGGAAACAGACTCCACTAAAGCTAGAAACTAGGAAACAAACTTCACTACAGGTGACTTATTCAACTAAGATAAATTCAAACTCCAACATACCCTCCCTTAAACTTAACTATCCTGAATTAAGTTTACATTAGACAAGTTAACAATTCCAAGTGATGCTCTCAGCTTCTCGAACTGCTCCGGCTTCAACGGTTTCGTAAAGATATCCGCAACTTGGTTTTTGGTTGCACAATACTCCAGCTTAACAGTTTTGCTATTCACTAGCTCTCTAAGATAGTGAAACCTTACTCCAATATGCTTACTTTTCCCATGAAGAACTGGATGTTTGGATAAAGCAATCGTCGAACTGTTGTCACAATAAATGAAGGTTGCAGACTCTTCTTCAGCTCTAATCTTCTCTAAGATCCTTCTAATCCACACACATTGACAAGCACAAAAGGCAGCAGCAATATATTCGGCCTCAGTGGTGGAAAGGGCAACAACAGGCTGTTTTTTTTTTTTTGATGCCCAAGAAATCACACCAGACCCTATCAAAAACACACAGCCTGTTGTGCTTTTCCGATCATCCAAATCGCCGACGTAGTCGCTATCCATGAATGCCATAAGTCTCGTACTGCTGCTTTCACTTTTCCTGTAGAAGATTCCAAGTTCCATTGTACCTTTTAAGTACCTTAAGATCCTCTTCGCAGCAAGCCAATGTGACATCCTTGGATTTGCCATGAATCGACTTATGAGACATACTCCATACATTAAATCTGGCCTGGTTACTGTTAGATACATAAGACTCCCAACCAATTGCTTGAACATGGTTGCATCCACCTTCTCGCCATCCTCATCTTTTGTGAGCTTCGTTCCTGGCACAATTGGATTCTTAACAGCATTACTTTCTTCCATTCCAAACCTTGCTAAAACTTCACGAGCATACCGTTTTTGACAAATAAAAATCCCATTAACACTTTGCTTCACCTCTACCCCAAGAAAATATTTCATTTTTCCCAAATCTGACATCTCAAATTCCATCATCATCGACTTCTTAAACTCATCACACATAGCTCTATCATTTCCAGTGAATATTAAGTCATCAACATACAAGCTGACAATGAGAATTTTACCTCCTTTTGTCTTGGTGAATAGAGTATGCTCGCTCGGACACCTCTCAAACTCCTCATCCAAGAAATATCCTTCAATACGGCTATACCAAGCTCTCGGGGCTTGTTTGAGCCCATACAACGCCTTCCTCAGCTTGTACACTTTCTCCTCTTCTCCTGTCTTTATAAATCCCTCCGGTTGTCGTACATACACATTCTCTTTTAGTTCCCCATGTAGAAACGCACTCTTGACATCTAATTGGAAGATTTCCCTATTTGATTGTGCTGCAACCGCAAGTATAGTTCGAATCGTATCGAGCCTCGCCACCGGAGCAAAGACTTCGGTATAGTCTATGCCATAACACTGAGCATATCCCTTTGCCACCAACCTCGCCTTGTATTTGTCGACTTTACCATCTTCATTCAGCTTTGTTTTATATACCCATTTCACTCCAATTGGTGTAAAACCTGCAGGTAAGATAGTTAGCTCCCATGTATTGTTTTTCTCGATCGCTTCGATCTCGTTTTTCATTGCTTCTCTCCACATCTTGTCTTTCACTGCTTCTTTGAATTTGACTGGATCATTTTCTGTCATCATAATCAATAACATAACCGATAAGCTTTCTTCCTCATCTTCTCCTTCACCCGTGACATAATCAGCCAAATAACCCGGTGTTCTCCTTGTCCGCGGGCCTGTAACCACTTCTCCTTCAATTGATCTTGATGGAGATGATGAAATTGAACTGGGCAGAGGAGAGACTGGCCTTGGCGGTGTCGAATTACCATCAGATGCTGAAGATGAAGATGAACCAGAAGGCGATGAATTCGCGGTTGACGGAGCACAGGCCATGTCTGTATTTTGTTCTTCTTCTCCACAATCGAGTATTTTCTCTTTTACACCAGTTTGATGCCAATCCCAGCTTTTGTCTTCATCAAACACTACATCTTTGCTTATCACGATCATTTTCGTAACCGAATCATATAGCCTCCATGCTTTCGATTCCACTGACTCCGAGAAAAACATATTTCTTGATTTTGTCATCTAGTTTTCTCCTCTTCTGATCAGGTATGTGCACATATGCTATGCACCCAAATACACGAAAATGCTTCACCTCAGGTTTTGAACCGCTCCAAGCTTCTTCAGGTGTCATGTCTTCTACTGCTGCTGTTGGAGATCGATTCTGGATGTGCACACTCCATCTTGTAGCTTCAGACCAAAACTCCTTTGGGACTTGTCTCTCACTCAGCATAGATCATACCGCATTCATTATTGTTCTATTCTTCCTGTCTGCCACTCCATTCTGTTGTGGCGTAAATGCAGCCGTCAATTTCCTGGTGATACCATGAGTTTTACAAAATTCTCCGAATTCAGTAGACGTGAATTCCCCTCTGCAGTCTGTCCTCAGGCAAGTGATGAAGGTTCCAATCTCCTTTTCAACACTTGCTTTGAAAGCCTTGAAGGTGATGAGTGTCTCTGATTTTTCATGGAGAAAATAAACCCAAGTTTTTCTAGTGAAATCATCAATGAAAGTTAAAATGTACCGCTTTCCGCTGTGTGAAATTGGTGTAATCGGACCACATATATCCGAATGCACCAACTGCAGTTGTCTCGATACACGCCAGAAGCTCTTTTTTGACATTGATACTCTGTGTTGTTTTCCAGTCAGACACACCGCACATATCTCCTTCATGGACTTCAGCATCGGCAGTTCAATAACCATCTTTTTTTGTGCAAGTTGTTTTAGAGCTTCTTGGTTTAAATGCCCAAAACGGCGATGCCACAAATTCGTCTCCTTCTCGATCTCCTCTTCTGTCTTCAAGCACATCATGTTTTTCTGCAATTTGGATGTTAGAAGAAAGAACATCCTGTTTCCACTCATATTAGTCTCCATGATTGCACCTTTCTTGGGATGACATACTTTGTAGGGTCCATCACGAATCAAAATTGCCAAGCCTCTCTCTTGCAATTGTCCAAGGCTTAGTAAATTATTCTTGAGATCTGGAACATAATAAACATCAGGTATGACTTGGGTGACTCCGTTAACTTGTATTTTCACGCTTCCTTTTCCCACCACCGACATTCTTGTGTCGTTTCCAAGTTTCACAGATCGATTGAAACCTTCTTCCAAATCAAAAAACCAATCTTTGCATCCGGTCATATGATTGCTGCATCCGGAGTCAAGAAACCAAACTTCTTCTCTGTTTGCCTGATGTTTCTCCAGATAAGACATCAAAAAAAGCTCTTCTTCTTCTTCTAGTTCAGCATAATTCACCTTCTTCTCCCATTCGGGACACTCGTTCTGATAGTGCCCTAACTGGTGACATTTGTAGCACTCGATAATGGCACGATCGACCGCGTTTCTTCCTCTTCCTCTACCGCGTCCTCCTCGGACCATTCCGCGACCTCTTCCCCTACTAGGTTTTTCATCTTGATGCACTTTTAGTGCCAACTCTTCTTGTACATATCCATTTATTCGCTGCTCATGGACAAGTAGGCTGCCATGTAATTCATCGATACTCATCATGCTCAGATCATTTGATTCCTCAATCGAACACACCACATAGTTGAATCTCGAGGTTAGTGATCTGAGAATTTTGCTCACGACCGTGCTCTGCTCCATTGTTTCACCATTCACCTTCATCTTGTTCACTACCTTCAAGGTTCTTCCTAGGAAAGTGTCGATCTTCTCTCCTTCTTTCATGGTCAGCAATTCAAACTCTCTTCTCAAAGCTTGCAATTGCGCCCCTTTCACTTTTGTGGAGCCTTGATACTTCTTTTTCATGGATTCCCAGATCGCCTTAGAGGTACCTTTGCAAGAATAGTTTCCAGAATCTCTCTGTCAATGGACTGGAACAAGAAATTCTTGGCCTTCAAATCCTTCAACTTCGCCTCTTCTACAGATTTGTTTTGCACCTCACTTGCCTGTGATGTTCCGATCGACATCGTCGGAATCCCATCTTCCACCAGGCTCCACAATTCTCTGCTTCTCAGAAAATTCTCCATCGTCATGGACCAAAAATCGTAATGGCCATCAAATTTTGGGATGGCCAGCTGCACAAATTTTTCAGATCTCTCAAACATCTCTCTCAATCACTTTCTCACACAGGTATTTGCTCTGATACCAAATGTGAAATATAAAGCTGAAAGTAATATCTATATTAAATCAAGGATCATGGCATTATATAGCCTTACAGGAGAAATAAACAAAATAACAGAAACTTCACTACAGGTGACTTATTCAACTAAGATAAATTCAAACTTCAACACTTTCAAATTGAAGAAAAAGTAAAACTGATTTAGATCTATTAAAATGTTGTTCTTCCACAGAGCTTCTTATATACTAAGCTATATAAGAACATTGTTTGTGTTAATGTAGCAAGCTAAAAGAGGAATAAACCTTGAATACTTCAAAAGACATTATTTATGTCTAGTAAACAAAACCATGGTGATCACCCTTTCTTTTGTAAAACCTTTTAGCCATTAGTGCTTGAATTCCAAAAACGTAATTGTCTTATCCAGGAATGGTGGCTTCCAAACAATACACTAGTTGTTTAGCTAAAAGTAGTTTCGTTATGGAAAATATACTCCAACATTGACTTTTTAATATATGATGTTTAAAAATTATTTTTTATATTTATTTTAGATCACTTCATCAAAATAAAAATTATTTGATGTTTAAAAATTATATTTTATATTATATTGTAAAACACTACTCTAACAAGTATAACTGAAAATAATATTATTTCTTTTAAATGGATATGTTATTATATAAACATTATTTATTACCAATATAATAAGAGATATTTAGATATTTGTCATTATTCATATTATTATATTAGATATAACAGAAAAAATAAATTGATCTATTGATATATAAAAATAACCAAATTATAGTAATTATATATTCAAAAATTAAAAATTATTGATAAGATTGTTGATAATTAATATACAAACTTTTTTAGATGCTCAGTAAAAAAAATATGATCTCAAAAAATAATTTACTTCTTTTTATTTATTAACTTATATTTTGGAATAATATTTATTTATTTATTTTACCTGCTATTTCTCTTTTTTTCTCTTCAACCCATATTTTCATTATATATCTCTCTAATTCTCTCTTTTTCTCTTTAACTAACCAATGTTATTTACGTTCATGTTTGATCTCTAAAAATTACATGTCGAGACGAGCAAGAAAAATATTATCTACCTACTACATCCACAATACCCACAAATATTTTTCCATAAATAAAATTATTTAAATGATTCACAAATAAAAAATCAAATCATTAAATTACATTACAGTATACTACTAGTAAAGCTAATTTAATCTTATTAAAAAATTAAAAAATAAATCACAACAAAGTATATACTTAAAAAAACTCTTTCAAAAATCTTGATTTCATTGATGTAAATAAAAAAATATAAACCATATAAAAACAGATTTTAAACAATTGTATTATTATTAATATTTCTCTTAATCACTTCTAATAAACAACTAGAGGTTAAATATCATGGCACTGGTATCATTCTATTAACAAGGAAATAAATAAAACATTATCTGCAAATAACCATTATTAGTACTTATTATTTATATGCATGGCAGATTCTACCGACAGTTTTTTTTCATCTCTACTATGCTTTCTTCTGCACCTTTTACTTCTTTCATCCCACCAGGCTCTCATTTTCCTTCATTCCACCAGATATGGCATATCGGTCAAGCGCATTATGGCTAAAAAACGCTTAACTGTTAAACAGGAGTCCGAACAGATACCTCGTACATCTCATCTTTCCACCACCACCGATATCAGACAAAGAAAACTTACAACATATGGCAATTATTCAACTTAGTATCCAACGGAAGGAAATTATTTGGCTTGTTGGTATGAAGTACCTCTCTCGACCAATTAGTTGGTTTAATCAATCGCAATTACTCACTTCAAAAACGGCAGAGTATAAAAGGAATGGATTACATTGCATATATATGAATAAAAACCAAGTTGTTATCTCAATGGATCCAAAAACCAGAATATAATCTAAAGAAAATCGCAATGGGCGCCTGATTGCTCTTTTATCCAATCATCAAAGATCACGTAACTAAACATTTGTTGAATTGGTGTTTC
The DNA here is from genome assembly GCA_013389735.1 of Phaseolus lunatus. Classification (NCBI taxonomy): domain Eukaryota; kingdom Viridiplantae; phylum Streptophyta; class Magnoliopsida; order Fabales; family Fabaceae; genus Phaseolus; species Phaseolus lunatus. The sequence continues at coordinate 7,101,283 of CM023857.1, forward strand.
ATTCAACAGGAGATGGACAATGGGGGATAAAAATGTTCTTCCAAAACTCAAACGGTTTGCCCTTGCAAATAAATAACTGCAAGGACCATTTATAACAGAAATAGGCTTAAGTTCAAAATCTGAGATGAATAAATTAATATATGCAATATTTTTACCAGACTACACTAGGCGTGAAACCACAATTTAAAAACCAAACATAGGTGAGTATTTCTTTTATTTTCATGTATTATTAATATTGCCACAGCAAGTAGAACCACCAATCTTCAATGCTCATAAAAGCATAGGAATTAGAATTTAAGTCACAGATCAACTTTCACTAGTTTATTTTGAAACTTAAAAATCTTTTTAATTTCTTTAAGACCTTAGACCGCCTATACTTAAATTAACATGTCATGCAAAAGCTCAGAAGTCCAATACCTGTATAACAGATAAAAGTATCTGCAAGAAGCATTTGATGCAGGTCATCGTCCCCTTAGAAGTTAATAAAAATTAAATATCGATAAATTTGGGCCACCCACATCAAAAGCAGAGAAAGCTTATGAAAGTGAAGAGCATGTAGCCATCTCCAATCCTCAGCATTTTGAAATTCAGAGAAGGGCGGCTAGGGACTACGGCTCAGCAAATGAAGAGGAGCACGAAACGAAGCAGTACCAGAAGAATCTCAACAGGGAATAAAAACATATACTGCGGTATAGAAAGATCTGGAACTCTCCTTAACTAGTAGGAACAACTTTAAAAAGATCATTACCTGCAATAACACTACAAGTATTCTGCAAATACAAATTCAACACAATCTGGGACAGAAAGTAACTAATCCAATCCAAGAGTAAAAACTCAGGACGTTGCCCAACAAAATAGACTCATACTTAAGTCTAAACACTAGCTTAACAAAATCTTACTATTCTCTTAACAATCACAGACACCAACTTTCAAAATCAACTTCTGCTTCTGCGACGTTCCCTAAGGCCGTTTCTGCATAGATGCATCACATATCAATAAAAACAAAACAATGAATAAAGATTGCAGAAATTAAAATATACCACACAAAGTAAAGTATAAACCACGGGCAGGAGATTATGTTAATCAGAAACTTGGCACGATGGGGATGAAATCTAAAGCATTAGAATACACTTTGCCAAATAAAACTTAAAATCGATATTCTTTCCTTCAGACTCAAACTCGAGAAAAAGTAATATTTTCAAAAAAACAAATTAACTAATCAAAGCATTTCACATCTTAAATATAACAAAATGCATATTTAAAAGTTAGGTCAACGCCAGTTTGATAAAATAACTGATAGAAAAACACATTTGACCCAAACCTAAATGAACTAAATTCCAGACAGAAGAAGCCTACCCATTAGCATATGGAACCTCCTCACGTCCACGATATGGAGGTGACCTGCTGTAGCTTCGTCCACGAGGCGATAAACTGCGGCGCCTAGGAGATCGCCCACGAGGACTGTAACTCCTAGTCAATCAAAGAATGGTGAGAAAAGAAACATAAAAAGATATATAAGGAAAAAAATATTACCACAGCATACAAACATATCCAGCCCCTTTAACTGAAAGAGGATGATGATACATGTATAACTTTTGTCATAAAATGTAACAAATATCACTCCAAATGTTCAGTACATATAATTTCAAAATAATGAAAACTTAAATTTCAAAAACCACAAATCATAGCCATAGCATTGTAATGAAAGTAGGTGGATCAACAAAACAACTTTTAGTTACTGCTAATTAAAGACAAATAAAGTACAAAAATAGTCTCCAGGAAAATACAAGTGCTAGTACACCTGCAAACAGGATCCAAAAAAGATATAGGAAAGAAATTTAACCTTCGTCCATAGCTAGGGCTCCTACGAAATCGGGGTGGGCTGCGACTACGACGTCTTCCTGATCCACCACGTAAGCGACATTCACGAGCAAAATGACCAGGTTCACCACACTCGTAACATTTCAAATCAGAACCACCAGAGCGGCCACCACGGCCACCACCTCCACCCCTAGAATTGTGAGAAAGTTCAACCCTCCAACCGTTCTTGCCTGCCCCATTAAATAGAAACATAGAGGCCCAATAAATAAAAAGTTCTAAAAAAATAATTGTAATCCAAGTAGCTACATTTACTAAATAGAATGGTGGAAATAGCATCAGTATTTGATACTTTAATGTTTAAACCCTTTAGGGAGAATCAGCTTCCACCAAATAATCAATCACATTGTCAATAGCTTAAACAAGGATAGGTATTAAACAAGAATATATAATAGGCAGCATTGCCACCAAGCCCTGCAACGTTCACTTGTGGCACGAAAAATACAGATGATACGCACTTGAAATGGACTACAACAATAACAATAACCAAACCTTTATTACACCATGAGTGGTTTGTTAACCATATCAAAAGACATCACTGATCAAATTTTCAACAAATCCAAGTAGACTACATCTACTTGATGGTTTCAATTTCAAGTGGAAGTAAAAAAATTAATGCATGAACATTAAAACATGGTATTATCGATGGGAATACAGTATTATCATATAAAGGCAGAACGAGGGAATATTTGTTCATTCAGTAAAGACAATGATTGTGTTACCATAATATTTTCAGAAGTTCATTGGTCGATAACAACTTATTGAAGCACACAAATTGCCCACAGGGAACATATACAGCACAGAGGCAGCACGCACATGGTCCCCATAGGTTAAGTGTAGAAGAACACATCTCATAAAACAAACCCATTATGCAACAGAAGTGTAGCTCGCGATAGCAGTGCAAATCCACCGTGTTCACATTCTTAATTCTCTTTACATGCAGTAGTAGAAGTAGTCAAACTGTACAAATCAGCAGACTTTGACGAAGAAACAACGAAGAAAAAACCATTACTGCAGGCCAAGGCAGAAGTAGAAGAAAGAGAGAGCAGCATCTGCTTGCCCCATAGGCCAAAAAGAAGAGTTAACTAGCTAGTTGAGGAAAACCCTTCAACATATCGACCGGAAAAAAAAAACGGGGGAAAAACAATAACACATTAGCAGATAAGAAGAGTGTGGTAAATAAATGTATATATGCACATTTCAATTTTAATTCTATTACATCAAACAATCGTAACCCTTCATACCATCCAATTCACGAATAGCATCCTGGGCATCTCTCCTATCATCGAAGTCAATAAAAGCATAACCAGGTGGCCTTCTTGCAACCCAAACACTGCACACAAAACAAATTATTTCTATTAGACACAAAAAACATTTTTTTAAAATAAACCTAAATAGAAAGGGAATTCTTTTCCCTAGTACTTTTCGTCCCTTTATTTTGAAATCCAAGAAAATATTCCTAAATCGTTTGAAATCATAGCAAGCTTGACCTAAAGTGAAGGGACTAAATATAAAAGCGTAAAGAAAATTGAGATATTGAAGCATCCAAGACAAAATTGAGAAACGCCTTGGGTTACCTCCGAATAACTCCGAAAACACGGAATTCGTCTTCAAGATCCCTCTCGGTCACTCTTGAATCCAAGTTACCAACATAAACGCGAGACATCTTTACGGAAAGAACCTGAAAACACGGTGATAGTTGTTTAGGCTTGGGAGAAAGTTTTGTAAAAAGAGGGAAAATTCAAAACGAGGAGGCTCTAGGGTTAGGAGAAGAGAAAGAAAGGGTTGAAATTGAAAAGGAAAACAGTGAATTGGAAGAGAGATCTGAACCTGAAGCGATGCAGACAAGAGGAAAACGAAAACCCTAGCGGCCTCGTTGAGAAGGAGAGCGTTTACCTTTTATAATCGCTTTTTTTTTCTTTTCTTTGCAAATGTGAGAAACCGATATCTCTAACTCTCGAATTTAATGCTCTTACAAACAACGCTTCTCGTTCCAGCGTCCTCGACACAAACTCTTATTTTTTACTATATTTTCCTAAAAAAGATAAATTTATTTTAAAATAACCAAAATAGTTTTTGTTATCATAAAAAAATTAGTTAGCAATAAAATTCCTACCTTCAAAAAATTTTAATGTGATTTTCATACCAACCTTTCAATAAATATATGTAGATTTGGTCCTTATATTATGTTTGATAGGTTAAATATATATGAAAATATATTACTAAAATGATTATGTAATTTATAGGTAAAGTATAATTTAAAGATTTTATGAGTAGATTTTATTAATAAATGTCATTAATTAATTATATATAAAATAAAAGTTTTACACAACTATATTCTTATTTATTTTTATTCTTATATAGGCTGAGATACAACGGTCTTCTTACCTCTAATATTTTTGACAATGATCTTTAGTTTCAGTATGCGGGTATACCTGCAATTGATTCTCTAATGCTTAAGTAAATACTTAGTATTTGGAGTTAATAATGTTTATAATTCAAGCGTTAATAGTTTAATTATCATGCTATGATATTTAGGATTGTCTTAGACTCCTGCTACATGTTTGGTCATCCTGGGAGGTCGATCTTAGCTATCTACATGGCGTAGACTTTACTGGATCCTTGATAGTACAATTTTAAACAATATTAATCATAATAATTATCTCGTAAAGATAATTATTTTATAGCTATTCATTTCTTTTGTCATGAAAATAAGGGTTTATAAAGCTTATTGTATCATCCAAACTTTTTTTTTATCAAAATGAATGTTAGCACCCCTCCGTCATGTTAATTATACAAAAAGAAAACATGAGACAAACATAGAAAATTAGATCAAACTTTTGGAACAAATTACAAAACTTATATTTTGAAAAATCATATTTATACCCAAAAAAATGTCTCCCAAATACAAGAGTTAAATAATCCAACCAAAGAAGGTCATACCTCATATTATTTCTTGGGTTAGCTAAAATATCAACACATTTGTTTCTTTACATAAAAATATATGAAATTTTAAAATTTATAGAATCACTTAAGAACTTGTCTTCATTCCATTTATTTTTAATCTTTCTATTACAATTATAAGCTTGCACCACAACTTCTGAGTCACATTCCAACCACAATGAATCCTACCTTATTGAATGTGTTAATTCAATAACATACAATTGTAGTAAAATCAAAAAAAATAACACTAGTAATACCAAATAAAATTAGTGAAAACACCAATAAGTTGATCAATATAACATCTAAAAATACTCATTTTAGTAAAGAATCGTATATAACCTTTAGTTGCATCATCAATATTATATTTAGTATAACTAGGGCTTTTTTTTTTCTTCAAAAACCATTAACAATTATAGGCATTTTCATAATGACTATTAATATCATTTGAAATTCCTTAATAGAGTTGTCCACAGTAAAAGTAGACAAGGTACCTAATAAAGCATTATGTGGTCTCATGGAAGCAATTTGCATGTTCCTATGAAGATTGTGACAATATGATAAGATTTAACATGATGGCTACATTGCCAAGTTCAACTTCCATCATCAAGAAAAGAAATATTCCTTCACTCTAGTAACTTCAAGAGAAGGACGTGAAAACAAAAAAAACATAAAAAAAAATTATTGCAAGATAAATAAACCAACAACCAAGAGATTCTTGAAGAAAAAAGGTCAAAGAAATATTATATACATGAATCACAAAGATGTAATAAAGGTAAATAATAAAAATAAAAAATCAAACAAATTATGTTTGTCTTCTTTTTTTAGGTTCAACAACTATAAAAATCTTAAAAGAATACTTTAAATACTAATTTCAGAAACCTCCACCTTCAATGGGGATTGAGCATCAAGTGGACCTCAAAACCCAACACAACAAAGAAACTCTTGGGGATAAAGAGCCACAAAATTTGAGAATGAATTTTCTTCAAAAAGGGGGATGATAGGATCTAGCAAATGAAGTCTTCAAAGAAAGAAGAGCTTGGAGAAGATTCCTTAAGAAGACAAAGCAAATAATGCAAAAAGAAAAAAAAAAAGTATAGAAGCAAGCCTCATACATGGCAAAATATCTTGAAAAAAGACATAAGTTAGAATAGCTTGTTTGGCTTTTATAATAAGGCTAACATATGTTAGAATAATTAACCTTAGGTTTCTATGTGTAAAATGAAGTCTCACATATCCATTTAGAGTATATAAGATATGACTCTTTAAGCTATAAAAGCATGTCACCACCTTATGTATAAATCAATTGAATAAGAAATGCGTGCTTTTGAAAGCCTTTATGTTTCTTTAATTGAGAGTATTGCTTACTTAGTTGACTTGTTCTTAATGACATTTTTTGTCTTTCGTTCTTGGAGCATTTAAGAAGTGTATCAAGAGAACCTTTAACCGTCATAGCCAATCTTCTAGGTTGTGTACATGATAAGGTAATAACCCTATCTTACTTCTTTTTCATTTACTTTTATTATGTTCATTATTAATCATTCATTGTCAATTTCCATTCCATTATTTGCTGGTATTTTGTGTTTTGCATTTTGTTAAGCTTCCATCTGTTGTCTTTTTTACCACCTCAAGGATACCAAGAATCACCCAAAATACAATGTCACATTCCCACAAATCCCACCAAATATCTACCTTCAAAATTCAATTAATAAATCCTTCAAGAAACACCAAAGTTTCTCCAAAAAATATCTATAGACCCCATTTTTCCCTTTCACCTTTTAATCACTTAAAATCTTTCTATAATTTAAACCAAGCTTTCCCCTACATGATTAAAACCAAACATTATTCTTAGAATAACTAAACACAAAAAAACACCCATTAAGAACCATGTCCTTGTCAATCATATGCTTTTGCTAATCTCATTTTAGAGAACTTCCAAGATCCTTTTTAAAGAACCCATCAAAACCTTCAAAAAAAACCCTTCTAATATAACCTTAACATTTGCCTTTATCCATCCTAAACTTAGCAAAGACCATAGGTTCCTATAAACAACTAAAAAATCAAGTCTTGAAAACTTAACTTGCTTTGATCTTATCTTCCGTTGAAGCTTGAATGGAAGGTCTTCACTTTTCACGAAACTCCCATCCAAGTTTCTATATAAGTGAAATGGAAAGCTAAAATATATCAAGTTATTTTTAAGAAACACAAAAAAGAATAACTTTGAATATTATTACAAATTAGTGACCTTAAAATAGAATAAAAGGTGAAAAATACATAAAACTTACCATGAATTAGCTTAAAGGATGATATAAATAAGAGAGGATAGAGTATATAGACTAAAATTCTTCTCTGTGGTTTAGGAGAATGAGAGACAAAATTTTTAACTTGGTTTTCTTACATTGTAAGACAAGCTTAGTAAAAAAAATAAAAATTCATTTTTTCTGTTGAATTGACAAGTGTGGATTTGGAATGGGTTTAGAAAAGGATAAGATAAAAAAAATTATCTATCCTTTTTATGGCATTTGTGAAAGGAGTAGGAATTGCTTCTTAGTTTTTCTAGAAAAATCCATGTCATACGATGAGCTTTAGTCACGTAATGAATAATGATGGTAAGAAAAAAAAGCTTCTATTCTTATTCTCTTTTTATCTTGCTTCTTGTGAGGTGAATGGTAAACGGGCCTATTGTTCCAATTGCTAAAGAAAATGGGCTAAATAAAATAACTTTATTATACTTAATATCACAAATCAAGCTTAAACCAATCAATTTGCTACTAATTATTTGATTCAAAATTTCATTCCTGTTCTAAATTTTATTTCATCGACTAATATTAATTGTTAATTTAAGTATTTGAATTATTATTCAAAACTCGTAAAAGGAAAATTTTAAAGGAAAAATAACTAATTTATATAATTTAGCTAACTTGGTAATTTAAGACAATTAAACTATTTCAATTAACATAGATATTTTTGTTATACATTAATGGATAAGTTTTACAAAAAAAATAGGTGTTATAAAGGTTAGAGATATTTATCTCTTCTTCATCCTTGTCTTATGGGATGTCAACCAACGTGTCAAGCTTTTGATAGAGGTTGACTTTTATTCTACTTCCTCCTTTTCACTTTCTGAGTTATTTAGAGCTTCTCGAGTTGACATCTTTCATAAAGATGTGTCTTTGATTTTTTCTATCTTTTGGGTATTTTGATATGAAATATCATGACTTTTTAAACTTATAGCAGACCATTAAGGTTTTCTTTTCTTTAGGTTCCCACTTTTATTTGGACTGCACTTTTCTTCCTTTGAAACCTCCATTATTTCTCCATATTTAATTAATCTTTTTGGAGAGGAAGGTGCTTTCATCGTGTACTTCAGAGTCATCTTCATCTGAAGGTCATTCTACTAGTTCTTCCACCTTGAGAGCTTTCATGGATGTATATTTGGTGTAGGCTTTTTAAGAGCTACGAAATTCTCTTTTATTAAGAGCTCCATCTTACGACAACTCCAACTAGTGCACCCTTCAAGATTCATTTTAAGGACATGATGTACAAACTATTAAAGGTATTAAGAGTTGTTTCTTGAGATCTCTATAAACAAGGCAAACTACGTAAAATATTGTCAATATGATCATAATTATCGTAATAGTTACCTAAAGACATGAACTCATTTAATATGGTTTGTAATTTATTAAACATAATTTGTATGTTTTCATTTTGCTCCATATTAAAGAGTTCATATTGACAAGTGAGCAAATTGAGTTAGTTTATATTTATCTCAATAAAACTCTCATATATCCATGAGAGTATCCCACACTTTCTTGACGCATTTGAATGTGTACACCTTCAAGTACTCCTACTCTAAAAGAGAACACAACAAAGCTCCTTGCCTTGGAGTTTAGCAATGATCATTATGTTACTCCCCTCTTTTACAACGTCCATCACATATGATAGGCTCAAAAGACACTATAATGTGTTTCTTCCCATAGTCAAGTTTCCCCCCTTTGAACAAAGACGGTTTATTAAGAATTTGTCCTTTGTTTTCCTTTGCAAATAGAATAATTGTTTGTAGTCCTACAAAGAACCAATCCTAAGAGGTCAACTCTAATACCAACTGAAAAGAAACATTAACTCTAAAAAAGGGTTTTAGATAGATTAAATATGCTTATGAAAAACTTTAATAATTAAGCCTATCAGATGTTTAAAGGGGGTTGTTTAATGGTTTTATAAAAAAAAGTTTACAATTATTTTTATAAAAAAGATTATGACGACTAAAAGCACTAGAACACATGTAAAAGAAAGAGATAGTGAACATGGTTTTTATAATAGTTCACCCTTAACCTGAACTATGTCTAATTCTCCAATGTCAATGAAAAATGATTCTACTAATCAAAACTTGATTACAAGTATTCATATTATTACTTCTATCTTACAATGAATACATAAAGTCACTCTTATTTACGTACTAATCTCCCTCGAGATTAAGCATGAGTACATAAGGTCTCTTCGGGACAAGTACATAAAATCTCTCCAAGTTAGATAACAATGAAGTTTTTTTTATATAAGGTTCTCATTTAGACAAGTGGATATGAAATTTGAACGCTCCTTACACTAAGAGACAACTTAACAATAGCAAAAAGTGTACAAATAAAACACTACCTTTTTATATCATTTAGCAGATGATTTATAATTAGTATTTAAAAGCTAAAGAAAGAATGTTTGTATGACTTTATGTACATTCATTGATTCAAAAAACCTATATGCATTCATATTAATACTTCTGTTATATAATAGCTTTTGTTTAGGTGAAGGACAAACTTTATCTTAACAATTATTTATGTTGTACCAATCGCACCAAAACAAACATACAATACTCAAGATCAAATATTATGATCTACTTTAAAAATTGTGAGAATCCATTTTTTGGGATAAATGATCTTCCATGTGCCTAAGGTTAGAGCTTTAAAAAGTGTCTACTTATAGCATGGTCATCTAGTCTTTATGTGAGCATCTAGGGCTTCTTTGAGAGATTCGTCTAAACTTCGTAAGTTATTGTCTAACACGTTAAGCATATGTATTTTTTGGTGTTTTGAATTTCTTGTGCATCTAGCAACTTATCATATTGCTTCTATTGCAATAGTTTATTATGTTAGTATGATCATACAAGTTTGATAATACTATTTTTTTAAATACATGGACAAACTTGTTAGATAACAAAAAATTTATATTATTTGTTGTCATCAAAATCATAAGAGACTTTTTAGGCAGAATCTTTAGATGTAGACTTGCATCTACCTATGAATAAAATATTTATGCATTAACAATTATTCCCTTGTAAGAAAGATTTTAGATAAATTGTTGGGAATGAAGTCAAGACCAATTGGGTTGGGCTGACTAGACACCATGTTTTAGTGAGTGGGCTTAATCATTGTGTCCCCTTTATAATCTCTATTTAAAAAGATCATTGTACTTGTAATTGGTGTGCAACAGTAAAGAAATGAAAACCTAATAGTTGTCCATGTGGATGTAGGTTGCAGTTGGCAACTGAACCACATTAAATCTTGTGTCGTTTATTTTCTTGCATTGATTCGTGATTATGTGTATTGTTTCCGTGTGCATTTTTCCCATCATAAATATCCTTTTAATTAGAATAATTCCTTAGGTTACCTTGTTTACGTGTAGTTAAAAGTGATGACTAAAAATATTTGGATTCTTGATCTCTATTCTATTTAACCTTTCTAAAACCTCTTAGCTACTTAAAAAAATCATGTATCATGGTATAAAAAAAAACAAAATAATAATAATTAAAGCAACATGTAGTGTCAACATTTATATTTTTTATATTATTTGAGTTTATATATTGCATAAAGTAAATGTTTATTATCATATATTTAAAATTTATAATATTAAATTTGAATATAAAATATATTATAATTAAAAATAGTAAACTAAAAATATTAAATTGTATTATAGTATTATTAGAGGATTCTTTTCCTACAAATATTTCACAAGACTATACAAAATTCATTGAAAAATATGGAGAAATTTCATTAATTTGTAAACAGAGTTTTACTAAAAGTGAAAGATTCTAATAGATTTGAAACAATATTAATTTAAATTCTTAGACCCAATTGAGCTAATTCAATCTAATTCTATTGAGCTAATTCAATCTAATTCATAAAAGAGTAGTTGTGTTCGATTGAGTTTAACATAAAGAAAATACAAATGTCTAACTCGATAATTTTTAGTAAATTGAATAATGAATTTGTCCAAATCCAACCCAATTTAACCCGCAAACACTTATGATAAATAATCAATGTAATTATAATTTAATAACTATATTCACAAAAATATATTTTATTAAAATTTATGTGATTAATAATTGATATAAATTACATTAGTCTAATCTGACCCTACTCTATATCCAAAATTATAAACTCTCATAAATTTTATCATGATGCCTTTTTTAATTATTTTTTAATGAAATAAAAACTTCTCAAATTTTAGAAAAAAATTATTATAAATCTCTTAACCAAAAGCTTGGTGATTGAACCTATTGAAAATTTGTTTTTATTTTATGGAGTTCAGAAGCAAATAATGCATGCATAAATAAAGAGAGGCAACATTTCATTTCAAAAAGTCAAAGGAAATCCGTAAAATTTGGTTATTCTCTAATGGGAAGAGAGAAAAAAGAGCACAATCTGTGTGGTTGTTATGTCCGTGAAAAACTCAATTAAGCTAAAAAAGAAGCCAAATATGGATGCCAATTCTAGTTGGAGGAACTTGTGTTTCCTTAGCCATTGTTGTTCAATACTTTATTGTTTAAAACACACACAAAAACAAAAGAAAGAAAGTAAAGAAAATACCAGACATCAAATTCCTTTTGTCTCTTGATCGGCATTGAGGGAGGGACAAAGGAGATTCAAAGAAAGCAAAAGCAATACCAAGCCTTCATTGTTCTTGAGAAGAGTTTTCATTTTCTTCATCATAGAACCCTTTTGAAAATAAAAAACATAAGAAAGAAAAAGATATAGTAAAAGAGGTAGACAGTAAAAGGAAGAAAGTTTAGAGGTCCCCTTGGAAAGACATTTTGGTTTCTGGGTATATATTTGTGTGGTTTATCTTAATTGGAAGAGCACAAAAAGTTGAAGAGTGTTTGAAAAAGAAAAGTAAGGGAGAGGGATGTGGTTACAAAAGCATCATTGCGACAAGAAGGATGGGGTGAATGGAATAGTGGCAGTGGCAATAGATTCGGACAAGGGGAGCCAGAGTGCTCTAAAATGGACCATTGATCATCTCCTCACCAAAGGGTCAAATGTAGTTCTCATTCATGTCAAGCATAAACCATCTTCTCTTTATCCATCAGTTTCTCTTGTGAACCCTAGTAAGGATTCATTATTATGTCTCATCCATATTCTTCTTAGTACATTGTATGAAACTTGCAATAATAATACATGTCACATGCTAATTTTGCAATTATTTTTTTTACTACCCTTTTGTAAATGAGATGGGGAGCTTGGATAAACTTATAAAAGGAACATATAGAAAGCAAAGAAGAAAAATAAATTACATTTTTTCTTTAAGTCAAATCAGTGTATTCATGTTTAGTTTTAGAGAAATAAGGGTTTCTTAAAAGTTGAGGTAAACCTACCTATCTCTTTATTTTCTTCTCCTGAAAAAGGTTTTTGAAAAAATTATCTGAATTGGAGCGAAATAAGAATAATGGAGCACAACATATAATAGCATATGCATGAATTCCTCCTTGGACCATCTGTGTAAGTATGTTATTTGCTAAATGAATGGTTGATTTTTGAATTGCAAAAGAAGTTCAAAAAGGAGGGGAAAAAGTAACATTTGTAGCCATACTAGGCCCTAGATTGTTTAGTGACTTTCTAGGTTGCAGGGGCAAATGGTATTGGTGAGCATGCACTTGTTTGCAAGGACCCTGATGAGCAAACCAAAGAAGTTTTCCATCCATACCGTGTATTCTGTGCAAGGAAAGATGTAAGTTTATTCTCTTTTTCTTGGAAAAAAAATCCAAAAGAGGTGAAAAGAATTCAAGTTTCAATTAGCTATAGTCCCTTCTCTTGCTCCATTGATCCTCTACCAGATTTACAGTTTTCTCAGCAAACTTTCATTTTGCATCCCAAATTCGTTTCACTTTAAATACTTATGATGATAAAGTAAAAATGTTTATGAACCAGACATAATTGAGGAGAAATAATAGTAGTAGTAGTAGCAATAATTTGTAATGGTTTTCATTTTGGAATTAGTGACATTAATGTGAGCATCTCATCATTTTTGTGTTTTTTATGTCTAGATACACTGCAAGGACACCGTAATAGAAGATGTAGATGTAGCCAAAGCTTTAATTGAATATGCTTCTCAATATGCAATTGAGCATTTAGTCATAGGCTCTTCACACAAAGGTGGTTTTCTTAGGTATGTCTTTCTGTTGTCTATCCATGCCAAATGGTCGTGTTGTGCCATAAAATTTGCTTTCTAGATCACATTTTAATATATTAATAATAAGATATGTATAAGTTCTTACAAGGATAAAAATTGTAAAGTGCATCTTATAAATGAACTCATAACATTGAATCCAGTAAAATAAACCAAAATTGGCCTGTGCAAGCAAGCTTGTGTCATACATGATATGCACAACAATCTAGGACCTCCTAATGTTAGAGGCACAAGTCATTAATGATTCATAACAAACTCACATGTGCTTCATTGTGTGGGTTTGAATCTTTCTATTGCCACCTTTCTTGCTTGTTGAGTCTTGACAGACAATCCTAACTTCTATTCGAGTCTTGTTATTTGGTCATCTCTCCATTCTATCACATTTTATATACGAAAACATAAATAACTTAGGTTCTATTTGAACAAACTTTTTGTATTCTATAAGAACTTTTAAGAGAGAAAAATGAGAATAAAAAATAAAATAAGCTTATGAAAAAATCAATTTCATTTTATCCTAGAAACACTTACAGAACAATTTGTCCAAATGACAACGCTTAATGTTGTCCTTTGAACAAATGGCTATGTACCTAGAAGTATAAGTGTACATAACTAAGCAAGTTGGTTGAATTTCTGTGTTGGGTAAGTTTATATGAGTCATTTACCAAGAGATGCCTTTTTGCATCAGAAGATTCAAGATAGCAGATGTTCCAGGAACAGTCTCAAAAGGGGCACCAGATTTCTGCACAGTATATGTTGTTGCTAAAGGGAAGATTCAATCCATGCGATCTGCTTCTCGTGCTGCTCCTGCCTTTTCCCCTCTTCAAAACCAACTTACTCAACCAGAACCACGTCTGCCTCTGGCTAACAATGTCAAAGGTAACTTTATCTCTTATAAAAAAGGTACATGTATAAAAATATGTTGTTTAAATTGCTATGATGTTTCTGAATGAAATATTTGATTTCTTTTAGGGCTTGAAAGAAGGTCTTTTGAAGCACCACCCCGTGTATCATATGATGGATCAGACTCCTTTAGGTAATGGACATTTATTACATACTGCATTACAGATTTTTTTTTTTTACTTGTTCACGCATGCTTTAACAACGTTCACCTTGCATGATTAACAAGTAACAAATTCTCCATGATCTAAAAGCAAAATGATAATGGAATCAGGTCTCCATTCACTAGGAGAGGAGTGAATAATGACAGGTATGGGGAAATTTCGGTGCCAGAAACTGACATAAGTTTTGTAAGCTCTAAAAGGTCAAGTACAGATCGCTTATTCCCTTCAATGTATACCAACAACAACCACTCAGAGACAGGAATATCCAACCCCCGACTATCGTATAGCTCTGACATTGATGGAAATAATTATAGCTTTGAGTCAGTGCATTTTGGAAGAAGGTCTATGGACATCAGCTCTGATTTCTCATCCTTCTCACAAGAGAGTGAGGGCTTGTCATCCACTACATCACAAGGCATGGTAAGACATGTAGCCAATGTGCATTTTTATTTCATAATATAAAAGGCCAAATCATTTTATGGTTTAAGATAAATTTAGTTCGATGCAAACCAACTTTGTTAGTGTAGTGGTTAAAAGTTCTATGTGTACCCATAGAATTCCCTCCTAGAACAAAATCTTAATAAGAAAGTGTGAAGTGGTCGAGGTTCACTTTGGAGAATAAAGTACATTTACTTATAACCTTCTATTAAGTAATTAATAACTCAGATTGTCATAAAAAAATATACATATTCAACTAAATATGAAGCTTTTAGATTGTCACCACTTACTACAAAAATCAAATGTTTCATAAAAGTAATAAATATAACCATATTAAGAGAAAAATGCCATAACCTCGGTTAAGCCTTACCTAAGTGCTATCAGATTAAGGAAAGTTAATGGATTTAGTAATTTTCATTTTAACTGATGGTTAGTGACAAATAGAAAAATTGAAGGGGATAAGTAGCACTAGTACTAAATTAAAGGGGAAGAATGTAGTTTATCATAGAAACAAAAGATCAAATAGTCAAATATTTCAGTTACTTACAATGTTTTCTTATATGGGTAAAGTATTTTGATTCCTATAAAGTTTGTCTAGTTATGTGGTTAAAGGTTTTTTGTTCACTCAAGAAATTTGAGTTTGATTCCCTCTGACAGCAGTTTGCTAATAACATTAATAATCTTTATAAATAATTATAAATTGAAATTATTTTGATTCTTGATTGCTACTACGTTTTGGATAAACATGTTTTGGAAGTGTAGGATGATGCGGAGGCTGAAATGAGAAGACTGAAATTGGAGCTGGAGCAGACAATGGAAATGTATAACAATGCCTGCAAAGAAGCACTCACCGCAAAGCAAAAGGTACGATGTTATGGCATCTACTTCAACATCATCTTAAAAGCACAAGATGGTTTGACTCTGACATGTTTCAATGCATCACAGACTGTAGAACTCCAACGATGGAAAATAGAGGAAGAGAAGAGAATGGAGGAGGCAAGGCTTGCCGAAGAAGCTGCATTGGCAATCATAGAAAAGGAGAAGGCAATATCAAAAGCAGCCTTGGAGACAGCTGAGGCACAGAAGAGGATTGCAGAACTGGAATCACAGAAGAGAATCAATGCAGAAATGAAAGCTTTTAGAGAAACAGAAGAGAAAATAAAAGCAGTGAATGCTTTATCAAACAATGGTTTGAGGTATAGAAGGTACACAATTGAGGCGATTGAAGCTGCCACAAATTTTTTTACTGAGTCACAAAAGATTGGGGAAGGGGGTTATGGTCCAGTTTATAAGTGCTTTCTGGACCATACACCTGTGGCAGTGAAGGTTCTACGTCCTGACGCAGCACAAGGAAGGTCACAATTTCAAAGAGAGGTAATTTAGCAAACAACAAAAATTCATTACCCCTATATGCAACACTTAAAATTGTGGTTTGATAACTCTCTAAAATAAATAATTATCCACATTGGCCTAGATTTTCTGCAGTTGTAATACTCACAAACAAATTCTACCATGATCACATCCACAATTTAAGTCGATACTTTGGCATGAACATTACAGGTTGAGGTACTGAGTTGCATTCGACATCCAAACATGGTTCTCCTCCTAGGAGCCTGCCCTGAGTATGGTTGCCTTGTGTATGAGTACATGGCCAATGGAAGCTTAGATGACTGCCTCTTCTGCCGAGGAAACGTGCCCCCAATTCCATGGCAGCTCAGGTTCAAAATTGCAGCTGAAATTGGCACAGGCTTGTTGTTCCTCCACCAGACCAAACCTGAGCCTCTTGTGCATAGAGATCTTAAACCAGCCAACATCTTGCTGGACAGAAACTATGTCGCCAAGATCAGTGATGTAGGTTTGGCCAGACTGGTTCCACCATCAGTGGCAGACAATGTGACACAATATAGGATGACATCAGCTGCTGGAACATTCTGTTACATAGACCCTGAGTACCAACAGACAGGAATGCTGGGAGTGAAATCTGACATATACTCTCTTGGGATCATTTTCTTGCAAATTTTGACAGCAAGACCTCCAATGGGATTGACTCATCATGTTGAGAGAGCCATTGAAAAGGGAACATTTGTTGATATGTTGGATCCAAAAGTGCCTGATTGGCCAACAGAGGATGCTTTGATCTTTGCAAAGATTGCTGTGAGGTGTGCTGAACTGAGGAGGAGAGACAGACCTGATCTTGGCAAGGAAGTTTTGCCTGAACTAAATAGGCTTAGAGAACTTGCTGAGAGCCATGATCACTATCCAATGTTTGGTGGCTATGTTAGCCCATCCAATCAAAGCCAAGTTTCTCTTCAATTGGTAAGCCTCTTCTAATTGATGTCATTATCGAATAAATGTTGAATACATAAACTTGATCTTGCTTACTTTGCATCACCCTTTTGCAGGATGAAGCCAGTTCTCCACTTCCTCATTCTGGGGAGAGTTCAAGAAATGCATCAAGTCCTGTTTGACATTCACTCAAAACAAGATCTTCCTTTTCAGCAAAATAGATAGTGAGTTCTGTGGAAATTATCCCAAGGATAAAGTGTAAATTACATAGGCTAATTGATGTAATAATTCCTTGAATCTTTCAATTTGTGCATCAGATTCCTTCTCATTTCAATTTAGGCTGTAAAAATACAAGACTCATAGTCAAAGTTATTCTATTTATTTATTTCTTACTTTTATTCATTTTATTATTATTATTTATTCATTTATTTACCTTATTTAATTACGTCATGTAAAAAATAATTTATTTAATATATAGATTTTATTTTTGTTCATGATATTAACATTCAAGCATTTTAGAAAAGAAATATATTTTTTAACTGTAACTGGTGAAATTCATTTGATGGGTAATTTAATCTTTTGTTTTCCTTTATGGAACATGTCCCAATCTTTATTAGAAAGACTGAATTGAGTGAATATTGTGGGATCAAGGATTATTTTGGGCAAATTCTTGGTGCACCTCTATATTTATATTTTGTTTTTTAATTTCAATCCTACTCTTTTGGGCACTTTTATATTTTGTTTTTTAATTTCAACCCTACTCTTTTGGGCACCTCTATATATATTTTTAATTTCAACTCTCCTATTACGAGCACCTTTATATATATATTTTTTTAAATTTCAACCCTACTCATCCTAAGTATATGTTAGGGTTTTTCATATATTTATTTGTTTTCATTTTTATCATGTATACCAGATTGTAACACTCTCTTACTATAATATATATTCTAGATTGTACAATTTAGAAAATAATTCTGAATTCGGAAATACTTTTCAGATTATACAATGTGGAATACATTTTAAAATTATATTATGATTTGTACAATCTGAAAGGTATTTTTGAATCTAGAAATACCTATCGAATTGTACAATCCAAAATACATATTATAGTAAGAAAGTATTATGGATTATACAATTCAAAAGTTATTACCGGATACAAGAATATCTTTCAGATTCTATAATTTATAATGAATTTTTTAAAAGAAACAAAATATTTTAGATTGTAGAATCTGAAAGATATTTCTAGATCTATAAATATCTTTTAGCTTCTATCATCCAAAAGGTGTAAATAGAAAATTAATATTTTCGAACTATAGAATTCCTAATATATTTTATTAAGTACAAAATAATTTTTTTTCTGACCTATGGGTGTTGGAAGAAGTTATAGAGGTGCAACTTTTATTTTGATGGAACAAGACTTATTCAAAACAGGTTTCATACCCATTTTCACATGTGAACACATATCAAATGACATAGAAACTTGGTGCAAGAGACAAGGTTATGACATAAATTCAATAAGTTTATGATGACACCACCATCAATGTTATTAGTTATTAATATTTATTATTGTTATAATTATGATTATAATAATAATTATATATATATATATATATATATATATATATATATATATATATATATATATTCCTTCAATTATCACTTTGTGTAGGTATCATATATTGAATTCACATATATTATGTATCATTTAATGCTTTGTAGTCGACTAAATTTATTTAATTTCTTTCTTACATGTTTATTTTAAAGATGAGATTTTACAATCTCGCGTTGCATTATAATGGAACAGATCCTACTATAATTTTCTTATTCTGAAAATTTTATATTTAGATAGTATATGGCATTTGAACTCTTCATTAACTATTATGGAGTATAGATTTATTTTCATACTATTATTTTCATACTTTATTATAATGGTGAACACATTTTATGTATATTTTTAGTTTAGTAATTTAAATTTTTCATTTCATTTTTGTACTTAAATGTTCATCCTTAAAATATTTTTAGAAATAGAGGCTTAAAAGAGGATTTAGTTATAAATATTCTTATTGATTTTGATTAATATTTTTAGTCTAGGTCAAGGAAAAAAATATAGACGTGAAACTTACAATTAAAAAGAATTTGGTCAACAAAGTATGACCGTTGAACAAATCTTTAAGAATTTGTTCTGTGAATACTTCATAAATGTAAATAATAAAATTGATTGTAATATTTATTCTAAAGGAAGAATTACAATGCAAACGAGTCAAGAGGACCACCAATAAAAAAAAATATGGAACGATGTCTATTTTAATTGGTTGGAATATTTAATACAGGTTGGTTCATTCCGCGTAAGAATTGAGTTGATTTTATTGGTTTGCTTCGAATAAAAACTTACTCGTGGGTCTACCCGCCTAAGATATATATTATTTTAAGTTAATGAAAAATAAAATTTCAAATATAAATTTTCAATAATTTTTTTTATTAAATTAATTATTTTTCTTATTTAAATGAATTGAATAAATGGTCTCATACTATTATTTACACGACACACACGTAATAAGATATGGATACAAAAATTATTATGATGTTCTGATTTCAATAAAATTTGAATTTTAATTATATTAATAAATTAACTAATAAAATATTTCATTAAATATATAAACTTGTTTAAGGACATGTGGACACATGATTACCATTCTAATTTAAAAAATAGTATAAAATAATATATATATATATATATGTATAATATTTAAATTTTATTATAAAAAAGATTAAGGTCTGACCATTGCATTAGACGAGTATTGAAACCTAAACAATCTATGCATTTCAGAAAGACAAAAAAATACTATTAAATATTGAAAAATGTGAAAGTATTATGAATTAAGGATTGAGATGAGTTTCCTCCTGCACCTCCATGCCTTTCTTTCTACACCTCATACTTCAAAAAATACTTTAATTATCCTATGACATTTTTCATTGAATGTTTTTTCTTTAATTCCAAAATGTGGAGTTCAGAGACTTCTCGAGTTATAGAATCTAGAAGTTAAAATTTGTGTTTTGGATTGTACAATATTCCAAATTGCACAATCTATAATAAAAAATTGTATTCTAGATTGTAGAATTTGGAATGAATAATTTTAGAATTTTTTAGAATATGAGGTTGTTAGAAGAAATTATAATTTGTGTAAAAAGAAATTTATAGATTTTTAAGATAAGCAGGCAAACCTGCCCAACGACGAACTTGGCTCGCGCGAGCTGCAGATTATACAAGGCGGGCTAAGTGGGCCAGCAGGTAAAAATATGCAGCCCACCCCATGTTTTTTCACAGTGGGTTGCAAGACAACTCACATGACCCACCTTGCATTGTCATCCCTAGCGAAGGCTAAGTACAGGGTGGGGCGGGCGAACCTGCATATCTCAAAATTCTATAAAATTTTTCTTACACCATCATAATTTCTAAAAAAATTCAAAATTATTTATTCCATACTCTATAATCCAAAATATAATATCTTCAGGATTGTACAACTATAAACATAAATTTTAACTTCTAGATTTTATAACTTGGGAAGTCTCAAGATTTAACATTTCAAAATTAGAGAAAAAAATTTCAATGAAAACTATCAAAGGGTAATTTAAGTATTTTTTAAACTATGGGGTGCAGAAAGAAAGACATGGAGGTGCAGGAAGAAACTCCCTCATTTCTTAATTCATAACACCTTCAAGAATTTTGGTAAGGTTTGATGGGTTTTTTATATTTAATAGTATTTTTTTGTCTTTTTGAAATGCATAGATTGTTTAGATTTCAATACTCAGTCAATGTAGTAGTTGAAACTAAGTCATTTTTATAAATAAAATTGAAATATAATATTATATATATTGTGTATTATAGATATTATTTTATATTATTTTTTCAATTAGAATACTAGTCGTGTGTCCACATGTACTACTTTAAAAAAATATTTAATAAAATATTTTATTAGTCAATTTATTAGTACAATTAAAACTCAAATTTTATTGAAATTAGTACATTATAATAATTTTTTTTACCCATATCTTATTATTATTCATGTCTCATGATAATAATATTGTAAGACCGTTTACCCAATTTATCTAATTAAGAAAAAGAATTAAATTAATAAACAAAAATATATTTTTCAAAATATATTTTAAAATATATTTTTTATTAATTTAAAAAAATATTTCTTATACAGGCTGGTTCCTAAGTCTACGTGCCAACTCTTATGAGGGGTGGATTAATGAAATCAACTTGCATTTTCTATGTGGTGTGACTCAACTCGACTGGCATTTTACGGGTCGATGCGGGGCGAACCAACTCACATTCTCATCCCTATTCTAAAGGCATGTAATAAATATTTTTGTTATTTCACTCAACAAATTTAAATCCACTAAGTAAAATTATTCAAACATAGAAAGATTAGTTGATCATGAAGAAGCTCATCTATGACTCTTGGATAAGCCTTGTATGACTTTAGTAGCTTTATATATTATATGGAGAACTCCACAAAGTTACTTCAAAAGCTTTTAAGTCATTTTTCATATTTTAGCATTTAGTTTACTTTTAGAATTCCATTCTCTCTCGATTTTCTTGCTCTTTACAAAACATTGTTTAGAGAAAATATACTTTTGAAAATAATTTTGAAAAATTGCAGAACCTTCAACAACTTTAATTTAGTTCATATACTTATTTTTTCAATCCATTCATTCTTCTTTACTCTTTCTTTAATTTCAAATTGTGCAACTTAATTTCTACACATTATTGCTTTTGTTATTATACCTTTATAAAATTTTTAGGTTAATTTATAGTTTGATTTTTGGTTCATTGGTTGAGATTTGATTTTCTATGTTTTAAATGTTCACATTTCAATGTTCTTAATACGTAAATGAATTTGTTTGGTTAAACTCTTTGAGTTACAACATAAATAGAATTTAGGTCAACTTGATTGCTTCCTTAAATTTTAATTGCTGAATCTAGTTTGAATTGAATCCAATGAATCAATTATAACTAGTTAGTTGGAATTAAAATGTTTAAAAACTTTCTTAGGTTCTATGTTATTATAAAAAGACCTAAAACTCAATTATGCATGTGAATTAAGAATAAAATTAGAGAATTCACCATTGTTTTCCATATAAATTCAGTTGTAGTATTTTTTTAAAAATGATTAGAACTAAAAATCCTTGATAAAACCCTGAAATCTAATTTTGAAAATGAAGAATTAAACTTATAACAACGATCAATGCTCCTTGTGAACATGACCTAGGTTAAACGTTGGTAACTATATGTTTTTCATTTAAAAATTTTATATAATGTGTTTAAGTGATAAAGCAATCATCAAAACATGTTGTTACTAGGGAGCAATTGGTGTTAATCAAATTTTTAATTCACATGAAAAAAAAATAGTTGTTTTGTCCATATTGTAAAATGTATAAAGTGTTTTTGTAATTTTATTGTATTTGTCAAGAATTGTGTTTCATAAAATACATTTTTATTTTGTAATTTTGTGTCTTTGAGTTTATTGTTTCAAGTACTTCGTAAAAGATTTTCATAGTGTTTCGAATTGTAGGTAGTTTCAGTCAGTAGTTTCATTTTTAGTTGAATATTTCTATTTTTGTTTCTAGTTTTTTTAGAACACAACATTTTTATTTAATAAATCTATTTTTTCCTAGCAGATTGTGTCTTCTAGTGGTTTATAATTATGCTATTTCTATTCTAATTGTAAAAAATGAAAAAATGTCTCACGAATTTCTATTTGATGAGCTAAAAATTTTCAGTAGCTTATGTTCTTTATTATTTTGCCTTTTTTAATTCACTGGGTGCAAGTTATTTTGCAGAAGCGAATGTTGCAGTTTTTTCTTTTCTTTTTCTGTGAGTATGGATTTAGGTTTTGTGATTAATCAGTTGAAGTATCCTCAATAATATTTTTCAACAACGAAGTTATATGGAAGTTATACTTTAATTTAACATACTCAACAATTCAATAATGAAATGTAATATAAGCCATATTTTTAGGATCAACAACACCTGTACCAACCACAAGTTCAACAACTATACCAATATGAATTTCATAAATTTTAATCACTTCTCAACAATATTCAATGTCACAATATCAACAATTTGTACAACTTTTTGCAACTTGTAATTCTAAACAATCATCTTTAGAGGAGCTAATGAGACAAATAACTATGAATGCTTTCCAATTTCAATAGAGTATATAAGCTAGTTTAAAACATTGGAGAATTAAATTGGTCAATAAGCTAGTTGCGTGTATTGAAAACAATCTCAAAAGTCTACTTCTCAAATTGTAATTAATTTAATGTGTCATAATTTGAATTGATATTAAAGCATAAAATATAAGAACTTTTTTTAGTAATATAAGACCTAATAAAGCTCCAGCACTTGCTCTCTGCATCCTAAAAATTCTTCCAACGCTACTGTAGAATGACTTTACCTTCTAAATTGAGTAATCCAGAAATCACTGATTCTCAAATGAAAACTTACATTCCAAAGGTTCAGAAAATTATATTGGAAACAAAACCACATCTAAATATGAAAACTATGAAACGATCAATGATGTAACCCAATATTCCAAGTCTTCAGGAGCTGTCAGCACTAAGACTATAAACCATTCAATGGAAGCTGAAAACTGTGATGGGAAATATTAAATATAAAGGCATCCATGATTCCATCTTATCTTAATTTTTGTGTTATTATAGCAGGAAAATTCCGTTTCAGTAGCTTCACTATAAAACCCATTAACCAGAAAGAGAGGCTAAGACTGAAGCTGCAATATGGAGAGATCCAGTGAAGACAATAACACCCTTCTCTTCCCCTCTTCTGGTTAGAATCTTATTTGCAGTTCTCAAAGAACTTTTTAAAGATGACTCAGTAGCCAAGATGGTCATACCATCACCCAAATTGCTTTCAGATCCTACTGGCTGATCTGTTAATTCATTATATTCTCCCATTCCATCATGAAATGTCCCAATGCCAAGCTCATCAGAAGCTTTAATCCAAGAATCTCTTAACAAAGATGCTGGTGTTGTTCTAGTTACACCTCCAGCAATGGCAGCTTCTGTCAAAAGGACAGTCTCCACATGTCCACCTGAAAAATGCCATAGCAGCATATTTAGACTTGTAGTTTCACACATGTACCCTTTGTTTAATTTAGCTCTTTTGTGATGCGAAGGGTACAATTGAAGAGAAAATTACAGGAATATAACCATAAATTGGAGAACCAATGAAGTGAATTTTAATCATTTCATGAACTTTTATACATACATACAAGTAATTTGTCACAATCTTGATTCAATCTATGAAACTCTTATTTTAGAAGAATGAAATCCTACATTCAGAATATTATCCAAGATTCCATATCAGCAAATTAAAACATCATCAATAAGCAGCAATAGAAAGAAAACGATATGCCAAAAAAACCTCTTGGTTATTGGGTTAAATCATTTAGTGAAAATGATATGCCCAAAAACCTCTTGTTTATTGGGTTCAATCATTTAGTGAAAATGGCATTATGGACAAGCAGAAAAATTTAGTGGTTTGAAGGAACCAAACCAACTTGATATTTAATGCCCTCGTTCAATCAATAAACTTTCTCATAACTGGCTTTCACTTTCTTTTGATCCCACTTTATCAAATTCTATTTAACATGATATTTTAATTAAATTAAATAACAAATTAAAAAATTTTACCTGAGAGAATCTCTCGAGCAAAACCCACATGGTCTTTGTCACTTGCCATCGCAACAACAAAAATCAATGGAGCCTTGGGAAATGTCATCTTTACTGTTTTCATCAGAGCTTTGGCAGATTCTTTGGTATGAGCTACAGCATATAACCACAACTTTGTTCTCAAGTATTTGAGGCACTAAGCCAGAAACTACTCAGCTCTTCCCACAAAACAGATAAATCATAATAAAACATAAAGATTCCATCAGAACCACATGATATGTTAAAGATGCGTCCAGTCTGGAATTATCCATATTTAACGACTTTTACTTTCTCAATTTCAAAGGATTTCTAGAAAATTTTTCAGAACAAATGAAGCCTAATTTTTTTTAAAACAGAATTCATGTCCCCAGTTAATACCATGGTAATAAAGGAAAAGTCAGAGCACTCAACCTCCATCAAGTAGTACTGTTGCTCCAGTAAGTCCTAATACCTCTGCTTCTTCAGATGTTAGAAATTGACTCCTTCCAAGGAGATGTGTATGCTCTAAACCAGACCTAATTGATTCATCAGAAATACTCCATCCTAATCATCCAATAAAGAAGGAGAAAGTGAAGGTCACATAACAAAAAAAACCTCTACAAAACAATGCAAATCCTTTGATTTGGTTTGTCACGGAGAAAAACTATAAATAATTAAACTAAAACACACAAAAACCTTGATGCGATGTCAGAACAAAATGCTAGAGGTTATAGCATATGCAATACTAGATTATTTAGTTCACGAGTTTGATAGCTATAAAGGACATTAGTTGCCACAGAAACCCTTATAGATGTAATTAATCCACACATCTGAATCTCAAGTAACTTCATAACTATGTTCAATTTAAATATATAAAGTGTTAGAAATATTTGATGATATTTTCTTTATTTTTAGAGTATCCTAGATGATCTTTTAGGATTTATTCTTCTTTTATATTTATTATCTGTATCTATATTCAATAAGGACTAGAATTTATTAAGTTGTCCTTCTATAGGACTAAGGAGAAGAGTGAAAAAAAGCCGAAGAAATGCACAGTAAAAAAGGAGGTAACTGAAAATCAGAGTTAGACACAATTTTTGGAAAAAAATTAAGACCAATATATAGTGGGTCCACCAAGAAGGCACGAATTCGGATTAGGCTTTGATACCATGAAGAATGAAATGGTATATATTATGTGATAGAATCCTCCAGTGTGTATAAGCACACTTGAGGAACATATATACATATACAAAGCATTACATACAGATTAGCCCAAGGCCATATACACTATATATCTAGTACTTATAATGTTTTAGTACATGCTAGGTGAGAAGGATTCATTATTCTTTTATATTTTATGACTTGATTCTTTATTAAATTAGGATTGGATTCTAATTCAGCATAAAGAGGACTGTGCGATTGTCTTTTGTGATCACCTTATTACATCATAATAACAACCACCTTATATAATTTTGATTCTCTATACTTGAATAAATAAGACAAATATAAATAGTGTATTAAACCTACACTGATATGCTTGTATTGATGTGTATATATAAGTTACAAAACAAAGCCTTAACCCTCACCCTAAAGTTGGGTACATACAAAAGAAATAATCATAAAATAACATTTCATTTTAAAATCTATTATCTTCTTTCTTCTTTCCTACATAAACTCTTCAAATTCAACAAAAAGAAAAGCCACACGTGTAGACTGGGGCCAAGCAAAAGGTAGAAAAGTTATACCTAAATTACGAAGACAAAGAGCCACACAAGTTGCAGTAGCTGCATTTTGAAGCTGGTGATCTCCAAGCATTTTCAACTTCACATCATGTAACTTACAAGACTACATTAATAGATATATTCATAAGTTGCTAATAAAAAATTTCTATGATCAATGATAAAAAACCAGACTGAAAACCTGCCTAAATTACATACTGAGGTAGGGGGGTGGGAAATAGGATGCAAAAATTCTTTAAACATTCAGAATTTTTGTACAGCATAAGATGTGATATACCATGAGATGCAAAGCAATATAGGAAACATGAGGAGGCAAAAGAATAAAAAATGATAATGTACATACGACAATTAGAGTTCAAAATCAAGTGTGTTTAAATTAGGTTATACTTTTAGACTCCCTATTTTTGTAATTGAAAATCAAATTCTTGTCAACTACTATTCCAATGCAAGGTGCTATGCTGAACCAAATCAACATATTATGCTCATATCATGCTTGTGTCAGGTTTATAGAATGTTAACCAACATTGCACAGCATATCTATAATATGCACCCTAAGCAATCAATGTCCACATTCATCTAAAGCAGCCACATCTGAGATACCCGTACATTGAATTGTTTAAACAGATTGAAAGCTAAAGAACAAAAGTGCATACCATATTCAAGTCTTTCACAACTTGTATCACTATATCACAAATTTGATAAGGCCTTCCATTGACTATACTGAAACTTTTCACAGTACACCTATTCCCGGTATCATATGCTGACACTACAGGTGATTCCATGGTTGCTGCTTTATCTCGAATAATGCGCTCAATATGAGGGACAAATGGCCCACCCAACACCAACTGAAATGATATTCATTTAGTCAGAAAAAATAAAGGAAACAGAGGAAGGGTAAAATCACAGCAGAACAAAACTATGCTCGATTATACCATAAGAATCAATCAATCAGTTACAAAAGTAGAACATGCTATACATATAGTTGATAGCACTCTAACCAACTAATTGTAAGAAAACTCAAACAGTTAACGTTCTAATTAACTAACTGTAAGAAAACAGAAAATGTAAAGAGATAGGTAACTAACTAAAAAGAAAACATTACATTCAACTTATGGTGTAAGACTGCTCTAATACACACTGCCCCCTGAGCTCATGGTAGGTGAAGCCGAAGTAAGGTGGAGGAGTCATACTGTAAGCTTGGACCTCATTAAGTTAAATGTTGTAGGTGACATATTTTTTGAGAATATCAACATACTGAGCTGAAGCAGGAACATGAAATGATGTTAGTTGTTTGCTTGGTGCTTTTTCACAAATAAAGAATAGACCAAGCTCCATGTATTTGGTTCAAGCATGAAGCACTAGTTTATGAGCTAGTGAGACACAACTCATATTGTCACAGTAAATACAGGAACCATGTGCTTCACTTAAAGGTTAGAGAGAAGAGATTGAAGCCAATGCAGCTCAATAATCACCAAAGCAATGTGCTGGAACAAGCTCCAACTGTTTGTTTCTTGAACCACCAAGAGACACAAGATTGGTTCCAAAAAAGACACAAGCACCAAAAGTTAACCTTAAATCATCTTGGATCAGATGCCAAGCAAGCATCACAAAAGGCAGTGATGGAAATGGGGTCACAGGCAATGATTCTTTAAGACACCCCTATTATCATTTATCATAGAAAGTGGACGCTAAACTTAACTCAACCCTATAAAACTAGTTTGGAAGATGAGATTTACACTCACTTAGATACTATAATTTAATTATATATTTAGTCAATGTGGGATCTCCAAACATCTAAATCAAACACCCAATTAGCACGTTTTCAAGTGTAAGCCCCAAGCAAGTATGCCTTTGAGATATATAAGAACTCTTTTCATTGTTGTCCAATGATCTTCAAGAGGATCAACCATGAATTGACCAACCTTTTTAATAGAATAGACTATTTCTAGTCTAGAATGACAGCATATTAAGGGCACCTAGCACTGACTTGTACATGTATATATTGGAGATCTCACATCGATTAGAGATAAGACCAAGTTACGATATATAAGTGGGGCAATTCTCACCTTACAAATCGGTTTTGAGAGGATTTTAGGCTTAAACTCACTTCCTAGGATAGTATCAATGTCTATCCTAGCGAGGTTTGCTAGGCCTAACGTGCCACCCCGCTATCTAGTCTCATGCATGAGATGTCCACGTATCAGCGTGAGGAAGTGTGTTGAAAATCTCACATTGACTTGAAATAGACCAATTTAAAGTATATAAGTAGGAGTAATCCTTACCTTACAAGTCAGTTTTATAAGGATGAATTAGATTTAAACTCGCATCCTATGAGTACGAATCAGCAAGAGGTTAAGAAAGTGTTAGTCAATTTGCAACCAATAACCATAGGAGATGATATCGGTTTTGCCTCATTCATATTGATTTTAACTAGCACATCCCAAATGTATTTCTCTTGAGTAAGGAGAAGTCAAGGTAGTCAAAATCATGCTCTAGAGCACAAGATCATACGCCTCTAGGATCACCTCCACCCATTCCAATTTCATGTAACCTCAAGGTCATGACTTTGGCAAATCACATTGGATCACCGTTGAAGATCACGACTCGTGTGGGAGCAGCGTTTCTCATGAGCTAGGAGCAGCATTTGTCGTGGTTTGTTTCTAGGTTATTTTCGTGGGCTGAGTCACATGACCTAGTTTTATAACCTGAACCTTCGGCCCAACTTTAATTCCTTCAAAACCCAATTACTTCCACATAAACCACGCATACCCCCTTTGCCTAAAAAATTGTCATGACTACCTCTCTTCCTTGGCCAGAAAGTCTGGTCTTAGGATATAAGGAGAAGAATAAATTAGTTAAGATAATTAGAATATTAAAGGTTTGTTAGTAGTTAGAGAGGTAGTTAGATATAAATAGGGGAAGAAGGATAGGAGAGAAGGATGTTCATTTTTGAAGATTGAGCATTAGCTCTTTGTGAAAGGGGAAATCTTTCTAAGCATGTATTAATAAAAGCAAGATTTCCCCTTTCACAAAGAGCTAATGCTCAATCTTCAAAAATGAACATCCTTCTCTCCTATCCTTCTTCCCCTATTTATATCTAACTACCTCTCTAACTACTAACAAACCATTAATATTCTAATTATCTTAAATAATTTATTCTTCTCCTTATATCCTAAGACCAGACTTTTGATTCTATGTGATGTAGCAAACTAATTTCAGCAATAATAACCCAAGTTTTATTTTTCATTCATTTTCTCTTTATTTTGCATTTATAAAATGTACTCATTTGTACAAGAAAGGGTTATATCTTGTCAATTCAGTGCGTCACATTACTATGCAAAATGAGATCTATAGAGAAACACCTAACTGGGCAGCCTTGTTTTATGATTCCTGCCTTTGCCATTGCAATTGTTTCCAAAGAACCCCCAAGAGCTGCCAAATGTTCCTCACCTACAGTAGTTATGACAGCGGCAGCAAGTCCAGAGCTGGATATGATATTTGTTGCATCTCGTGCACCCCCTAAGCCAGCCTGTAGAATTTAATTATAAAAGAAATAGCATAATTTAGATTTTTTGGATTTAATTGTAAAAAGAAAAAGCCAAATTAACAAGCACCAACCCCACCAAACCCTAACTAAAAGTAATTGTAAACTCAAGATTCTTCGAATGGGGAGAGGTAACAACAATATAATTAGAAGAATCACCCGAAAAGATATTGGTATAAAGCACGCAGTTGCAAGATGTAGGGAAATAGAAATTTAACCTCAATAACAGCAATGTCAACATTCTCATCAGCAAATAGGACAAATGCCATTGCAGTGAAAACCTGAGACATTTCCATAAGTGATTTAAGTTATCAGATACAGAAGTTGGCAATGTGCATGATTTCTTCTAATATATTAAATACCCATATATAAACTGCTGGGTAAACAAATAGGCAAACAAAAAGTATTTGACCTGTATTTCAATATAATACTAATTGTGAACCATGCAAGCAGAAATATATATTAACCTCATGAATGTTGTAATGTATAAATGCAGACCAATTAGATAGAAACATAACAGTCTCAAAAAGAACAAATAGTAACTCTGGGACACTAATAGGACCCACAGAATTCCATAAGCGTAACTCCCCAAGCTACCCACAACAATGTCTTTACAACATTCAACCATTGACAATGTTCAACATTCAATACCTCAAAATGGCTTATGCAACCATTTTCCTCTTTCATTGCCTGCTCAAGTTTCGGCTTGATCCTGTGAAAGAGATCATTCAATAACTTTGCTGACACTGGATGGCCAGATCTTCCTAGTAAAATACGCTCCCTGATGGTCAGGATATGTGGACTGCTTGAGAAAAATAAAGCCTGTCATCAATTATGTACAAAATTGTAAAAAAGATATAGCTAAAGACGAAATCACGAGCAGCCTAAGGTTATATTAAAAAATAATACATTTAAATCATATAAAAACTTCACCTAGTGTAACAACCAACAGAATAACCTTCGGTCCTCAGAATATTAGATATAAATGCAGCTGTTGATCCCTTTCCCTTAGTCCCAGCAATATGAACCGCCTACAATTGGAGTAAGCACTTCCATCAACTGCATAAAATTAACTGAAAATACAAAAATTTCCCTAAAGCCCAGACATAAAATGGCCATTTTAAGTTTATGGGCTAGTTGGTATCCTGATGTCTTCTTCAAAAGTTCACGTATGAAATTAATAGAACCTTAATATAAGTTTTAGATGGGTAAAACATCATTCAAGTTCAGAAAGTGTAGAACATTGTTTCATTATTCTCTCAAAATAAGAAAATTCAAAAAATATCCAGGAAGTGCAATCTGTGAATCATCTTGATCCAAAATTCACAAGTTCTGTAACTTAAATGATAATATTAACCCATGTTTAAGAACTAGACTAATTAAGGACTTACATGACATCTAGGAACTTATTTTGAATTTCCTTACTTTCAGGAATTACTACGACAGCAGTTGATCATTTCAGAGACCAAGATGAACCGTTTTAAAAACAATGAGTGAAAAGAGGGAGGGAGGGGAATGAAACCTTGAAGTTGGTGTGAGGATTACCGAAACGCTCCATGAGGCGTCTCATTCTACCCAGATCGAAACCCTCGTCTGAATCGGTGCCGGCACCTCTGGGCAATCCTGATTTCTCGAAATTTTTTAGGGAATCTAAGTAATCTGAAAGGTCTTTCATTTCGGGGTTTGAAGAGAGGGTTCGAATGGGACACACTCCCCTTGCGAATTCTCTACGAAATGAGGACAGAAGCATTTTTCCTTACCTATGTTCACTGGCAGCATGTGATTCATACAAAGCTCATTGAATGAACACAATAATGGTTGCAAACAATCATATGGAGAAATGGGTGTGAATCAGAGCTCAGTGCGAATGTAAAGGAGTTAGATTTCAGTACCTATTTCGAACTGTTGAGGAAGAACGTTGAAAGGAATGCTGGGCGGCGGCAGACATATCAGGCTCGGCACGGTCGGACACGCCTCTTAAATCTCCTGTTTTTATTCGACACTATATTCCTAGAAGATT
The DNA here is from genome assembly GCA_013389735.1 of Phaseolus lunatus. NCBI lineage: Eukaryota > Viridiplantae > Streptophyta > Magnoliopsida > Fabales > Fabaceae > Phaseolus > Phaseolus lunatus. Next base: position 7,133,359 of record CM023857.1, read on the forward strand.
ATAATATAGGTGAACTATCAAATTCATAAAATATTTCTCGAATTTTTAATAATTTTAATATAATTTTAAAAGAAATATATTAATATTTTAAAATTTTAAATTTATTATATAAAATTTTATTAATAATTATAAAAATAAGGAACAAATTCTTTTGAACCAGTAATAAAAAATATTTTTATACTAAAAAAATTGAAACATACTGGTATATATAAATCTCTATTGTTAATTTATATAATTTATAATTATATAATATATAGATTTGTATTCCTGTATCCTACATTTTAGATATTATAAGTATCTTTGTATTCGTGTTCGTGTCAGTGTCTATGCTACATAAGTTTTGCTACCAGTGATAGGGTGTATGCGCAGCTGGACTATAGCAGTGCGTGTAGGTAACTTTTTCCTACACCATATCAATTTCAAATTGCACCCTATTATTTTTCAAAATTTCCAAAATTATTCTCTATTCCGAATTTGAAAATCTAGAATTAAAAAATATAATTTCAAAGTCAAAATTTTGTTTTGGAAAAAAAAATCGAAGTACAAAAAATATATTCTAAAAAAAAATCCATAACACAAAATCTGAAAAAAAGTATTCAAGAAAAAAAATTTGGAATTTAAAAATGTGAAAATTCCCTCTTCTTGAATGACTCAAGCAACTTTAAAATGTGATAGATCGACGAACCAAGGTCCTTCTTGTAGTGCAAATAGCTTTTCATCAATAAATGTTTCATGAATTTTAGCTTCCCTTGCGATGACTTCTTGATTTAATAACCTGGATAAATGATCAACAACTACATTTTTACATTCCTTTTTATTATTGATTTCTATGTTGAATTCTTGCAGTAGAAGTACCCATGTGATTAGTCTAGGTTTAGAATTATGCTTTTTCAACAAGTATTTAACTGTAGTGTGGTCTGTATAAACCATTACCTTTAATCCAATCAAATATTATCTAAATTTTTCCAATGCATATAGCATGGTTAACAATTTTTTTTATGTTGTGGCATAGTTGACTTGTGCATAATTTAAGACCTTGTTGCATAGTGTATGACATGGAAAATCTTGGTTTTCTTTTTTCTAAGCATAGCTTCAAGGGCATAGTCACTTGCATCACATAAGTTCAAAGTCAAGATTCCAATCAGGTGAGTACATGATCTTAAACTATATTTTAATTTAATATTACTAAGGCCTTCAAACATATTTCATCAAAATGGAATGGCACATCTTTGTTCAACAAGTTGCTAAAAGGCTTTGCGAATTTTGGGAAATCTGTGATGAATCTTCAGTACAAGCTCGCATATCCTATAAAGCTTCTGATTCCTTTGACATTTGTGGGTGGAGGTAGTTTTTCAAAGATTTCTACCTTCGTTTTATCTACCTCCATTCCCTTTTTTGAGATCTTGTGCCCCAGAATGACACCTTATGTTACAATAAAGTGACATTTTTCCCAATTCAGCATTAAATTTGTCTCAATGCATCTTTGTAGGACTGCCTCTAGATTCTTGAGGCATTCTTTAAAAGAGGATCCAAGTACTAAGAAGTCATCCATGAATATTTTGATGCATTTTTCTACCATATCAGAGAATATGGCTAGCATACATCTTTGAAAGGTTGTTTGTGCATTACATTGTCCAAAGGGCATTTTTTTATATCCAAAAACTCCAAATGGTAATGTGAATGTGATTTTCTCTTGGACAACTAGATCTAGTGCAATATTATGACCATAGTATCCATCTAAAAAGCACTAGAAAGCTTTTCCGACAAGTGTTTCAAGCATCTGGTCCATAAAAGGTAGGGGAAAGGGTATTTTCCTGATTGTTTGATTGAGTTTTCTGATATCTATGCACATTCTTCAACCAGTAATTATCCTTGTGGGAATCAATTCATTTTCTCATTGTGGATGACAACCATCCCTCTTTTTTTTGGAACAACTTGCACATGGCTTACCCATGCACTATCTAATATAACATATATCATTCTAGCATTTAATAACTTGAGCACTTCCTTTTTCACTACTTCCTTCCAGACATGATTTAACCTTCTCTGGGGTTGAGCTACTAGCTTAAAATCCTATTCCAATAATATCCTATACATGCAGTAAGAAGGAACTGATCCTTGTTAAGTCATATAAGGACAACCCGATTGATTTTTTATTGTTTTTAAGGACAATGGTAAATTCATCTTCTTCAAGTTGTGAAAGATGACTACTAATGATGATTGGTTTAATGTTACCTAGTTCGAAAAATACGTAATTAAGATGTTCTGGTAACACTTTCAGTTTGAGTTTTGGTTTTGGCAGTGAATCTTTCACTTTTTCTTGGAGTGATTTTGGGAAGTCTGGTTTGTCGAAGCATTCCTGATCTTCATGGAACTCCTCCTCTTCTTGGATTCTTTTTTATCTTTACTACTTGTGAGGATTTCCTCCAAGGGATTAGGTTTGTGGAGTTCTTTTTTGGCTTCCTTTAATACTTCCTCTAGCTCATCCATTCTGAAACATTGTCCTTCTTCTTTTAGGTGTTTCAGGCCTCAAATATGTTGAAGTTGACTTGTTCATCTTGTATCCTGACTTTTAGATTTCCATCATCTACATCAATTATCACTCGGGTTGTCTTTATAAATGGTCTTCCTAGGATGATTGGGATTTATTTATCTTCTTTGATGTTCATTATCATGAAATCTTTTGGGATTGCGAATTTATCTACCTTTACCAACACATCCCAACAATGCCATATGAGTATCTGATAGATCTGTCTACTAGTTGCAAATGCATTCTGGTCGGTCTCACTTCCTGCTCCCCAACTTTCCTAAGCATGGTTAAAGGCATGAAATTTATGCTTGCTCCTAAGTCCAGTAATGCCTTTCGCACAGGTAAAGTCCTATGGAGATGTGGATAGTGAAATTCCCTATATCTTTTGACTTTTGCAGCATTGGTCTTTGCAACATAGCACTATATCCAATATCTAGATCTATGGTTTCATCTTCAGGAAGCTTTCTTTTTTTGTTAGTAATTCCTTCATGAACTTTGCATAGACTGACATTTGTTTTAAAACTTCAACAAAGGGTATTTTGATTTGCGATCTTTTCATGACGTCCATGAATCTGATGAATTGCCTCTCTTTTTACTTCTTGGAAGGGATCTTAAGATATGAAATATATTGAGAGGGTGAAGATTCCTTCTCTTATGTATCATTTTTCTTTTTCAATTTTTTTCCTCGCCTTATTCTTTTTCTTTTTCAATTTTTTCTCCTCACCTTTTTCTTTTTCCTTAAAATTTGTTTTGTCAATGTTCCCCCCAACTATCTTACCACTTATTCTGACTACATCCTTGTATTGTTCTTTTTTAAAGGCTTATACTTCAACTTGTAGTTTTTCTTGTTAGGAAAAGTGGTGAAGAACTTGGCTCGTTTGTGTTTCCAAGTTCTTAATTGATGTTTCAGTATTCTTCTAATTTGTCAAGGAAGCTTGCATGAAGTTTTTGTTTTTATTTGGAGGATAATTTTTTGTTATTGTTGTTGTTGCTGGTAGGGTTGATTGTTATTGGAGGAAATATTTATTTTCCATCCAAAGTTTTGGTTAGGGATGCTTCTCTAGCTTTTCCTTCCTTGAGTTTTTATATATTGAGCCTCTTTTACATCACCGGGTTATAGGAACATTGATTTCAAAAGTGATTTCCTCCAGATACCTCACATGTTCTTAGCTAATTGGGATGTTCATAAGGGTTGATGGCATGTAGTCGTTTAGGTAGTTTTTGACATTTATTTTGCTAGGGCTTCTATATGTTGGGTTAAAAGTTGGTTATGTGCAAGGAGTGCATTAGGCGTGTTAAGTTCTAACACTCATTTCTTCTATCCAACATGTATGTCATGTTGAGCTTGATAGTCCATAAAAGTAAAAATATCTATGATTTTTTTTGTTTGCTCTGCATCAACAGTCATCATGGTTCCCCCTGCTACTGCATCTACGATCATCTTTGTTTCAAGTTATAGACCATTGTGAAATATACTTAGCTAGAGGAGCATGGAAGCTAAATCCACCATTCTTTTTAACTAAGAGCAGATGATCAACTTGGAAGAATACAAAAGATAATATATGCCTTAGTCTTGTATAAATTTTGTAAATAGTATAATAGTATTTTCTAGCTTTATATTTCTTAGCCAACTTTAGAATATGAATATAATTCTCTCCAAACAAGACATATACTTGGGGCACCTTTTCCTTTGCATGGGAAATAACTTTTCAAGCTCCTTAAAGAAGCAAGCTAGGTGCCTTCTACATGACTCTCCAATAATTTAATGACACATGACAACCTATGAATGGAGTGTTTCTTGTACATAGGATTGCCACATGACAAGCTAGGAATGGAGAATATTTTAGAACTCTAATAGTCATTTTAGGAGTCTCCTTAGGCTATAAATAAGAGACTCCTCTCTTGTAAATTTAGACTTGATTGATATATGAAATTGTGTTTCTGAAATTCTTAGCACATTCTATCCAAGGCTCTTTCTATTATGCTTCTTGCGTTCTTGGAAACTCAAGGAAGTTGGCCTAACCTCTTCCTTGGCCCTTGCACCTTGTAAACTCACGCCCAAACCCCTAAACCTCCATAGCCATTTGGTGTTTCCTCCACAAATCTACAAGACTTTCATTGCCTTCCATCAATTTCCATCCAACACTCAAGAAGAATTGCATCACTTCACATAAAGGTTCATTTGGTCCTTGCCTTAATGTATACTGATTACAGATCCCTTTCTTCAAATCCCATATCAATTCATAGAAAGTGGATAAATGAGTATAGGGATCCTCTTGATCTATTCTTGTGAATTGATGGTTACTTATCAAACTTTAAAATGTTGTCTTCATCTCTAATGATCTTGTTGCAACAGGCATGGATATGCTTGCAAAATATCTTGGGCCTTGTTTAATAGCATAGTCTACCAACGTTCTTCTTAGAGGATTAACAATACCTTCTCCTTCATTGTTTTTGTTTTTAGCCATTTCTTCAATTTGGGTTATGTGGGATTGAGAGTTATGTGAGGTTGGATCTGATCTCTTTTTCGAATCTCCTTGGCTTTGTCTGAGCTTCCTTCTTTCAAATCATAAATTTTTTTCAATGTGCTGCCTAAACAACAAATCTTTTGAAGAAGATTTGCCTCTTGTCAACATGCAAGTGCAAACAAAGAGATTTTTTTTCAAAAATAAAAATAATGAAGTAAATGAAAATTAAAAGGCTTAGTCGTAGGAAAAATTAGTCATATCTAAGAAATAAGAACAAAATCTAGATTTAGAGTTAAGGTGTTAGCTATCAACAACATTTACAATATGTACTTCTTCAAAATAAAAGATAAAAATACGTGATAACAATTAATTCCTCAATAATAATGCCACAAAACTTGGTAGTGGCCTAAGTTAAATCATTTTCAACTCAGTTAAATCACACTCTTTTTACTCAGCAAGCAGTCAAAGTCAATCGTAGTACATCTTAGGATTGTCGTATCCACATGGAATTAATGATATCAAAGTATAATTATCTTTTAAGATGAAGTGATATGTAAAATGAAGTCTATTTTCATGAAATATAGATAATAAATATAAATAATAATAATACTGATAGATATTTAGATGGAGAGATGAAGTTCAGACAAATCACTGAAGCAAGGAAGTAAAATATAACATAGATGTTGGGATTTGAATAAATTTATGAATTTCCTTTGTTATTGTTATTTATAAATGCAATGTTTTATTCAAAATCCTTATTCCTATTTTGGCCAAACCAAGTTGATTCCTCGTTGATCATTTTTATGGGTTTCACTTTGTTTGAGTTTTTGTTTAAGCAGAATATGGTGAGAAACCCAAAGAAGATTCCCACTGGATACGAACTTAACCAAGTGGTTAAGTAAGTGTGAAAGTTCACTTCTAGAGGGCAAAGAGAAAACACAATTATATGGTGTTGATGATGAATAGGTGCGAAATTAAAGAGCATATAAGGGAAATAAAGAAGATGGAAACTAAATAGAAAAAGATTAACACAAGAACATAAAGAAATAGCAAAACAAAAAGATGAAATGAAAGAGAAGCTTAGGATGATGAAGGTGTGGTCACGCCACTTGAAGGGGGAGGAGACTCCAAGATGAGTGAAGAGTCACCACTTGAAGTGTAAAGCACTCGAGATAAGACTCAAATTCTAGGAGACTCAGCTCACTAAACACTCTGATAGAGTTTCTTTTCTATTCAAAATTCAATGTGTGAAAATACATGAGGCAAGACACCCTTTATATAGGAGAAAGTGACTTGGGGAGCAAGAGTGAAAAGGGTAAGGGCGTAATTTGTGAGAAATCTTCTAAAAGGTAGGTCAAAGAAACCCTAAACCTAAGTGCACATGTCATGAAGGTTGTACAAGACCAATTTACTAAGTACACCCTACTCTAGTTTATTCTTCTATTTAGACCCCCAAAAAGAGCCAAAATTATTTACATAAACTTGTTTTGTAAAAAGACCAGAAGAAAGAAAATCTGATTCTTTGGCCTATGTCCAGTTCTTCTTCTGTCAAGGTTCTTCTGATGTTTGGTAGGGCCTTGTCTTGGATGCTAAGATAACTGACCTAATTGTGAAGTGTCTGTGGTGTCCTTAGTCATCTGCTTGTCGAGGTTGTATCATGCCCCCCAAGTTGGGAAGAATTTGAATTTAGAACTCCTACAAATAACATAGTTAGTTTGTTCACTTGATTTCTATATGTCAATTGTGAAACAAACTAATGTTCATTGAATTTTAGGAGTTTGGGTGGAAATGTTCTAGTTACATGTAATGTTTGTAGAGAATGTGTCGGATCAAAGGGAATTTGGTTTGAAAAGCTTCTTATAAGGTGTAAACCTTTAGAAGGATTTTGAAAGATATTCCCACATTTTTTAAACATATGTTGAATGTAATTAGAGCTATGAATATATAAACAAGAGAAGGAAGGAGAGTACCGAAGTGGAGCTGGCAATATTTATTTTTGGACGGATCAACATTACGGTTTTCACCACATTTGGTGAGGTGATGAAACCCGTTTTGTTATTTTCGTCATCTTTTTCATATCTTCTTTTTTGTTTCATTTTTATTTGGTCTTTATTTACCTCTTTTGGAGATAGAGGTTTCAATATGATCTTATGTCCTTGGAAGTGAAAAGAAATCTTGTTAGCTAGGTCATCATGTAAAGTTTTCCTATCATATGGTTATGGCCTTCCTAAAAGAATATGGGTTGCTTCCATGGGCACAACATCACATAACACCTCATATTTATATTTTCCAATTGAGAAAGATATGAGGATTTGTTTATTAACAATTATTTCAGCCTCTTCACTTAGCCATTGACAAAGTACAACCCATAAAATGTGCAATTTTAAAATCAACTCACATCACTCCTCCCCCTCCAAGTGGTGTGACCACACCTTCATCATCCTGAACTTCTCTTTCCTTTTATCTTTTTAATTCTCCATTCCTTTATGTTCTTGTGTTCATCTTTTTCTATTCGGTTTCTATCTTTTTTCTTTCCATAATATGCTCTTTAATTCCACACCTATTCATTATCACACCATAATTGTGTTTTCTCTTTGTCCTCTAGAAGTGAACCTTCACACTTACTTAACCACTTGGTTAAGTTCGTGTTCAGTGGGAATCTTCTTTGGGTTTCTCACCATATTCTGCTTAAAACAAAAACTCATAAACAAAGTGCAAACCTTAAAATGTGCAATCTTAAAATCAACTCACATCAGGTTCATCCTTCTCACTCTTTTGTATTTTGAAAAGCATATAATATTCTATCTTTAATTGATACTGATGCCCATATAAAATTCATTTATATCAATTCCTCGCATATAAAATTAAGATAGTCTCCTAAATATCGATTTCTTGCATATTTATAAAAACTCCTTATTGTTACAAACAAATGTTGATAACAATTAACATTTCAAATTTATTCCTAGCATTCAAATATGTTAAGCATTATCATTTAAGTCAAATACTTAGAAGTACTTTCCAGTCAAATGTAAGGATCAAAATCATGATAAATCAAGCTTTAAGAATAAAATTACAATACCAATCATCAATCAAGAATAGAATATCATGTTTAAATATCACCTTAATACATAAAAGTTTGAACATATTACTCTCAATCCCAAAGGGTACAATTAGTCACTCATGTTGGCCATTACAAAGCATGAAAAAGAAGATCCAAGATGTTTCTGCTTCACGGATGTCTCCTCTAGGGTTTTCTACCTCTCTCTAATCTCCCAATGTTGTCTAGGGTTATGCCTCACGCCTCATATTTAACCTAGTTGGGCTTGGGCTAAGTGACTTATCGCCTAGGCGAGTTATAGCTTCCTTGGGCGAGTTTGACGAGAAAAAACCCAACTTCTCTAGAGTGAACTCTTCTGGACGAGTCTTGGGCGAGTTCCTCTGGAGTGAGCTTGTTGGGGCGAGTTTGGGCGAATTTGAGCGTTCTAACTTTCCCTTTTCATCTTGTCTATTCTTCTTTAGCCCTTCCATCTCCATTTTATCCTAGAATCCTGAAATTAACATAAATTTGGAAATAAATTGTTCTTATTTATATTATAATCACAAAATAGGTAAAAAAGATTTAAATTCATAAATTAGGGGTTAAATTATAGTTATATTATCAATAAATATCCATAAATGTTTATCTTTTAATATGAAATATTACTAAAATACGACCCTTATCACTTTCCAAAATCATTTAACCAATAATCGTATTTGAAAATAATATTTTCTATGATTTAGAAATGTCAAATAAAATTTAGAAACGTAAACACAGTGTCATAAAACACTCTAATAATGTAAATATTAAGTATGGACACTTTCCCAATGTAGTGATTAATTTGATGGGTTGAAGATGTTTGTATCGTCTGATATCTACAATCTTTAGGGTTAGTCTGATGGCTTGTACGAAAGTTCTTTCATATCGTTTTCCTTTTATTATCCAAGGAGTTCGTCTGACGAGATCTTCTAATGAGGTTCTGAGCACTAGGATTGTCTAATAAGATCTTCTCTACTACTTCATTTGATCCGTTCTATTAGTATCGTCTGACTTAGTTTCCTGAAATCATGTCGTTTGTTCTTGATATTGTTGGTCACATCTTTTCTTCTTTAGATGTTATCGTTATTAACTTTTAGTCATTTATCCAAGATTAAGACTAAGATAGAATTGTCTGATGGTCTTCTACTGTGAGCATGTGTCATTGTTTCGTCTAACAGTCTTTTGTAGTTTTTGCCTAAACTTATATTGCACATGAGTGAGTGTTGTCATACCACAATACACCTTATAGTATTCGTTATCATCAAAACATAGAGTCACTCATATCATGAGACCGTCTAATGGGTATTAGATCGTTTATTGACTTAACATGTTACCATGTTATATTATAGTTACTATGTTTCCATTATTGATGCATATTCTAAGTTCACATGGATTTATCTTTTAAAATCCAAATTTAAAAATCTTCTTATTTTTCAACAATTTAATGTCTTGATTGAACTTTAGTTAAACACCAAAATAAAAAAGTATTCAATTTGAGTGGGGAGGGAGGAAAGTTTTGACCATTTACTGATGTTTGTTTAGTCATGGTATCACTTAATGATTAATATGTCCACACACCATCAAAATGGTATAGTGAAAAGAAAACACAAGCATAACACTAGTCTTCTCCACCTTTTTCTTTTTGTCTCAAGTTTTTGGGACTTTGCTTTCACTATTGCAATGTATCTAATTAATAGACTACTGACTACTTTGTTGAATCTTAACATTCCCTTCATGGTGTTGTTAGCAAGATCCATAATTATAACTTCTTAAAAACTTTTGGGTGTGTTTGTTTCCCTTTTTTTTAAGAATGTGTTTTTCTAGGCTATTCATTCTTCATAAGGATTATATTTGTCTTTCTGATTCTGCTAGGATTTACGTTTTCAAAGATGTGATTTTCAATGAACAAAGGTTCCTGATTGTGATATTTTCTAACAAAGTCCTACCAAGGATATTTCCTTCTCTACATATTTTCACTTAATTCACTTATATTCCTCCTGTTGCATCTTCATATCATTCTAACTCTACTTCTGGACATGTTCACGTTCATTGTATGCAAACCATGTCCAAATTAAGACTACAAAATCCTCATTCTTCATCTCTCATTGTTTATTTCTCATAGTGAACGAAAAGAATTAGACAAGCTTTAGCTGGTCCAAATTGGCTTTCTACTACACAATGAGAATATTCTACTCTTCTAAAGAATCACAATAGAATGAAGTTGGCTATATGAGAAAATTTTATGATCTTTTATTATAGTTATTTACTATTTTTAATTATGTAGGTTGACACTTTAATTTTTTATAAAATAAAATGTTGTTCAATTGTGTTTGAACAAGAATTCTTTCTTTCTTTATTTTGACACTTTGATTTTTTCATATATTATTTTTATAATGTCAGTTTATGTTTGATAAAATATATGAACACTTTATCTATACTCTTATAAATAAGTGGATCAACATAATTTATTTTAATTTCTAATATAATAAATACATAAAACAAGAGGAATGTTTAAGTAATCAACTTACTAACTCATTATGATTCCAGTCGATTTACAAAATTGTTAATTTACTAAAAACAAATGAGTAAAGTTAAATATTTTTAATTTATCTCATCTTGGGCTACTTCACATGTTCCAATCGCTAGTGTGATTGAGAACCAGTCCACCACTAAATCAAAAAGCATTTTTTTTCCATTAAACTATGATAATAATATTAAAAACTAAGCCTCACTTTTTGCATATCCACGGAGTAATCCAAAATTTTTTTTTTTCTAAAATTAAATTGATAACACCTGTATATTTAAAAAATTAATCCTCTGTTTACTCTATCATCATAATAATTTTCTTTATTACCACACTCCAATCATAATTAATAGGAGTGGCAAAGCAGAATAGGTCATGTGAGTCAGCCCGCGGCTCGCTAGTCAAAAATGCAGGATAGATTCAGTTTTTCAACCTGTTAAACCGCTTTAGCCTACCTGCATAACTCACAACTCGCGCAAGCCAATAGCAGGGCGGGACAGGCTGGCCTGCTAGCCCGCAAAAAAAAAATTGTATGTTGATTTGGATTGAACTTGGTAGTGACGACTTAGACTAGAAAAAAATATTAATGTTTTTTAATTAATTAAATTAATTGTAGTGGTGTTTATGTTTAGTGTTTTTGAATTAACTGTTTTTAATGTTTTTGAAATGAAAGAATATTGATATTTGATTCTTATCTTAATTAAATTATTGATGTTTAACAATGTTTGAAATGGAAGAAAAAAATATTGATGTTTGATAGCAACAAATATATAGATTCAATTTGACAATTTTTCAAGAACAAAAAATAAAAAATCTTTTCATTGAATTTTTTTTAAAAAAAATAATCAAATGCGAACTGACCCTTATACCGAACAAGACAAAGAATCTAATCCGCATTCGTTACACGGGACAGACCAACCCAACCCACATTTTACAAACTAAATACGGAACGGGTCCATGACGGAGCAACCCGCTTTGCCACCCCTAATAATTAACTTTCCCTATCACAATTTTCATTATCAGTATCTACATTTCCTCACTTGTCACTCAAACCCCATCATTATCAATAAACCGCAAACGACACCAAACCAACTCATCAATTGTGTAAGTTATGGAATTTAAATTTAAAATTTAGTACTAAAATTTAAAAAATTTAAATCAGAAAAATTTAAAACTATATGCCACGAAACTTAAAGTTAGTTTTAATTCTTAAAATTTAAAGCTAAGTCATTCCTAGCAAACTCTTAGAAACAAATTAATATACTAAGACTTCAAGACAAACACTTGATACTTTGAGAGACAATTATAAATTGAATAAAACTCAGGACAGACAAATTAAAAGAGAAACCTATGTTCTTGAAACATATGTGGACTACGTTGGTGAAAAAAAAACTCAAGACTTGTGAAACGCATTCCTTAATGCCAGGCACACAAAGCTCCAATATTTTCCACAGCTAGATAATATTAATGCATTAGTTGATTCTTGTCGTATCTATTACGAAAACGTAAGTGCATGCACAATCGCAGCTAGCCTCTAATAGCCACAGGGACACCTATACAAGGCCAACAGCAATTAACCTAAGATATCTTAGTAGGCAGTTTTAACAACTTTGAATATTCATCACTCAGTCTCTTGGAACGCTTGTGCTTTCCAAACTGAAGCAAGCAATTCCTTCTTCTAGATAATTTTCCCTGTTAATCCAAAACCCTGGTACATCCTGATATTAAAATATGCCAACAGTCATCACATCTGCATGGACACATAAGCCTATGATTTGAGAAAAACCAAAAAATTAACAGCTAACTCAAACCTTCATTAATCCTGTAAGTGAAGTGCCGCCAAGGAAAACCATGTGCTTCCTACGTGGTGGATCCTCTATTCTTAGTCGTAATTTCTGATCACCATCACAACATCAAAGATGAGAATACGGGAAAATAAGTCGGCCGAATTCAATAATACACATGCTACATTGGATACACATGCAGAAGCAAAAGAAAAGAAGATGCCTAAGCTTACCTTCAATCCATCTCTGTTACCCTTCAGAACAACATCAAGATAACGATCAAGTATTTCCTTTTCCAATCTGAAAAATGGGATGGAGGAAGAACATAGATTTACCAACTTTAACTTCGAAACACAATATAAAGAAAGGGATGATGGAACTGGGATCAGATTAGAATCTGGAAACACTAACCAACGAAACAAGAATGTATTTATTGGCATTAAAGAAATCCTCAAACGGATGTCATGAAGTGGAGATCAAAGCATTGGAAAAAAATACCACTTTGGGAAATTGTTGACAAACCCTAAGAAAATAATATTGTTGACTGCAAATGGATATTCTACATGGGTTTGAAGGAGACAAAAAAAAATAAGGTGTGCAGAATGCAAAAGGCTCTATATGGACTAAAACAACCCCCTAGAGCTTGGTTTGAAATATTCCCGAAAGCTATGAAGGGATTTGGCCACAAAGTAAGTCAAGGAGATCATACTAAAGAGGGGCAACAGTCCTTCCAGTTTACGATGATGATATTATAGTAATTAAGAATGATGAAAAAGAGAAGGAAGTGAAACAAAGATTATTCCAAGAATTTGAACTAAAAGAGTTTGGAAGATTGAGGTAGTCTACTCTAACAAAGGAATTTTCATACTTGGCAAAAGATAACTAATTTCTTGGCAAAAACTAGAAAAATTGGTTGCAGACTAGTATCAACTCCAATGGATCCTAATCATAAGTCATGTAAGACTGAAGAGAAACCAACAGTAGACAAAAAGATGTATCAAAAACTGGTTGAAAATTAATATATATGGCTCACGCTACCAAAAATTGCCTCATTTAGTGAGCGTCATAAGCCAATTTATTCATAAACCAAAGGAATCTCATATTCAAGCTGCTTATAGAATTCTACATTACTTGAAGGGCGGCCCTGGAAAGGAAATATTGTTCAAAAGAAATGGAAAGCTGACTCATGAAACCTACTGGTGCAGATTATGCAGGTTTTCTTGTTGATAGAATATCAACAATTGCATATTGTACTTTTCTAGGAGGGAACTTAGTGACGAGAAGCAAAAGGCAGAATGTTGTTGCAAGATCATTGGTTGAATCAAAATTCAAGTCCATTACACACAGGCTTTGTGAGTTATTATGGTTAAAATTTATCTTAGATGACTTGAAGATTAATTAGAAGGGACCCATGAAGCTCTACTGTGATAATAAGTCAGCAATAGACATTGCACATAATCCCATTCAGCATGACAAGACAAAATATTGAAATAGACAAACATTTCAATAAGAAAAAATTAGCTGTAGTTTGCATGTCATACATTTCATCCAAGCAAGAGGTGGCTAATATGCTAACAAAAAGGACTCAATACCAAATACTTCAATAATCTCATAACTAAGTTGGGAATGGAGGATGTTTATTCGTTAGCATGAGAGGGGTGTAAATATTACACATTTACTGTACAATAAATATAAATCGATAGAACAATAAAGGGTAATTAGTCAATTCAGTACAAGTATTGACATTTCATTTTTAGTACGATAAGAAAAAAAAAATATTAATACAAAAACTTTAATTTTGTTAATTTTTTTCAACTCTGTTAATGATTGAGCTAATCAAAAATATATTTGCTCTTTAAAAATTGTCACATATATAAAGAAAAAATTAACATTAATATGTAATTCAAAAAAAAATTAACAAAATTAAAGTTTTTGTTGTAAGACTATTATTTTTTTTATTGTAGTAAAAACAAAATATGTCAATACTTATTATATTGAATTGACTATTAATCAAATACAAAATATAGATTTGTTTGTAAAAAATTTCTACAATTAAGGGATTCTGATGACGAGTTAATTTGGTAAATTTGCTCCTGAATTAGTCTTTCTTTCTGGATATCTATTTCTTTTATTAAGATTTTGTTTTTCCTTTAAATACTCATGTATTGTTTCTTTTTGAGATCAAAGAAAAGTAATTCCATAATTCTGCTTACTGCCTACACAATTTGTCACATCAACAAGAGAAGGAATCTACTTTTATTAGTTCTTAAAAGATCAATATAGAATTCTAGAAAGATACTTTCAGCCCAAGAAATATGCACTAGGAGGCACTTTAAATATTCTGAAAAACGTACAAAAGGCATTCACAAATATGTATCCACACAGATATCATGCACTAAGAGGCACTTTAAATATTCAGAAAAATGGACAAAAGGCATTCACAAATATGTATCCACACAGATATGACATTACCTGTCACTTACATTACATTTTATTATCACTACCATGGATCTAGCAGAAAAACATACTTAAGGGTTGAGATTAGTGTCGTGTAATACATGTGTGGGCATATATTACATAATACTTAAACTCTTGAAGTTTTAGAAAGAAAAGCTTTGGGTTTTAACTCAGATGTAACACACAGTGTAGTTAAAGTTAAAAGGGTATGTATACAGCAAGAGTGCAGACTGTTGCATCTGTCGAAACAGCTAAAGGAGATACTGATCCATTACAAGACACGTAATAAAATAAAATGCAAATACTTATTTAAAAGTAATAATAATAATAATATTTTCTAAAAATTCATCATACAAGAGACAATTAGAACCAAGGTAAAGAACAAATGACAAATTACCGGCTTGATAATCCAGGATACATGGTGCTCCCTCCACTTAAAACAATGCTTTGATATAGCTGCAAGACAAAACTTTACAGCATAAATATATTGCATGACATTTTCAAAAACAAATATCAGAGACAGGAGTGCTGTGAATAAAATATGGAGAGTGTGCAAGACCCGCTAGAGCTGCAGTGGTTCTATTCTTAAATGTAATTTCTTCACTTAAAGGAATATTTTAATGATAATTATTTGGACTGGTGGCCAATAACGAAGCAATTTAGTCATGACCCATGACTCAATACAAATATGATCATGTAGATAGAGATCTGATGTCAAATAAAAATATTAATACAAAGATTGAGGACTTGCTCAGTTCAAAAGGCAGAAAGGTGTGATGGTGAAGACAGAGAGAGAAAAAAGATTTTTCAACAAAATAATAGCCCAACTAAAATTGAGTTATACTTTGGACCTCAACTTTTATACAATGCAAAGGTACAGTGAATTTCATTGCAACCAAAGAGTTTCTTAGTGTTGAGAACCAAAGAATAAATGGGGCAGAAAATGCTCTAGAGACTAATATAGCAGGAAATGACAGAGGACATAAAAAATTTCATATAAGGTTGGCCCAGTAACTGGATTGAAGTTATAACAAGGTAGTCATAGCTGAAGGTTAGGCCAGATCACCTCCTTTTCATAAAGAGGTAATGATTGTTGGGTAGTTTGATTTGACACTACTTCACAGCAAAAAAGATGGTGAGTTATGTCTAATGTAAAATTGGGAAATGGAAGTCTTTTGTCACTTTTCAGGAATGAAGACTAAACTCATGAGCAATTTGCTAATAATCACATGCAAACTCCAAATTTAATAAGTACATAGGATTTATAAAAGTGTCTACTTCTGAGACACATGTAAAAGAAGACATTGAACACCATGAATCCAACAAAAGCAATAGTTTGTTGAAAGATGAAAACAAGAAAAATAAGTCTGATACATGACATGCTTATACTAGGAGAAAGGAATAGGCTGAACCGGAGGGTGATAAATGGAGGTGATGCATATGCATAATAAGAGTGAAGAGGAATTCGAGAAAATGACCACTCGAGAGAACACGCCAATGGAGGAGTTCAATAGAAGACAAAAGGACTGATGTTACTAAACCATAGGAAACAGAGAGACATTGAGTTGAATTTGTGCATTTCTGAGACAGCATGATGCTCAATTTATATTGAGAAAACAAAATCAAGACAATAAATACAGGAGATCAAGTATCCTCTAATAATAAGGATAAGAGAATAAATAAAATTGTTCCTGATAATACATATATAATCTAGAAATTCTTGATTCTAAATGATACTCTTGAATATAAAAGATTTGTGTTTTCTTTCTATAACTATAGTACTCTGCCTCAAGTTACAGCATATAAGTCACATGTGCTCAACTTGCTACAAATATGATTGATCCTTAGTCCTTTTATAGACATAGTGAATACATGTGTCAACTATTCACTAGAGTTGACAAATCTAGTGGTAATGTCTCCAAACTCAAGCTTTTCTCTTATGAAATGACAATCTACCTAATATATTCAGACCTTTCATGAATGACAGGAACAGAGGCAATGTGCAATGTTGCTTGATTGTCACATATAAGGTGAACTTGAGAATTTTCTTAAAATTTAAGTTCTTTGAGGGGTTGATTTAGCCATATGAGCTCACAAGTGACTAAAGTCATTGCCTTGTATTCTAGTTATCCACTTGAACTTGCCACAACATTTGATTTCTTACTTTTTCTCACTAAATTACCTCCCGTAAGAATATAGTACCTTGTATTCTACTTGATGATCCTACTCAATAAGCCCAACAATTTGAGTATTTCCCTTATCTTCATAAATAAGGCCTTTGTCAGAAGCATTCATAGTATACTTTAAGATCCATACAACTACATCCCAATGGTCTTGATGAGGAAAGTTTAGAAATTGACTTACTGTGCTCACTACAAAGGCAATATCAGGATGAGTTTGGGAAAGGTAATTTAGCATACCAACTAACTGTTGGTATCTCTAAGGGTCAAAATATGGTTCTCCTTGGTCAAGTACAACTTTGACACTCAAATCCATTGGGTGTCCAAAGGCTTAGAATTTAACATCTTTGTTTCTTCTAAAATATCCACAACATATTTTCTCTAAGATATGACCAAACTATCATTGGACTGTGAGACTTCTATACCAAGGAAATACCTCAAATGTTAAAGATCTTTTGTTTGCAATTGTTGGCCAAACAATGTTTTAGTTGGACAATACCTTCCTTATCACTACCTGTGATAAAACTGTCGTTCACATATACAATGAGATAGATACATCCTTGGGGAGAATGACGATAAAGTAAAGAATGATCAGTGTCATTTCGTATTATTCCAAATTGTTGGATTATAGATTGAAAACATCCTAACCATGCACGGGTGATTGCTTGAGGCCAGACAAGAACCTACAAAGATGATGTACCATATCGAAGACTCTCCTTGAGCAACAAATCCAGGAACAAGCTCCATGTAGAATTTCTCATCAAGATCACCATGTAGAAATGCATTCTTGATATCAACCTAAAACAAAGTCCAAAGACAATAGTTGTAATAGAGAAGAGAAATTGAATAGATGTCATTTTGGCAACAAGAGAGAAAGTGTCAGTATAATCTTACCCATAGATTTTTGTGCATCCTTTGGGAACTAAGTGAGATTTATAGGAGTCAATTTTACCAGTACATCCTATTTTAAGTGAGTATAACCATGGTTATCAAACTCACGAGTTAACTCGTCAGAGTTTAAGAGTCTACTAATGGGTCATGAGTGAACTCGTGTGTAGACTTGTTTTTAAGCAGACTCGAACCACATTCAAACAAACTCGGTAAAATCAATCAAACTCACCAGTCGGAGGTTGAGTGAACAAGTTTTGGAGAAAAGCCAAAAATGACCCACATATGGGTCATTTCGCTCAATGTATAGATTTAGGGTTCATTTTCATTCCATACTTGGATTGCGTTCGTATTTCTTTTGACTTCTTCATTGTTGTTCTCACCTCATTGTCATCTAGCCATCTTCTTGTTCTCGTTTCGTTGTGCATCGCGTCGCATAGTCTCACTCACGTCTAACAAGTTTCCATAACATGACTCACATTCTAATGTTTGAACTCAACTAAGTTTAAGGACCATTTTCTTTGATTTTGACAAGTGAGGATGAACCAACCGATCATGCAAAAGTTTAGGAGATGGGGATGCAAAACAAGACACAAATGAACTAGTTCCGAAATAGTCTAGATTCATGTCCTTCTCCAAGCACTAGCCTTATAACATGTTCCTGTATAACAAAATAATTGACATCAAAGGTTATTGAACAATATAAAGACTTGGTTAATTAACTTAAAAGAAATAATATTGAAAGGATAGGCAAGATCAAAAAGAACAGATTTTAGATTTAAGGAAGAAGAAAGGGAAACTTGACCAATTCCCTTAGAGGAAACTTTAGAACCAATGGCTAAGGTTATGACATGAGGATTTTTGGGAAAAGAAGGGGATGAGAACAAAGAGGTATTGCCAAAAATGTGATCAGAAACACGTAAGTCAATTATTCATAGACTTTGACTTTCCACAAATTGTGAGATGCATGTTGTTAAGAAGTTGGGATTTGTAGATGATTGTGCCAGGCATTTAGATTTCAACCTCAAATATTCTTGGTATTCTTCATTAGAGAATTTGAGCTTAGCAACTTTAGCTTTAGAGATATAGGTTGCTTTCTCAGGAAAGTCATGCCAAGAGAAGTAGTTCTCTTGAATGTGAATCATTCTCTTACAGTATGTGTATTGAGGATATCCCTTATTGCCATGTCCTCCTCTTCCTCGTGTAGAAACCATGTTAGAAGATTTTGTAGGTTCTTGAACATTCGTGCTTTGAAGAGATGGAACCCAAAGGAGTCGTGTTGTCAAGCTTTCCATAGATGGGACTTTGTGATCTGTAAAAAGTTTATCTCTAATATGTTCAAAATTTGGATGCATGGTATGGACAATCATAACCAAATAGACTTGTCCAGCTTTTTCTTAATCTTGTCTAATGACTTAACCTCCAAGAACATCTTCAATTCTTCAACAGCAGACTGAGCTTCACTCATAAAAGAGATCATGTTTTGATTTGTTTGTTTGAGAGAGGAAAGCCTATTAGCAGAGTCATAAAAGGCGTTGAATATCATTTGATAAAATATGAGCCTTTAATCCATAAAGAGTTGCACGTTCCGAACGATCCACATATTACCACAGTAACATAGTTGAAAATCAATTTTCTATGGTTGTTCAACTTGTTCAGAAGGCACATTACTTCTATCTTGTTCAAGGTCATTATGGAAACCTTGGCCAAGAAACCAAAGTTCAACTGAGGAAGACCAAAGAGAGAAAAAAAATTTCATTCAGTTTTTCAAAAGTAACGGTAGGAGTTCCAGAGAAGAGAGCTAGTCCAGAAGACATTTTAGCTAGAGGAGACCAACAGAAAAGAAATAGACATGGTTATCAAACAGACATTTACATTTCTACTTTCCTTGGACAAGTTCATTCGGAAGCAAACTTGGTGAACTCAGCTAAACATGCAAGTCTGCAATCAAATTGGCGAGTTCAAAAGGTTTTCTTTCAAAACTCACCTGATTTGTGCTTCTCCATTGTTGCTTGCAAGGGTTCTGTCTTCGTGGTCGTCTCTACTATCTGCACCATCGTTCTTGTTGTTTGTTAGTGTCTGTTGTACTCCATGTGACATCCTACGATGTCATTCGACGCGTGATGTTGTTGTAGTGTGACATGGTTCTGATCATTCACTACGCCGCTGCTGCATGGTGGTGCGTCATCGTCTGCTTTGGTGGTGCATCATTGTCTAAGGTGGTGGTCTGTGTTGTTGTGGTTGTGCTCTGTCAGCCAGTAAGTAAGATGAATTTTTTTAGGCTTAGTTACCTTTTTGGGCCCTATATTAAGGGGCAAAAGTCACTTTGGTGTACAGACTTTAAAAAAGTTCACTTTGGTCCCACGGTTCTTTTTCAAATAATGCAATTTGGTCCCTTTTACTAGATTGGCTTTAATAGGATTAAGTGGATGATAATGTGGCACAATGATATAAATGTGGACTCTACCGAGAGTATCCTATATCTATGTTGTGGTTTATGTAAGGAATTCAAGCTCCTACACCTCTCAAAAGGCGCATCAAAAAGAGGAAAAAAGAATTGCCAGACCACAATACAAAATGATTAAAACATGATCTGGAAAATAGATAACCTTCAACGCAATCGATAAATGCCAATTGATAACCTTTATATGTGCAATCAAGAACTTAAAGTGTCTCACAATAGAATCCCTCTCTTGCTCCATGCAAACCTACACGGCATCTTCGATTTTCTTCAGAAGCTCCATGGTCGGCACCTTTGTCTTCGAAATTAGCATTAATAGGCATCAATACATCTCCAAGAGGAACGGATCCCTCAGCAACAAGTCCTCAAACCCCTTTGCAACGAGTTTGTTATCGTCGTTGACTAGGCGCAGGTGCACCTTCACGAATTAGTACTCGAGCTCCTCTTATTCGAGTTTGATTAGACGGTCCAGGGCGAGGAGCGCTTCATCGATTTCGCTGGCTCTTCGCATGAGGGAATCAAGCTCCAGGACGTCATCGCTTGATTGCCCTTCGGCAACTCTCTCGTCAGAGAGAGTTTCTGACGCAACCATGTTGTCGGGAAGAATTTTTTACGTGAAGGAAGGTGGCGAAGGGGCATGTGGAAGCGCCAATGCAAATGGGGAGGGTGGAGGCGCATGAAGCAAAAAGCGATGGCTGCTATTGTGCAGATGGGTTTGACGAGAGGGTAGAAAAGAGGGTTTAAGGTTTTGAGAAGTTAGGTTAAGGGGGTTTTAGCTTTGTGATGGAAAATGTTTTATTAACACCCTTTGACAAGTTACACATTCTTGACACTGCAAATGTGGAAACAATGGATGATGTGGCAAGGACATTGTTGAAACGGTGGGTTTGAAAAGGATGTGAGAAGTTGAACTTTCTCAACGTGGAGGGAGGCGATAGTGTTGGAATTGGGAGGTTGGTGGTGACGTCCTCGATGTGATGGCGCACCGGGAACAACTCCGGCGCTAACAGTAAGGATTGCGTGCGGTCGTTGTTGTGGACGATGGCGCGGAACTGGTCGGCGTCTCTCTGGTCCAACACCATCGTCAATCGGAACAACCTTCCACGTCTTCTGAATATGGGTCATATATCACAGCTACAGGTTCCTCCACATATACTGGCACACGCAAAACTGGTTACCTATGTGTCTCTAAGTGGTTACCCGTGTGTCTGGAACAATTTTTTTGAATATGGGTCATATATTACATCGATTAAGTCTTTTAACCGATGTTAATATGGGTCATTCTGAGTAAAAAAAAATATTACATCAGTTGTTTGTAAGAACCGATGTAATATATTATATTTTGAAGCTCGCGCGCAAAACTGGTTACTCGTGTGTTTGTAAGTGGTTACCCGTGTGTTTGTAAGTGGTTACCCGTGTGTCTGGAATAATTTTGTTGAATATGGACCATATATTACATCGGTTAAGTCTTTTAATCGATGTTAACATGGGTCATTCTGAGTAAAAAAAAAATATTACATCGGTTATTTGTAAGAACCGATGTAATATATTATATTTTGAAGTTCGCGCGCAAAACTGGTTACCCGTGTGTCTGTAAGTGGTTACCCGTGTGTCTGGAACAATTTTTTTGAATATGGACCATATATTACATCGGTTAGATGACTTAACCGATGTAATATGGGTCATTCTGAGTAAAAAAAATATTACATCGGTTGTTTGTAAGAACCGATGTAATATTTCTTTTTTCGCTCGCGCTCCTCATTCGTGTGCAATCTCACTCTGCTACATCATTGTCACGTCTGTAGCGTTAAATGTGTGTTACTGTCAGAAGGTGTCAATATATCATTACCCCTTTGTGAAATGCGTTTTGTTTGGGTGAAGGTGAAGATGGGACTCTAATGGGGGAGAATAGATGGAGGGAAGAAAAAGATGTTGGAATACAATCCAAATTACACGTGGAGACATGTGTAAATCATTGTCACTCTATGTACATTATCATCTACTTAACGAGGTTTAAGTCAATTTAATATCATTTTAAAAATACTGTAAGTCAATTTAATATCATTTTAAAAATACTGTAGTACACAAGTGAACTCTTTTAAAACATGTACATCAATGTGATATTAAATAGTCGATTTTGGAAAAATGTCTCCACATGCTTCAAAGTTATTGTCTCTCTTATGGTAGTTCTAAGATTCATGGACTCAAATACAAAGTCTGCAATGGGTTTCGTATATGAGAAGATGAATTGTGCAAAGGATAAGATTAATTGCAATTTTAATAATATTAAGAAAAGGTAAAAATTCTATACCTTCTCTTTCAAAATTTAATTACTTATTTATGAAATTATTTCCAATATATCGTAAATGGTATTGAATGTAATTATGAAGATGTTTGGAAAATAATTTATGCAAATGGGATAATTAGCTTTATATGTCTTTCCATGCCCTTGCCTATTATCTCAACCCCCACTTCCGCTATGAACCTAATTTTATACTTGATGATTCTCTAGTGAGAGAGGGTTGTATATGTCCATGAGAAGATTGGTTAAGGATGTTGCAGAAAGATTAATGATTTAGTTTATGTGATGCATAACTTGAAGTTGGAAATAAACAAATTAGAAAGAGTTTTGCTCTTCCATTTGATGATATTGAATCAGATAATAAATTGATAATTGAAGAGAGATATGATATTGTTGAGATTGAGCAAGTTCAAGGTGAATATGAAGGTGAAAGTGTTCACTTGGATGGAGCAATAAGAGATCCAACTCTAGATACACTTGATCTTCATAATATAACTCTTGATGTTAATGTGGATGCACAATTTTCATTTGGGTAAGAGTTTAATGTTAATCAACATTGTGATGAAGATGATCACGATGATGGACAGGCTGATGTCTTTCATAAGATTGGACATAGAAACTTGACATTTATCCATTTCTATTTCATTTTTATGACTGTAACAACTTACATTTTGTAATATTTGTATAAACTTATTTATTCGAGGTACTTTGAATTTATATAATGGAGAACCAAAGGTCAAAACAAGGACAAGGAGGCTCGGCAGTCCTATGAAGGAGGTGCAGCGTTGCTTCGATGAGATGAAGGCGACACATGGACATAAAGTGCCTTGCAACGGTGATAAAAGGCGTGTGGCAGCGTGTAGTGTTGATTCAACCTGGAAACCCAGTTGGGGGTCGCTTAAGGAGATGCTTCAAATTTGGTGGTTACCGGAGAAAATTGTGATGACAACATCAGGAAGTGGGGGATGGCAAACAACGACGGAGACTTCGCCAGACAAGACTAAGACCAACAAAGCAGGATCGACCCACTCTGATACCAATATGAGATAAATACAAAGTGATAATATATTTTAGAAAGCTTGAATCACCTTTGTTCTATTCTTATTTATATTGATAGAATTATGATCCAATGAGTAGAGTAAAAAATAAAGATTAAAAGAGAGAACTAGAGTCTTAGGTATAAAAATAGGTACAGCTCACAACAATTTCCCAATAAAAAACAATTTAAGACCTATTACCTATTCTAAGAGCATCAACCAAATCCAAGTACATTTAGAATAGTTATCAATAAAGTAACAAATTTAAAACCATAAGGAGTAGCCATATGAAAAGGATACCAAATCTTTATTATCATAGGGTACCATATTTTCTCTATTTATTGTATTGATTTCGTTTTCTTAAAATAAATAAAGCATTTACAATGTCTCTAACACATGATATCAGCTCAATGTTTCTATTTCCTATAATTTAACATGATATAAGAGTTTATTCTAATAAATTTTATTAGGTCTATCATATCATTAATATTGAGTTACTATCAAACCACCCACAAATATCTAATTTTCACACTCGAGATGTTCAGGTCTTCTCGTATGGGGTTGTGTTTGAAATCTCACATTGATTAAAGATAAAATCAAATTATAATTTATATTCGGATGGCACAATCAGCCCAACAAATTTTGCTAGAATAGACTCTGATACCATTTCAGAAAGTGAATTTTAAGTCTAACTCAACCTCATAAAATCAGTTTGTAAGTTGAAATTTGCATTAATTTATATAATACAATTTGATAATATCATTAGTCGATGTGAAATTTCCAACAATACCAAAGAGGACACATTTGGCAAAAAGAAATGAAAAACTCAAATCTACTCAAATTAGACTGCACGACCTCATGGAATAGGCTCAAAAGGTCCTAACGACACCATCTTAGCGACAAGTGCAATTCAACAGAGCTAAGAGTGTGGGCTGCCCCTTTCTGGCCCACCATTAACCTCAAAGGCAATGGTGGGACCACGTGGCAACTCCACTAGCAATGTGACTACCGACGTTGCGATCGTCAGCATGGGGTCCACCTTTCTGACCCACCACTAACCTCAAAGGCAGCAGTGGTGGATAATGGCACCGATGTTGCGATCGTCAGCATGGGGTCCACCTTTCTGACCCACCACTAACCTCAAAGGCAACAATGATGGATAATGGCAGTGGCAATTGTTTACGTGGCAGTAGAGACTTCCCAAGACTAGGAGCACTTATACCAACTCGAACTATGTAAGGAAAAAAAAAGAATTATTTTATTGATAACAAACAATTACATCAATAACATTCTCATCCCCTCTATTTCTAACAATTAAACTCTCTAAAATAAGAAAATAAAAAATATGTTGAAATGAATATGAAGATTGTAGAGATATTTTCTACCGATCAATATGAAGATAATAATTCGCTATTTACAACAATAGATTTCAAAAGGAGTATCGTACCGTCATCCGATTGTCAATATCCATTTCCTGAATGCAGCGAAAAACCATGTCAGCCATTCCATCACCTTCTACATCTATAAGTTCCTGTTCAACGAGGAAAAGGCAAAGCAATCATAAGCCAGAAAATTACATGCTATGTAATTCACCTAAAATCATGGTACTTGAATCGAGATACAAATAGTGTATTAGAAAGGTGATTTTCTGAATTGTGTATCGTTTTGTATTGTGAATAGTAAAATTCATAAACATTAAAAAATTTAATATATAATTAAATATATAAGATAAATGGAAATACAAAGATGCAATTAATAACAAAACAACCTCTCATATTTCATTTGAGTCTTTTATATATATATATATATATATATATATATATATATATATATATATATATATATATATATATATATATACCACACAATTTTAGCAACATAATTGCAAAGATGTAACTAATAATGTCTTTCTTTGTTCCAACAAGATAATGCTTCATCCTTGCTATTCCACCCGGAACAAGTATGAGAGCAAAACTTACATTTTACTTCTAGTCTATTTGTTGTAGTCTATTTGTTGGAAGACTTTTACAGTACTTCCATTTAATCATCTTAATAAATCAAGACAGCAACAAAATACCTCCCCTAAACAATAATAAAAAAAAGGTACTTTCTGCCTCCGACAACTCTAACGACTCCGGCGAACCCACTGCCTCGCACCTCACTTCACTGCCTTTGAAATTGTTGGTTTCGCTACCGTCGTCGCTGGTTTCGTTCGTTGTTGTCGCCGCTGGTTTCGCTCATTGTCGTCGCTGCTGTGGTTCGCACCTTTAAGTTCAATCGTTGTTGTTGGAGAGAAGAAGGACGTAGACTGCCTTTCATAGTCACAGCTGTCGTTCGTCGATGTTGCAGTTGCCGTTTGCCATCGCTGCTGTTGTCGCCGTCGCAGCTGTCGTTCAAACTTGGTTTTTGTTGGTCAGAAGAAGAACGTAGAAGAAGGAAGAGGAACGTTCGAAATGAGCAGGGACATTTGAAATGATGCAGCAGGTTCTCGAGAAAATTAAAATTAAGATTTTAAAATTAGGAATTTTGAAAAAGTAAGTCGCCATTCGAGCGATTCGTATCATGATTCGTGCGATTCTTATCACGATTCGCACGATACAACCACGATACGGGAGAAAAACAATTATTTTTATGATTCGTATTGCGAGCATTGCAAATCGTATCGTATTGTATGATCCCTATCGTGAATAGTACAATACTTACTACATGCCTAAAATTACAAAGATACAAAGATAGTGAAAATACTTTAGTTATGCTCTTAAAGAACAATTGCCATAACGATTCTCATAGGATTTGCACATTGAAAATACGTCATTTAAACAGCCAAAAAGTAAATATATACATATCTTTAACAATAGAAAACATAAATAAAATGGACACCAAATACCTACCGGAGTGAAAAGAGCCTCAGGAGCTTGGAACCTTTCGGTGCCTACTTTAATGACCCTTCCATCTGGAAGCTGATTCAGAAAGGCTAAATCAGCATGCAGGGAAAAAGGGGAGGATTGTTGTGAGATTGATATTTACTTGATATGATGTGATGTACTACAATGTGTGATGTATACTGATTATGTAGATAAAAAATCATGAGATAAGGAAATATGGTAACCAACTCTAAGAGATAATGAGGATATATGGAAGCTAATACTAAAAATAATCTAAGATTATGACATAACATCAAAATAATATTAGATATTTCTTATGTTCTCACAATATTAATGACAATTACCTTATGCACACACGAAATTTGGAAGAGAGGGGAGGCGATTTTTTAATCTTTCCTAGTTTAGCTCAAATTAGAAGGCAAGGAGAAATGAGGTTGTTCACAACTTTGTTTACTGTGCTGAATGAATTGCTCTAGGAATTGATTTCACCTCCCATCCCCTTCACTGATACTCATAGGATTAACAATACATTACACATATTTTCCCTCATCTACACTTTTCTTGGACCAAAACAAACAACAGAACTCTCCCCTTCCACCCTTTAAACCAAATGCACTACATGGATAACAACAATGAAATTAATAATAATAATAATAATAATAATAATAATAATAATCATAATAATAATAATAAATAGCACAAAGTACTTGCATGCATTCAGGAACAAAAAGAATGAATGTAATTACCAAAAGTTTTGAAAGGCATAGGAATTGAGATTCATTGAAGAACAGATTGAAGTATCAACATAACATGCCTCTTATCCCTCTATCTTTAGGAATATCATTTTAACCAGAAATTCATACTAAATCTAGAATTATTTACACAAAACTAGTCATAAAAAGATTTCAACAAATGCAGGATATCAACTTACAGTACAATTTTTAACAAGGATGGTGGTCTCAAGCCCCAACTGGTATTCCCTCTTGTAGTCGTATCATACTAAATCTAGAATTATTTACACAAAACTAGTTATAAAAAGCTTTCAACAAATGCAGGAGGATATCAACTTACAGTATAATTTTTAACAAGGATGGTGGTTTCAAGCCCCAACTGGTATTCCCTCTTGTAGTCGTAACTGGGGGAAAAAGATGTACCAACTCAACAAAGATTACAGGGCACGTGAAATCAAAGTGTGGCTTGAGATTTTTGGCCAACCTTATATAGCATAGCTTCTCTTTGATTTCCCTAACAGTCTCAAAATCAGCAGTCCTATTTAATGCATACCTGAGGACAGAAAATTGTGTTCCAATAAGAATTTAAGCATACATAAGACATTACTACTAAAATGAAAGGAGTTAGTCCCTACCCCCTCCTTGAAAGCAAATCAACAAGATAGGAGGTTATATGTCGACCAGCAACATTCATTCGTTTAGTTAGATGAGGGAAAGAATAGCCATCAACAACAGGAACCTGGACGATAACTTTCATGATTAACAGTTTTGGAATGTATATAAATAATAATAATAATAATAATTTAGTATTACGTTAATGGAAAAATATTGAACATGTTAGCCACCTTTTGCACTCATAAACCAAGGGTCATACAATATAACACTTGTGTACATGATTGGTGATCATAGTGCTTCACTCATATATTACGCTTCATAATCATTCAGAAAATGGAAATAGACAAGAGGAGTCCCAATTCTCAATAAAAAAATAAACAATGAATCACAAGTCATGAAATTTTACCTATTTAGTCTTGTTTCAAGAAAATTCCAAGGGCAGAGTAAGATATTTTTCTTGAAGAATTAAAAAAATTTCTCTGCATCGATCTTAAATTAATTCCAAACTGCAAAACCATTAAGGATGGTTTGAGACGTAATACATTTTTACTTGCATAGATCATTGGCTGACACACACATACAACAGGATCAAAGCAAACGGCATTGTGAGTTGTGATTCTAGCTCTCCTTTCTCAGTTGTAGGACCTTTACATAATAAGATCCTCAATATTTAGCCTTGTTTAAACAGCCACTACAATGCGGGGAATCCATTCAAGGGTGTGGCTTAAATGTTTGGTATACATACACTGATAGTTGTTAAACCCATGTATATGAAAGAAAAAGGAAACACGATGGGTCCAGACTGGAGGAAGTTAGGTTAATATCAACAATGAAGGCACGGAGGAATTGAAATAAATGAAATAGTGAAGAATTCTTTTACTGCAGAGAAAAGGGTTCCAAAGTAGAAGGGCATGTGAGAAATGATAAATGAAGGATGTGTTAGACCTCCCATTAAAGGAGAATATGTTAGGCAAGATAAACGATGCACAACTCTGTCACAGTAGAGAGAAACAGACAGATTAGGAAATTAAGACAGAGAAAGTTAGTTGTGATTTGACAAAGTGGAGGGAGATAGGGCAGGGCTTTTCAATTTCTGAATACTCTTGTAGAGGTCATAGTTGTTTTGTTTCCTCTGAAGATCAAGATCATCTTGTTCATGTTGTCCATTGGTCGGGGAGTTGTATCTCAATAAAATTTCTTCCATTTCCTTGCAATCTGCTCCAGTTCTATCAGCATGATTATGAGGTCAAAGAGGGAAATGGGAAAAAGCTTACACTAATAATGAGCATGAGAGGATAGGGGGTACAGAGAATTTGGAGAGATTTTTGGTAGCCTGAGGCTTCGAGTAAGACTGTGACTATACTTATTTTGGGGGTTCCTTAGCACTTACTTTTTATTACGATTTTAATACGATGGATGCCTCTTGAAAGATTGGAATCCATTGTCTGATAAATAAAGTTATTGTTTCTTCAGTTATCATGTAACAGAAAATGACCATTAATCTAGCAATTGAATTAAAATCACACACCAAACTTTAGAAAAATAAACTAAAAGCATGTAACAAAATAGTTGGATTTGTTTATCTGAAAAGTATAATTCACTATAAATTGATAGAGTACATAAGAGTATTGGTTAATTAAAATGTAATGGCAATGTTACAAATGGTATAAGCTTTCAATGAGTGGTGGATTTCAAGAAATGAGGTTACACAAAAAAGTCATTAATTGGTGTAATACTGATTATAATTTAGAATTATTCAACAAATTCATTGTAATAACAATATTCATATATTTAGGATTCAAATCAACCAACGCTAGTGTAAATGCCCATTCTGTTTTAACACTATTTAAAAATTATTTTAAGGACAAGCTCCCAAGTCCACCATGGAATTTAAAGCTTTCATCCAAAGAGTAATATTTATAAAATTACATTATATGTTAGCAATTCAAAACACAAAATATGAACAAAGCTAAACAAACTAATGATCATTTTCATGCACTGAATTGAAAGTAGCCAAATATGATATTCACATAAATGCAACAGTGAAACGCATTCAAAAGTTAGAATCCAATAAGCTTATTCAGCACCAACTTTGCAAAATATATTGTCAAAGCAACACGGCATTTCTTATCAATATTTGGGTACTTGTTAAGAATAACATATAATATTCTTTAGAGAGAGATATGACATTGTCATGTTTGATTTAGTTACTGTACCCACTAATATTTGTTATAACAATCAACAAGGAAAAAAGCTTGTAAGGTTTGGCATCATAAGATTTATATTAAACTGACATTATGTAAATATTGACGGTAGCAAAGGCAATGTGGACAAAAAAGTAAAAAAGTGAGATCAAAAAAAGGGAACAAAAGCCAGTGTCATTGTAGTGGTTGGTCAGCATAACAATAAAGTGGCCTAGAAGCTAATTAATTACCACATGGGTGACACCAACACCGGACTCAATAACTAATCCAGTCAACAAACCTGAGACAAGTAAAGAAATGTTAAAGTGCAAGCTGAAAGAGGGCACAAAGTGAGCATATATTGTAGAAGGAAGAGCAAGTTTTCCAGAGAATACATGTTGATGGAAGAAACTCCCTATTTCAGAAAGAAGTTCTTACAAGTTATGATATGTAATTTCACTAAATATAGTGTGTAATTATAACAGAGTATAAAACTACAGTTTATAAATAATTAAATGTTATAAATATAGTCGGATTTTTCAAAAATGTGTAATAAGATAAGACTCATGGGAGTAAACTACAATTAGACTGAGATCATAGAAAACCAAAACATCAACCTTCACTCATCTCTATAAGCACCTTGAACAATTAATGTCAGAACAGCTTGGAATTGGAAATTCACTCCAGCAAAATTGTACTTCTCAAACATTATCTCACCCTGCCAGGCCAAATAGCATAAAACAACAATATTATAATTAAGAGTTTAATTTTCATTCTCTGCTAATATAAAGATTTTACATTGTCAACAGATTAAAAATTAAATTAAATACGATTTGTAAACTAAGTGTTATAAAAGTCAACAATATTACTACATATAGTAATTTATGATTGGATAAGCATAAAAAGAACTTTTCCCTTGATAAAATTCAATTATTAAATATAAGATATACTAGCTCTTTTGGTTTTTTTTTTTTTCAAAGAAAGGCAACAGAATCAGTAAGCAAACCATTTTTTCACGATTCTCGAAAGGATTAAGAGGTGGATCGGTAAGTAGAATCTTGCAGTCTGGAGGATTAATCTGTCAAAATGAACCGATTAACCAACTGACGGAGCAACAATAGTTGAAAGAAAATTCAGAAACAAGCCCCAAGGAAGTCACCTTCAATTCATTGTAAAATGCATGATCCCATACATTACACATATCATCCCAATTTTGCACTATCCCGTTGTTCACAGGGTAAGATACATCAAGCTGATGTTGCAAATCTGCACACCTTTCACCAACAACAATATCCTAAACACAACACAAACAGCCAATCTAATTTCATAAGATCATCACAATCATAGAAATCATCATCATCATCGTTATAAATAATAATAATAACCATAATAAAGATGATGATGATGATTCTGATAATACCTTGCAACAACAATATCAACAACGACAACCTCTTATAATAAATAAGGTTTAACATTGAGATATTGAGTTTGAATTACCTTAAACTCTTGTTCGGTAAGTGATTCTTCGTAACGTAGCATTGGCCTTCCCACTACACAAGGAAAGACTGATGTGGGGAAATTGTCCCCCGAAAATCCACACTTCACATACTGCATTCACATATAAAAAGAATAAGAGTAATTTCAGAAATATAACACCATTCAGATCTTGGGAATGTAAATGTATTTTTCAAGATCCATTCCAATGCAGAGGTGCGAGAGAGAAGAGATATACCCCGGTTCCGTTGTCGCAAACAACAATTTTTTGGTTGTCCATTGCGCCTTGGTGGAGCTGCTGCATTGCCTTCTGCTTGTTTTCTTACACTAATGATGTAGTGTGTTTTAATTTTTTTTTTTAACCAAAATAGTATATCTCGGGGCACAGACAAAAAAATTAAATAAACATGAAAATATAAAATTATCAATTAGATTAACATAATTAATAATATAATAATAAAAATATTTTTAAAATATAAAAATAAAAACTTTAATATTAAGAAGTTGTCCTCACGTATTTCAGGAAGCATGGGTCATCCCAAACATATTGTTTTGCATCTTTGAATAATTTTTTACTTTGATGTTAGCTGTATTCCTCCGAAATGACTCAAGCAGCTTACAGATTAACGAACCAAGGTCCTTTCTTGTAGTGCAAATAGCTTTTCATCAGGAAATGTTTCATGAATCTCAGCTTCCTTTGCGGTGACTTCTAGATTCACTAACCTGGATAAGTGATCAACAACTAAATTTTCACATCCCTTTTTATCCTTGATGTCTATGTTGAATTCTTGCAGCAGAAGTACCCATGTGATTAGTCTTGGTTTAGAATCATGTTTTTTCAACAAGTATTTAACTGCAGCTTGATCTGTATAAACCCTTACCTTTGATCCAATCAAATATTATCTAAATTTTTCCAATGCATATACTATAGCTAGCAATTTTTTTCTGTTGTGGCATAATTTACTTGTGCATAATTTAAGACCTTGCTAGCATAGTGCGTGACATGGAAAATCTTGGTCTTCTTTTGTCCAAGCATAGCTCCAAGGGCGTAGTCACTTGCATCGCACATAAGTTCAAAGTCAAGATTCCAATCAGGTGCAGTGAGTACGTGAGCTTAAATTAGCTTTTGCTTTAATATTACAAAGGCCTTCAAACATACTTCATCAAAATGGAATGGCACATCTTTGTTCAACAAGTTGCTGAGAGGTTTGCGATTTTTGAGAAATCTTTGATGAATCTTCAGTAAAAGCCCGCATGTTCTTCTGATTCCTTTGACATTTGTGGGTGGAGATAGTTTTTCAAAGATTTCTATCTTGGCTTTTGTCTACCTCCATTCCCTTTTTGAGATCTTCTGCCGAGAACGATACCTTATGTTATAATAGTGACATTTTTCCCAATTCAGCATCATATTTATCTCAATGCATCTTTGTAGGACTGCTTCTGAGGAATTCTTTAAAAGAGGATCCAAATATTTTGATGCATTTTTCTACCATATCAGAATATGGCTAGCATACATCTTTGTAAGGTTGTTAGTGCATTACATTGTACAAAGGGCATTTTTCTGTATCCAAAAACTCCAAATGGTAATGTGAATGTGATTTTTTCTTGATCAACTAGATCTACTGCAACAGCAACTTCTTCTAGCACCCCATCATTTTTAGAAAAGATGGTTTTGTCCCCTTTTAAAAATGACTTTCGGATTGTTCTTTCTGAAATATTTCTGGAACATCATTTCCAGAATATGTTTTATGTATTCCGGATTTATCAATCCAAAAATTTTAAAAAAAATGTGTTCTGGAAAAGCTATTCTGGAATGATTTTTTGTTTTCCAGATTTTCTATTCTAGAAATATTTTTTGCTTATGGAACTACTATTCTGGAAACACCCAAAACTATAAAGGATTATTTTGGTATTTTTGAAGAATGAAGGGGTGCAAGAAGAACAATGTAGAGGTGCAGGAAGAAGTTGCCTACTGCAATTCATTATGGCCATAGTATCCATCTGAAAAGAAGTAGAAAGCTTTTCTAACAAGTGTTTCGAGCATCTGGTCCATAAAAGGTAGGGAAAGTGGTCTTTCCTGATTGTTTGATTGAGTTTTCTGTAATCTATGCACATTCTTCAACCAGTAATTGTTCTTGTGGGAATCAAGGCAATTTCTTCCTGCATCTCTATGTTTTTCTTCCTGCACCCCACAATGTAATGTAAAGACAAAAATATCTCTATTATTTTTTAAAAATCCCAAAATGTACATAAGATCCACACTACTTTTCTTCTTCCGAACAATACAATTCGATAGTTTTATGGAATAGGAAATCCATATTTATTTTTTTGCATTCTGGACTGGGAAATCCATAAATCTTCCAAATTGGGAAATCTGTAAATCTTCTGGATTGGTGAATCCGGTAATCTTCCGGATCCATCAATCCGTAACAAAAATTAGACTTTCAGATTCAGCAATCCGAAAATCAACAATTTTCCTTCGAAACATTCACTTTTGGATTGATGAATCCGTAGCACACTTCCGGATCCCGAAATCTGGTAACCTAAAAAAGTAATTTTTTCAAATAAAAGGTGAAAGTCAGTTTTGGGATTTACAAAATTGTGGGGATGCAGGAAAAAAAACGTAGGGGTGCAGGAAGAAGAAGCTGGGAATCAATTCATTTTGTCATTGTGGATGACAACCATCCCTCCTTTTTTTTGGAGGCTTCTTCTTCCTGCACCCCCACAATTTTGTAAATTTCAAAACTGGCCTTCACCTTTTATTTGAAAAAACTAGAGTTTTTTAGGTTACCGGATTTCGGGATCTGGGAGTGTGCTACGGATTCATCAATCCGGAAGTGAATGTTTCAAAGGAAAATTGTAGACATTCGGATTGCTGAATCCGGAAGTCTAATTTCTATTACGGATTGATGGATCTGGAAGATTACCTGATTCACCAATCCGGAAGATTACCGGATTCACCAATCCAAAAGATTTACGGATTCTCCAATCCGGATTGAGGGATATTTTTGTCTTTCCATTACATTGTGGGGGTGCAGGAAGAAAAATGTAGGGGTGCAGGAAGAAACTGCCTTTTTTGGAACAACTTGCACATGGGCTTACCCATGCACTATCCAATATAAGATATATCATTCCAGCATTTCATCATTATCAATAAACCACAAACGACACCATAGTTATGGAATTTTAATTTAAAATTTAGTACTAAAATTTAAAAAATTAAAATCAGAAAAGTTTAAGACTATATGCACGAAACTTAAAGTAGGTTTTAATTCTTAAAATTTAAAGCTAAGTCATTCCTAGGAAACTCTTAGAAACAAATTAATATACTAAGACTTCAAGACAAATTTACACTTTGATACTTTGAGAGACAATTATAAATTGAATAAAACTCAAGACAGACAACTTAAAAGCGAAACCTAAGTTCTTGAAACATATGTGGACTGCGTTGGTGAAAAAAAAACTCAAGACTTGTGAAACGCATTCCTTAATGCCATGCACACAAAGCTCCAATATTTTCCACAGCTAGATAATATTAATGCATTAGTTGATTATTGCCGACATAGATGTGTAAAGTCATCCGTATACAAGTTTTCTCAACAAAGTAAAACGAACAAGGAACCATTACAAAATTTACAATGTATTCTTTGTTCAACATTTTATGCCACATAGTTACAACAATTCTTGTTACAAAAACAAGATACAAGAATTCTCTTGTCGTATCTATTACGAAAACGTAAGTGCATACACAATCGCAGCTAGCCTCTAGTAGCCACAGGGACACCTATACAAGGCCAACAGCAATTAACGTAAGATATCTTAGTAGGCAGTTTTAACAACTTTGAATATTGGAGCGCTTTTGCTTCCCAAAATGATCTCCCGTTTTCAGAGTGATCACGGACCTCAAAGTCATGCCTGGCCACACCTGCTCAAGCAAGCAATTCCTTCTTCTAGATAATTTTCCCTGTTAATCCAAAACTCTGGTGCATCCTGATATTAAAATGTGCCAACAGTCATCACATCTGCATGGACACATAAGCCTATGATTTGAGAAAAACCAAAAAATTAACAGCTAACTCAAACCTTCATTATTCCTGCAAGTACAGCGCCGCCAAGGTACACCATGTGCTTCCTGCGTGGTGGATCCTCGATTCTTAGTCGTAATTTCTGATCAGCATCACAACATAAAAGATGAGAATACGGGAACAATAAGTCGGCCAAATTCGTGACTATAAACTTTCACACATCACATACTGTTATCTTTCTTTTTTAAAGCATCCTGTATTTCCTTAACTTACATGGTTGCATGTTACAGCCACTTTTGGAGGAAGTACCGAAAAGGGAAGTGATAGATCCATAAACCGAGGGACTACACAAAAGCTTCAGATTTAATTCTTTTTAATTTTCTAGTGACATAACATTGGGTTGGGAGGAGGACGTCTTGCTACAATCTAGATCCAAAATCATGAGCTGGGAATCTCACAATTTAAGGCTGGTACATAATATTGGGGCCACAAGGATTTAATAACAAGAGCTCAGCAACCTTTTCCTTCCATGCAGATCAATGTCTTCCGAATTTACTCAATAAACAAACAAACAACAAAATAATTCTCTCTTGAGGTATTGATAAGTAAGAACTTGGAGAACACACCCTCAAAAGTGAGCTACTAAGGGGAGAACCAAACATTTTAATCTTCCATTGAGCATCCCATGCTACTCAATGTGGGCCTTGAGAACCCCATGATACTACTATATAGCTCATCCCAATAATTAACTCTATTGGCTAACAAGAATTATTGATTGTTTCTAAATTAACAAGCAACAACAAGAAAGCTTAAATTATAATAATGTGTCTTCAATAATACACATGCTACATTGGATACACATGCAGAAGCAAAAGAAAAGAAGATGCCTTACCTTTAATCCATCTCTGTTACCCTTCAGGACAACATCAAGATAACGATCAAGTATTTCCTTTTCCAATCTGAAAATGGGATGGAGGAAGAATATAGATTTTCAGCTTTAACTTCGAAACACAATATAAAGAAAGGGATGATGGAACTGGGATCAGATTAGACTAGAAACACTAACCAAAGAAACAAGAATGTATTTATTGGTATTAAAGAAATTCTCAAACGGATGTCATGAAGTGGAGATCAAAGCATTGGGAAAAAATAGCACTTTGGGAAATTTTTGACAAACCCAAAGAAAATAATATTGTTGACTGCAAATGGATATTAAACATAAGACTAATGAGTTTATTGAAAGGTACAAAACGAGGTTCGTTGTTAAGGGATACACTAAAAGCTTATGGTGTAGACTACCACAAGACTTTTGCACTAGTTGTTAAAATGAATACTCAAAGGATTCTTATCCTTAGTTATCCCCTTCAATTGGAAACTTCTACAATTTGAAGTTAAAATCTCTTTCTTCATGGAGACTAAGAAGAACAAATCTACATGAATATTCTACATGGGTTTGAAGGAGACAAAAAAAATAAGGTGTGCAGAATGCGAAAGGGTATGTATGGACTACAATAACTCCCTAGAGCTTGGTTTGAAATATTCACAAAAGCTATGAAGGGATTTGACCACAAACAAAGTCAAGGAGATCACACTTTGTTTACTAAAGAGGGGCAACAGTCCTTCCAGTTTACGTTGATGATATTATAGTAATTAAGAATGATGGAAAAGAGAAGGAAGAAGTGAGAGAGTTTGGAAGATTGAAGTAGTCTACTCTAACAAAGGAATTTTCATACCTTGGCAAAATATAACTAATTTGCTGGCAGAAACTAGAAAAATTGGGTGCAGACTAGTATCAACTCCAATGGATCCTAATCATAAGTTATGTAAGGCTGAAGAGAAACCAGCAGTAGACAAAAAGATGTATCAAATACTGGTTGAAAATTAATATATATGGCTCACACTACCAAACATTGCCTCATTTAGTGAGTGTCATAAGCCAATTAATTCATAAACCAAAGGAATCTTGTATTCAAGCTGCTTATAGAATTCTACATTACTTGAAGGGCGGCCCTGGAAAGGAAATATTGTTCAAAAGAAATGGAAAGCTGACTCATGAAACCTACTGGAGCAGATTATGCAGGTTTTCTTGTTGGTAGAATATCAAAAATTGCATATTGTACTTTCCTAGGTGGGAACTTAGTGACAAGGAGAAGCAAAAGGCAGAATGTTGTTGCAAGATCATTGGCTGAATCAAAATTCAAATCCATTACACACAGGCTATGTGAGTTATTATGGTTAAAAATTATCTTAGATGACTTGAAGATTAATTAGAAGGGACCCATGAAGCTCTAATGTGATAATAAGTCAGCCATAGACATTGCACATAATCCCATTCAGCATGACAAGACAAAACATATTGAAATAGACAAACACTTCAATAAGGAAAAATTAGAAGGTATAGCATGCTAACAAATACTTCAAGAGGTGGCTAATATGCTAGCAAAAAGGACTCAATACCAAATACTTCAATAATCTCATAACCAAGCTGGGAATGGAGGATGTTTATTCCTTAGCATGAGAGCGGGTGTAAATATTGCACATTTACTGTATAATAAATATAAATTGATAGAACAACAAAGGGTAAAGTACTACAAGTTTTGACATTTTGTTTTTAGTACGTTAAGCAGAAAAAAAAAATCTTAATACAAAACTTTAACTTCGTTAATTTTTTTTTAACTCGTTAATGGTTGAGATAATTAAGAACATGCTTGGTCTTTAAAAATTGTCACATATGTTAATAAAAGGAAAATTAAAGTTAATATGCAATTCAAAAAAACTTAACAAAATTAAAGTTCGTGTTGTAAGACTATTATTTTATTTATTGAACTAAAAACAAAATATGTCAATACTTATTATACTAAATTGACTATTTATCCAATACTAAATATAGATTTGTTTGTAAAAAATTCCTAACATTAAGGGATTCAGATTATGAGTCAATTTGGTAAATTTGCTCCTGAATTAGTCTTTCCTTCTGGAGATCTATTTCTTTTATTAGGATTTTGTTTTTCCTTTAAATACCCATGTATTGTTTCTTTTTGAGATCAAGAAAAGTAATTCCATACTCATTGCTTACTGCCTACACAATTTTTCACAGTAACAAGAGAAGGAATCTGATTTTATTAGTTCTTAAAAGATCAATATAGAATTCTAGAAGATACTTTCAGCCAAAGAAAAATGCACTAGGAGGCACTTTAAATATTCTAAAAAATGGACAAAAGGCATTCACAAATATGTATCCACACAGATATGACATTACCTGTCTCTTACATTACATCTGATTATCACTACCATGGATCTAGCAGAAAAACATACTTAAGGGTTGAGATTAGTGTCGTGTAATACATGTGTGGGCATATATTACATAATACTTAAACTCTTGAAGTTTTAGAAAGAAAAGCTTTGGTTTTTAACTCAGATGTAACACACACAGTGTAGTTAAAGTTAAAAGGATGTATACAGCCAGAGTGCAGACTGTTGCACCTGCCGAAACAGCTAAAGGAGATACAGATCCATTGCAAGACACGTAATAATATAAAATGCAAATACTTATTTAAAAGAAATAATAATAATATTAACTAAAAAATTCAACATACAAGAGACAATTAGAACCAAGGTAAAGAAGAAATGACAAATTACCGGCTTGGTAATCCAGGATACATTGTGCTCCCTCCACTTAAAACTATGTGTTGATATAGCTGCAAGACAAAACTTTACAGCATAAATAAATTGCATGACATTTTCAAAATAGAATATAGGAGATAGGAGTGCTGTGAATGAATAAATTATGGAAAGTGTGCAAGACCCGCTAGAGCTGCAGTGGTTCTATTAATAAATGTAATTTCTTCACTTAAAGGAATATTTTAATGATAATTATTTGGACTGGTGACCAATAACGATGCAATTTAGTCAAGACCCATGACATACTACAAATATGATCAAGCAGATAGAGATCTGATGTCAAATAAAAATATTAATACAAAGATTGAGGACTTGCTCAGTTGAGAAAGCAGAAAGGTGTATGGTGAAGACAGAGAGAGAAAAAATATTTTTCAACAAATAATAGCCCAACTAAAATTGAGTCATACTTTGGACCTCAACTTTTATACACTGCAAGGGTACAGTGAATTTCATTCCAGCCAAAGAGTTTCTTAGTGTTGAGAACCAAAGAATAAATGAGGCAGAAAATGCTCTGGAGACTAATATAGCAGGAAATGACGGAGGACATAAAAAATTTCATATAAGGTAGGCCCAGTAACTGGATTGAAGTTATAACAAGGTAGTCATAGCTGAAGGTTAGGCCAGATCACCTCCTTTTCATAAAGAGGTAATGATTGTTGGGTAGTTTGATTTGAAACTACTTCACAGCAAAAAAAATGGTGAGTTATGTCTAATGTAAAATTTGGAAATGGAAGTCTTCTTTCACTTTTCAAGAATGAAGACTAAACTCATGAGCAATTTGCTAATAATCACATGCAAACTCCAAAATTAATAAGTACATGGGATTTTTAAAAGTGTCTACTTCTGAGACACGTGCAAAAGAAGACATTGAACACCATGAATCCAAAAAAGCAATAGTTTGTTGAAAGATGAAAACAAGAAAGATATGTCTGATACATGACACGCTTATAGTAGGAGAAAAAGAATAGGCTGCACAGGAGGGTGCTAAATGGAGGTGATGCATATGCATAATAAGAGCGAAGAGGAATGTTACTAAACCATAGAAAACAGAGAGACAATGAGTTGAATTTGTGCACTTTTGAGACAACATGATGCTCAATTTATATTGAGAAAACAAAATCAATACAATAAATACACGAGATCAGGTATCCTCTAATAATAAGGATAAGAGAATAAATAAAATTGTTCCTAATAATACATATATAATCTAGAAATTCTTGGTTTTAAATGATACTCTTGAATATAAAAGATTTATGTTTTCTTTCTATAACTATAGTACTCCACCTCATGTTAGAGCATATACGTCATATGGGCTCAACTTGCCACAAATATGGTTGATCTATAGTCCTTTTATAGACATAGTGAATATGTGTGTCAACTATTCACTAGAGTTGACAAATCTAGTGGTAATGTCTCCAAACTCAAGCTTTTCTCTTATGAAATGACAATCTACCTAATATATTCAGTCCTTTCATGAATGACAGGAATAGAGGCAATGTGCAATGTTGCTTGATTGTCACATATAAGGTGAACTTGAGAATTTTCTTAAAATTTAAGTTCTTTGAGGGGTTGATTTAGCCATATGAGCTCACAAGTGACTAAAGTCATTGCCTTGTATTCTAGTTATCCACTTGAACTTGCCACAACATTTGATTTCTTACTTTTTCACATTGAATTACCTCCCATAAGAATATAGAACCTTGTATTCTACTTGGTGACCCTACTCAATAAACCCAACAATTTGAGTATTTCCCTTATCTTCATAAATAAGGCCTTTGTTAGAAGCATTCATAGTATACTTTAAGATCCATACAACTACATCCCAATGGTCTTGACGAGGAAAGTTTAGAAATTGACTTACTATGCTCAGGCAATATAAGGATGAGTATAATTTAGCATACCAACTAATAGTTTGTATCTCTAAGTGTCAAAATATGGTTCTCCTTAGTCAAGTACAACTTTGACACTCAAATCCATTGGATGTCCAAAGGCATAGAATATAACATCTTTGTTTCTTCTAAAATGTCCACAGGATATTTTCTCTAAGACATGACCAAGCTATCATTGGACTGTGTGAGTTCTATACCAAGGAAATACCCCAAATGTTATAGATCTTTTGTTTGCAATTGGTTCGCTATGTTACAACAATAGATATCAAAAGGAGTATCGTACCATCATCCGATTGTCAATATCCATTTCTTGAATGCAGCGAAAAACCATGTCGGCCATTCCATCACCTTCTACATCTATAAGTTCCTGTTCAATGAGGAAAAGGCAAAGATATCATCAGCCAGAAAATTACATGCTATATAATTCACCTAAAATTACAAAGATAGTGAAAATACTTTAGTTATGCTCTTAAAGAACAATTGCCATAATGATTCTCATAGGATTTGCACATTGAAAATAAGTCATTTAAACAGCCAAAAAAAGTAAAATATATACATATCTTTAACAATAGAAAACATAAATAAAATGGACACCAAATACCTACCGGAGTGAAAAGAGCCTCAGGAGCTTGGAACCTTTCAGTGCCTACTTTAATGACCCTTCCATCCGGAAGCTGATTCAGAAAGGATAAATCAGCATGCAGGGAAAAGGGGAAGGATTGTTGTGAGATTGATATTGACTTGATATGATGTGATGTACTACAATGCGTGATGTAATCATAAAACCCAGAGCATGAAACATTAAGTATACTGAT
Source organism: Phaseolus lunatus (assembly GCA_013389735.1). Classification (NCBI taxonomy): domain Eukaryota; kingdom Viridiplantae; phylum Streptophyta; class Magnoliopsida; order Fabales; family Fabaceae; genus Phaseolus; species Phaseolus lunatus. The sequence goes on from CM023857.1 coordinate 7,175,384, forward strand.
TATGTAGATAAAAAATCATGAGATAAGGAAATATGGTAACCAACACTAAGAGATAATGAGGATATACCGAAGCTTATCCTAAAAATAATCTAAGATTATGACATCACATCAAAATAATATTAGATATTTCTTATGTTCTCACAATATTAATGACAATTACCTTATGCACACTTGAAATTTGGAGGAGAGGGGAGGCGATTTTCTAATCTTTCCTAGTTTAGCTCAAATTAGAAGGCAAGGAGAAATGAGGTTGTTCCCAACTTTGTTTACTGTGCTGAATGAATTGCTCTAGTAATTGATTTCACCTCCCATCCCCTTCACTGTGCTCATAGGATTAACAATACATTACTCATATTTTCGCTCATCTACACTTTTCTTGGACCAAAACAAACAACAGAACTCTCCCCTTCCACCCTTTAAACCAAATGCACTACATGGACAATAACAATGACTAATAATAATAATAATAAGTAGCACAAAGTACTTGCATGCATTCAGGAAGAAAAAGAATGAATGTAATTACCAAAAGTTTTGAAAGTCATAGGAATTAAGATTCATTGAAGAACAGATTGAAGTATCAACATAACATGACTCTTGTCCCTCTATCTTTAGGAAAAGCATTTTAACCAGAATTTCATACTAAATCTAGAATTATTTACACAAAACTAGTTATAAAAAGCTTTCAACAAATGCAGGAGGATATCAACTTACAGTATAATTTTTAACAAGGATGGTGGTCTCAAGCCCCAACTGGTATTCCCTCTTGTAGTCGTAACTGGGGGAAAAAGATGTACCTACTCAACAAAGATTACAGGGCACATGAAATCAAAGTGTGGCTTGAGATTTGTGGCCAACCTTATATAGCATAGCTTCTCTTTGATTTCCCTAACAGTCTCAAAATCAGCAGTCCTATTTAATGCATACCTGAGGACAGAAAATTGTTTTCCAATAAGAATTTAAGCATACATAAGACATTACAACTAAAATGAAAGGAGTTAGTCCCTACCCCCTCCTTGAAAGCAAATCAACAAGATAGGAGGTTATATGTCGACCAGCAACATTCATTCGTTTAGTTAGATGAGGAAAAGAATAGCCATCAACAACAGGAACCTGGATGATAACTTTCATGATTAACGGTTTTGGAATGTATATAAATAATAATAATAATTTAGTATTACGTTAATGGAAAAATATTGAACATGTTAGCCACCTTTTGCACTCTTAAACCATGGGTCATACAACATAACACTTGTGTACATGATTGGTGATCATAGTGTTTCACTCATATATTACGCTTCATAATCATTCAGAAAATGGAAATAGACAAGAGGAGTCCCAATTCTCAATAAAAAAATAAACAATGAATCACAAGTCATGACATTTTACCTATTTAGTCTTGTTTCAAGAAAATTCCAAGGGCAGAGTAAGAGATTTTTCTTGAAGAATTGAAATAATTTCTCTACATCAATCTTAAATTAATTCCAAACTGCAAAACCATTAAGGATGTTTTGAGACATGATACATTGTTACTTGCATAGATCATTGGCTGGCACACACATACAACAGGATCAAAGCCAACGACTTTGTGAGTTGTGATTCTAGCTCTCCTTTCTCAGTTGTAGGACATTTACATAATAAGATCCTCAATATTTAGCCTTGTTTAAACAGCCACTACAATGCGGGGAATCCATTCAAGTGTATGGCTTAAATGTTTGGTATACATACACTGATAGCTGCTAAACCCATGTATATGAAAGAAAAAGGAAACATGATGGGTCCATACTGGAGGAAGTTAGGTTAATATCAACAATGAAGGCACGGAGGAATTGTAATCAATGAAATAGTGAAGAATTCTTCTAGTGCAGATAAAAGGGTTCCAAAGTAGAAGGGCATGTGAGAAATGATAAATGAAGGATGTGTTAGACCTCCCATTAAAGTAGAATATGTGAGGCAAGATCTGTTACAGTAGAGAGAAACACACAGATTAGGAAATTAAGACAGAGAAAGTTAGTTGTGATTTGACAAAGTAGAGGGAGATAGGGCAGGGCTTTTCAATTTTTGAATACTCTTGTAGAGGTCATAGTTGTTTTCTTTCCTCTGAAGATCAAGATCATCTTGTTCATGTTGTCCATTGGTCGGGGAGTTGTATCTCAATAAAATTTCTTCCATTTCCTTGCAATCTGATCCAGTTCTATCAGCATGATTATGAGGTCAAAGAGGGAAATGGGAAAAAGCTTACACTAATGAGCATCAGGGGATAGGGGATAAAGAAAATTGGGAGAGATTTCTGGTAGCCTGAGGCTTGGACTAAGACTGTGACTATACTTATTTTAGGGGTTCCTTAGCACTTTTTATTACAATTTTAATAATCCATTGTCTGATAAATAAAGTTACTGTTTCTTCAGTTATCATGTAATAGAAAATGACTATTAATCTAGCAATTGAACTAAAATCACACAGCAAACTTTAGAAAAATAAACTACAAGCACGCAACAAAATAGTTGGGGTTTTTTATCTGAATAGTATAATTCACTATAAGTTGATAGAGTACATAAGAGTATTAGTTAATTAAAATGTTACGGCAATGTTACAAATGGTATAAGCTTTCAATGAGTGGTGGATTTCAAGAAATGAGGTTACACAAAAAAGTCATTAATTGGTGTAACACTGATTATAATTTAGAATTTTTCAACAAATTCATTGTAATAATTATATTCATATATTTAGGATTCAAATCAACCAACGCTAGTGTAAATGCCCATTCTGTTTTAACACTATTTAAAAATTATTTTAAGGACAAGCTCACAAATCCACCATGGAATTTAAATCTTTCATCCAATGAGTAATATTTATAAAATTACATTATATGTTAGCAATTCAATCCAAAAATATGAACAAAGCTAAACAAACTAATGATCATGTTCATGCACTGAATTGAAAGTAGCCAAATATGATATTCACATAAATGCAACAGTGAAACTCATTCAAAAGCTAGAATCCAATAAGCTTATTCAGCACCAACTTTGCAAAATATATTGTCAAAGCAACACAGCATTTCTTATCAATATTTGGTTACTTGTTAAGAAAAACATATAATATTCTTTAGAGAGAGATATGACATTGTCATGTTTGATTTAGTTACAGTACCCACTAAGATTTTTTATAACAATCAACAAGGAAACAAGCTTGTAAGGTTTGGCATCATAAGATTTATATTAAACTAACATTATGTAAATATTGATGATAGCAAAGGCAATGTACAAAGAAGTAAAAAAGTGAGATCAAAAAAAAGGGAACAAAAGCCAGTGTCATTATAGTGGTCAGCATAACAATTAAGTGGCATAGAAGCTAATTAATTACCACATGGGTGACACCATCACCAGAGTCAATAACTAATCCAGTTAACAAACCTGAGACAAGTAAAGAAATGTTAAAGTGCAAGCTGAAAGAGGACACAAAGTGAGCATATATTGGAGAAGGAAGAAAGTTTTCCAGAGAACAGATTGATGGAAAAAACTCCCTATTTCAGAAAGAAGTTCTTACAAGTTGTGATATGTAATTTCACTAAATATGGTGTGTAATTATAACAGAGTATAAAACTACAGTTTATAAATAATTAAATGTTATAAAGATAGTCGGTATTTTTCTAAAATGTGTAATAAGACTCATGGGAGTAAACTACAATTAGGCTGAGATAATAGAAAAACAAAACATCAACCTTCACTCATCTCTATAAGCACCTTGAGCATATAATGTCAGAACAGCTTGGATTTGGATAAACAATCCTGCAAAATTGTACTTCTCAAACATCATCTCAACCTGCCAGGCCAAATAGCATAAAACAAGAATATTATAATTAAGAGTTTAATTTTCATTTTCTGCTAATATAAAGATTTTACATTGTCAACTGATTAGAAATTAAATTAAATATATTTCGTAAACTAAGTGTTATAAAAGTCAACAATATTACTACATATAGTAATTTACGATTGGATAAGCATACAAAAAAACTTTTCCCTTGATAAAATTCAATAATTAAATATAAGATATACTAGCTCTTTTGGTTTTTTTTTTCAAAGGAAGGCAACGGAATCAGTAAGCAAACCATTTTTTCACGATTCTTGGAAGGATTAAGAGGCGGATCGGTGAGTAGAATCTTGCAGTCTGGAGGATTAATCTGACAAAATGAACCGATTTACAACAGACGGAGCAACAATAGTTGAAAGAAAATTCAGAAACAAGCCCCAAGGGAGTCACCTTCAATTCATTGTAAAATGCATGATCCCATACATGACACATATCATCCCAATTTTGCACTATCCCGTTGTTCACAGGATAAGATACATCAAGCTGATGTCGCAAATCTGCACAGCTTTCGCCAACAACAATATCCTAAACACAACAAAAACAACCAATCTAATTTCATAAGATCATCAAAATCATAGAAATCATCGTTATAAATAATAATAATAATAATAATAATAATAAAGATGATGATTATGATAATACCTTGCAACAACAATATCCACAACAACGACAACCTCTTATAATAAGGTTTAACACTGAGATATTGAGTTTGGATTACCTTAAGCTCTTGTTCGGTAAGTGATTCTTCGTAACGGAGCATTGGCCTTCCCACTACACAAGGAAAGACCGATGTGGGGAAATTCTCCCCAGAAAATCCACACTTCACATACTGCATTCACATATAAAAAGAATAATAGTAATTACAGAAATATAACACCATTCAGATCGTGGGAGTGTAAATGTTGCACTAATTCGACTTAGTTTTCAAGATCCGTTCCAATACAAAGGTGCGAGAGAGAAGAGATATACCCCGGTTCCGTTGTCGCAAACAACAACGTTTCGGCTGTCCATGGCGCCTTGGTGGAGCTGCTGCAGTGTCTTTTGCTTGTTTTCTAACACTCACTGTTTTGCTTCCTTTTTTTTAACACTTTGGCTTCTGACTTTGGCTACTGGCGTGAAAATGCAGCAAGGAGTGAGTGGGGTCTATGTGTTGGTGATGGGTGATAAGTTATACGACACCATTGCTCTGTCGTTTTATTATTTTTAATCAAACTAGTTTGATATGTGAGGGCACAGAAAAAAATAATAATAATTAAATAAACATGAAAATATAAAATAATTAATTAGATTAACATATTAATAATATAATAATAAAAGATTTAAAAAATATTAAAATAAAAACTTTAAAATATATAAATATATAAATTTAAAACTTTAATATTCGAGGTTGTTCGCACCTATCTTGAAAAAGCATGGATTTTGTATATTTGAATAATTTTTTACTTTGATGTCAGTTGTATTCTTATTTTTTATAAATTTTAATTAATTAAAAATTTTGTACATTATTACTAGTGAAAAAACGAATTATTTAAAATTATCGTTCAAACATAAAAAAATTGTCATTATAATAAAAAATTTAATAATAAATTAAATTTCATATTGAAAATGATAAAAAAAACATTTGAAAAATAATTCAAAATATATTAAAACTATGAAAAAAATCTGAAAATATTTTAAAATTACATGAGTTTGAAATCTTGAAAAAAAATATATAATTTATTAATTTATACATTTTAACTATTTGCATTAAGACATTGTTTGTAGTGTTGTTTAGGAACTTAGATAAAATATAAATTATGTAAAATATTGTAAGAATATAAAAAATTATCAATTTTTCTTTCAATTAAAAATTAAATTTTATAATTGTAAAAAATACATACAAAGAGTTAGAAATACTGTAAATTTTAATACATTTAAACAAAATTGATCCACAAAATATATATATTACAGATATTACACAAAGTACAATACAATGTATAATATAAATAAAAAATAATAAATCAAATATATAAGTTAGAAAAATATAAATAATTTAGTATTATCAATATATAAAAACAATATTAATAAAATAAAATAATATTTAAATATTTATAATTATAAAAAATTTAATTTTAATTTAATTTATAATATTATTTTTTATTTATTTTTTATTAAATAATAATATTATTATATACATTTATTTTAATTATCAAAAATTTATATTATTATTATTATTTATTTATATTTATGTGCGCATGTAGTTGGAGTAGACAATTGAAACATTATTATTGCAATAGTTTTTGTAAAATTTCGAGCATAATTATGTATTTGTTGAAATCTAAGTTGTATTTCTACATGTATTATAATTTCTAAAAAAGTAAAGTATGTCATTCAACTTGCATCACGTAAATATTGTGATAAAAAGTATACTAATCATGTTCAATGTCAATGACATTTGTATTACTTGGTCCTGCTTCATTATTATTTGATTCTTGAAAGTTTTGTGGTATAAAAGTATAACCAGTCAAGTTAAATGAATGAATACAATTATACAGAAAAAGCAATAATGTGTTATCTGCATTATTTAATGATGATCGAGCCAAATGTCAAATAGATGACAATCTCTTTCCTGAAAGAGTAATTTCCATGTGAATAAATATTTCATTTCTCTTTTAAAATATTTTTTGGAAATTGACATGTTATGCATAAAAGTTTACTAACCAGGTTCAGTAACATGTGTGCTACTTGGTCCTGTTTCGTTATCGTTAGATCCTTCAAATGTAAAGTTAAATGAATGAATGAATGAATGAATAAAACTATATAAAAAATTTTAAAAAAAATATATTTGTTCTATTATATAACAGTATTTTTACCTGCATTATTTAATGACCTAGCCAAATGTCGAATAGATGACAACCTCCTTCCTAGTCTCCATGTGGATAAATATTTCATTTTTCTTTTAATTTTTTTTTTTTTTGGAAATTGACATGTTATGCATAAAAGTGTACTAACCAGGTTCAGTAACATGTGTGTTACTTGGTCCTGCTTCGTTATTATTAGATCCTTCAAATGTCAAGTTAAATGAATGAATGAATAAAACTATGTAAAAAAAAATTTAAAAATATTTGTTGTGTTATATAACTATATTTTTACCTGTATTGTTTATTGATCAAGCCAGATGTCGAATAGATGTCAATCTCCTTCCTAAAATAATATTTGTAATATGAATAGTATTGTCTATCCTTTCTGTATAAGTTTTTCTTTATCTGTCTTTTAAAATATTTTTTGGAAATTGACATGTTATGCATAAAAGTTTACTAACCAGGTTCAGTAACATGTGTGTTACTTGGTCCTGCTTCGTTATCGTTAGATTCTTCAAATGTAAAGTTAAATGAATGAATGAATCAAACTATATAAAAAAATATTTAATGTGTTATATAACATTATTTTTACCATTTAATGACCTAGTCAAATGTCGAATAGATGACAATCTCCTTCCTGAAACAGTAATTTCCATGTGGATAAATATTTCATCTATCTTTTGAAATATTTTTTAAAAATTGACATTTTATGCAGAAAAGTGTACTAACAAGGTTCAATAACATGTGTGTTACTTGGCGATGCTTCGTTATCGTTAGATCCTTCAAATGTGAAGTTAAATGAAGGAATGAATAAGACAATATCAAAAAAATATTAGAAAATAATATTTGCTGTTATATAACATTTTTGTTACCTGCATTATTGATTGATCGAGCCAAATCTCGAATAGATTTCAATCTCCTTTCTCTATAAATTCTGCTTTGTGAGGATATATTTGTCCTTTGTTCAATGGTCATTCTTCGTCTTGTATTTGCAATATTTAGCTTCAAATTGGCTCTGTCGTTTTAATGTCGATTTTTTGCAATATTTTCCTGAAATGCATTTTGTTATGTTTTATTTTAAAAATTATAAAATATAAATAAAAAATAAGAACAAAACAAATTATGAATACATCAAATTTAAACAATATGCAAAATGTCGTTAAAGTGAGTAGTACAATGCATTCAAATGTAACAAAATTTCATAAAAATATTTTGAAATGTTGAAAAATAAACAAACAAACTATAAAATGAAATGATGTAATAATTTAATAGTAATTTATATCATATTGTACGTATATTTAAATTTCTTTAAATTGTAAAAATTAAGGGATCAACCACATGTGATTTTGTATTATCCTTACATGATTGTATTAAATTAATTATTTTTTATAACTTCATAAAAAATTGATTTCGTATAACTTCATAAAAAACAATATATTATATATCTTTTTCTACTTCAATCATATTTTGTATTATAAATCTATATCTATATAATATTTTTTTTTTAAATTTTTAAATATTTCAAAAATTTTAAATTTTTAAATTTACCTATATATAAAGGGGATTTTCCTCTTTAACTTCCTTAATTTTTTTTCATATCTTATCCTTATATCAATATATGATTTTATTTCATTATTATGAACATTGATGTCATTTTCTATTTTTTTAAAATTTTAAAATTTCAAAATGTTCAAAATTTAAATTTTCAAACCTTTTCAAAACACTTCAAATTTTAAAAAAAAAATCAAAAAATTTTAAATTTTAAATATTCAAAATGTTCAAAATTTAAATTTTCAAGTCTTTTCGAAACACTTCAAATTTAAAAAAAAAAAATTTCAAAAAATTTTAATTTTCTAAAAACTTAAATTTTCAAACTTTTAAATTTTCAAAATTAAAATTTTTAAATATGTGTTTCATAACAAAAAAATAAATGGGTAAATAAATACTATCTTCAACAAAATTTTAAAATTTAAAAAAAAAATTCAAAAATTTTTAAATATGTGTTTCATAACATAAAATAAATAATATCTTCAACAAAATTTTAAAATTTTTAAATATTTGTTCCATAACAGAAAATAATTGCCATAAATAAATCATATCTTTAACAAATATTTCACAAAAATTGGGGGTGCATTCTACATTTATAAAAGAAAAAAAAATATTCTAACAAAATTTATAAATGGAATTCCTCATGTTGAAAATCAACTGCTCATTGAAAACCAACTACTGCTCATTTAACGTAAGCAGTGACCCATTCGTCGTCGCATTCAACAATTACTTCATCGCCTGTGTCAATATTGTCGACTCTGTTACCGCCGTCATCTAATCCACCCTCAATGCCAACTCTGAGTCCGTCACCGCCATGACACTCAACCTTGACAATTGTAGCGATACGTTTTTTTCCCTTTCAATGTTTTATTCAATGAACAAAATTTTACGATTTTTTTTTGTTTTGATTAAATTGTTATCATGATACACATAAATGAATAAAAAAAAAATTCAAACACTTATTGGTTGGATTCATGGTTCTGGAATGAAAATACGTGGATACAATGTTAAAGATATGCATAAAGGAATAAAAAAAAAAAAGTAAATTCAAACACTTACTGGGTTTGTGTTTCTGAAATGAAAATACTTGGATTCGTGGTTCTGGAACCAAAAAACTTGGATTTGTGGTTCTTAAAAATACAAAACAAAAAAAAAAAGTAAATTCAAACACTTACTGGGTTTGTGGTTCTGGAACAAAAATACTTGGATTCGTGGTTCTGGAACAAAAAAACTTGGATTCGTGGTTCTGGAACGAAAAAACTTGAATTCATGATTTTGGAACGAAAAAACTTCTCGTGGTTCTGGAATGAAAAAACTTAGATTTGTGGTTGTTGAAAATACAAAACAAAAAGAGCGTTTGATGGGAATAACAGATATTATACCTTTTGATTTTTAAAAATAATGTTATGTCTTCTCTTATTATACCTTTAAGATTTAAGCTATAAAATTAAAACGGCTTACAAAATTATGTATATGTCCTCTCATATATTTCTAAAATAATAAAATAAAATATAAATCTAAGGATAAAATTAAAATAAAATTAAGGAAGTTAAAAGGGGAATCCCTTTATATATAGCTATAGATATTTATATTTATATTATTATTATTAAATATTTTTATCATATAAATTTATTTCATATTTAATATTATTTTATTTATATTATATTATTTATATATTTAATTAAATATATTTTAAAAATTTAACATATAATGGATTTTTTATATATATAATGGATTATGAAAAGACATGTGTAATCAGGTTAAAATTAACTAATAATAATTATATATACTAGTGGAAACACAAACACTAACGTGTTTGTGTATCCATATTTTTTATTTATTTATTTTTTTTTATTTTTATTCTTCAAAAATAATTTCTTCTACATTTTTTTCTTTGATTTTCTTTTTACTTTTCAAAAATAATTTATCTCAAAAACATTAAAATGAGAAGTTAAAAGAAAATACGAGCGTGGGGTTAATATCCTAAAAAATGGGAACCTTTCCTCTCCCCAGCCTAAGAAGATGTGAAAGCGTCTCTTGCTCTATAAGAACGGTGCGTTTTGAGATGTGAAGTGGGAGATAAGAGATTTCATAATTAGAGTTTTGAATAAGACGACCTTTTCCTTTTTCATTCTTATTACTTTTTCAAGTGAGGAATGGTAGTTAAATAAAAATAAATTAAAAGAAGATCATTTGAAAATAGAAAAATAGTGTGTCAATCTCTCCACTCTATTGTTAGTTAAGTGACAACAAATAAAATAAATAAAAATTAACATAACAATATGCTAGTTAAGTAAGAACAAATAAAATAAAATTTTAAAATTAATTTTTTTTTTATTAACTTCTAAAATTATAAAATGTCTAAATAACCAAAATAAAATAATAAAACAAAATATTAAGCAAGGATAAAATAGGAAAACAATTTAGAACAGTTAAAGTGGAGAATCCCTTTTATATATAACTAGTGGGACACAAGCACTGATGTGCCTATGTATCCACATTTTTTATTTATCTTTTTTGGGTTTTCTTTTTATTCTTCAAAAATAATTTCTCCCACATTTTTTATTTCTTTTTCTTTGATTTTTTTTTATTCTTTAAAAATAATTTATCTCAAAAAATTAAAATGAGAAGTTAAAAGAGAATACGTGCGTAAGATTAATGAAGAAATGGAGAATGGTAGTTAAATAAAAATAAATTAAAAAGAAGATCATTTTAAAATAGAAAAATAACGTCTCTCCACTCTCTCCTGTCAATTAAGTGACAACAAATAAACTAAATAAAAATTAATATAACAATCTGTTAGTTAAGTCAGAACAAATAAAATAAAATATTAAAATTAAAAACTGCTTTATTAACTTCTAAAATTATAAAATGTCTAAATAATCAGAATAAATTAATAAAACAAAATATTAAGCAGGGATAAAATAGGAAAATAATTTAGAGCAGTTAAAGTGGAGAATCTCAAATGTCTAAATAACCAAAATTAATTAATAAAATAAAATATTAAGCAAGGATAAAATAGAAAAATAATTTAAAACAGTTAAATTGGGGAATCTCCTTTATATATATATAGGTATAGATTATAAATATAGAATCAATTATATTTATATATAATAATAATTAATAATTTAATATATTTATTTTATACTTTTTATTATTATTATCATTTATTATTCTTATATAAATTTATTTGTGTTAATATAATTAATATGTTTTTATAAATTGTTATAGTCAGTAACAAATAATTTGAACAAAATATAATAATAAAAATATGTATATATTTGAACATTTTTTATACTGTGATAAAGTAGAGGGAGCGATTTTAATTAACTCATTTGCTCTTCTTCAGTCACATATTATTGATAATTAGTTAAAACAATTTACACTCTTCCGTTTGTGAGTATAGCTGGAAACAAACAATGTATAAAACAAATCGTCTTACAACTTATTTTAATAATATAATAATATATATTAAAATTTTAAATTAAAAATAATTAAAATATTATTCTTTTTGAATTTTCAAATTAAATATTTTTATTTGATAACTATCAAAATATTACTATAAAAGAAGTTTAAAAAGCCAGTTTTAAAGAATAGCTTTTTTCTAAGAAAGAATATTTGCTTACTGTACAATCAAAAAGGCATATGCTCGTGGCATCCGAACAGTTTCTAAATTCACTCTTTAAAAGGTAAAAAAATATTATTAAAATATAAGTTAATAATATTCTAACCTCAATAAAATTAATAACATTGTAGCAGAAACAGATTAAAGAGAAGATTATGGTGAAAACAAATATACATGTAAAATACATGAAAGTATAAAAGTTTTCAAATTCTTAATTTTTAAGTAAATTTTGAAATTCTATTTACTTTAAAAAAATTAAAAAGTTTAATTTTTATAAAAAAAAAAAAAGTTATCCAAACAACATTTATAAAACATTTCATTTCATATCAAAATAAATTATACTCCAAAAATTGCCTCTCTAAGCGCACTGTAAAACAAAAATATATACAAATTCGGATTTCACGTTGCTGAAGTTTGAACTTGATAACAGATCACTTTGAATCGAATGGTGTGGCAAATTCTTCCTACATCTAAATTGGGACATTCACCTCTACATTAAAATTTATAAAATTGTCTTTTTCTTCAATTGAAAATCTGAAATTAGATAAATATATTTTATAAAAATAAATGTTTAATAAATTTTTGTCTTCTGTAATTGGAATTTTGAAATAGAAATGAAAAATCAAAATTTCATTTCAAAAAATCAGTTTCAGAATATAAATTATACAATCCAAAACAGACATTTTGAAAAACAGAACCCAAAAATATATTCTGGAGATTTCATAAATTAAAATATATTCTGGAAATTCAAATATAGAAACGTTTTATGGAAAATGGTGCATTTTTTTCATAATAGTGTAGGTTCAAATTTTATAGGTGCAGAAAGTAATTCCCTGACTTGAAAATCTATTTCACGAAAATCCCACATTCTCCTACCTTCCCCAAAGAAGAACACCTTTTGCCCAAGAATTAGCTCAAAAGTGAGGCAACGCATTACCTGACTGCATGTAACTAAGTAAAAAATTACTCCACATTGCAAAGAAAGGCTTTTGGTTTCTGCACTCCCAATTTTCTGTCTGCCCCCAATTTTCTATCTGCACCCAAAATTTCTATCTGCACCCCCATAAGTTACAAAGTACCTACTTTGCTCCTTCAATTTTTATTGGAAGATAAGAATTCAGGAAAGGGGTGGTTGTGTTTTGAAGTTGATTAGGTCGAGGTAGGTGGAGAAGGTATGAGAGGGTATTTTTGTTTTGTTGGTTGTAATGGTGAAGATTTGTTTATGAGAATTTATAATTCAGTGATAAACTTATGGAATACAAAATCCATAACATGTTTTGACAAGAAACATTGACTTCCATATTGGTATTTGGAAAGGTGTGGATGTACATTCCAAAAAGCACATTTTAAAATGGTGTGGGAGATGAAAATTGTATTTCATATTCATGCTTCCGAAAGCATATTTTGTAGAATCTACAATATTTTTGTGCCTCATTGATCCCTTATCAATTAGATATTAATTTATTTTTATTTTTTTTGCATAATGATCTAAAAGATGAGGTCTAGGTGGAGCAACTTCCTAGGTTTGTTGATTATGAGAAGTTTAGATTGGTTTGTAATTGTGTTGCTCTCTTTATGGTTTCAAGCAATTTTCTTGTGTTTTGTTTGAAAAATTCTTCCTCTAGGATGAAACCTAATGAGCATACCACTTTGTTTTCTATTACGAAATTTCCTCTAAAAAATGTGTGCACTTAATAATGTATGTTGTTGATATAGTAATTACAAGGAATGATGTTGCTAAAATTTTTCACTTAAAGAAACACCTATGCGGTTATTTTTAGACTAAGGATTCTGAAAATCTAAAATATTTTTTGACATTGAAGTAGCTCAATCAAAGGAAGAAGTTGTAATTTCCTAGAGAAAATGTGTTATTCTTATCCTAAAAGAGACGAGCATAAGCATAATCAATTATAAACCACTTGATTGTCCCATGAATTCAAATAAAAAAATTAATAGTAGAACAAAAGGAAGTTTTCTATGACCTAAAAAGATAAAGAAATTTGGTTTAAAAACTTATTTATCTATCTATTACTATATCATATTTGTTTTTTACGTTTGGTGTTATCAGTCAATTCATACAAAATTTTTATTAAAAAATGGATTTTAAGTCTAACTCAACCTCATAAAACTAGCTCATAAGGTAAGGTTTGCATCCACTTATAAGCTCGTGTGTGAGACAATATATTATGAATGATCCATTAACAGGCCGATAGAAGATGACCTGATAAGCCTAACAAATTATCGCTAGGATAGACTCGAAATGGCTCTGATACCATATTAAGAAGTGGACTTTAAGCATAACTTAACCTCATAAAACTGGCTCATAAGGTGAGGTTTATACTACTTATATATAATGAAATGTTTTTTCTCTAATCGATGCGAGATCTCCAACAATTCTTGTATTGATTACTCAAATGTTGACATTCATATTTAAGATATCTCAACAAGAATATAAGATAATAACTATTTTATAAAAATAAAAAAAATATTCAAATCTTTGAATATTGTAACGTGAACTAGTTTTTTTTATGAATATACGTACTTATCACTTATTATTGTTGTTTATTTTACTTATTATTATTTGTTTTACTTGAAAGAAATATTATTTCTGAGAAAAAGTAATAAACAAAATTATCCTTCCTCTCCCACACACTTTTCCCTAAATCCTAAAAGAAAAACTTTTCCCTTCCACAATCTGGGTTCTGTTCCCTCTCCAAAACCCCTTTACTTTTCAAAATTGAAGTCCAACGATAATAATACTCTTCGACACAATGTTAAAATTTTGCGACATTACTATTATAACCTTGGGTGTAAAACTCGCAACCGGGAATTTTTTTTGGATAAACTTATAATTTGTTCTTGAATAACATATTAAAGATATAATAAAAGTTTTCAGAGTTATTAGAATTTATCTTTAAATAGTATTAATTAATTAATAATATTTTATTTAAAAATATTCTAATATATTTATATTATTAAAACCAGCACAAACATAGCCCCAATAATGCATGCATGTTCACATTTCGATGTTTACATTTCGATCATATTATCCTTTTTTTTAGTTAAAAATTTAATCCTTAATTGATTTTAGTTTTATATTATTAATAGGTATGTTAAGGTGAATAATTTGTTTTCTGGCAATTGAAATGAATTGGCATAAGTGTGTGATGAGTGATTTATTTGTAATTAACAATTGAATATTAGTAAATTGGAACTAAGAAACAATATATCTAAAACGTATTTTGAAAAATAATTATGAACACGAAATAAGATAATCTCTTTTTTTAATTGTTATAAATAAGATATATAAGATATGTACTTGTATTAAATATTTGAAAAAAAAAATACAAACATAAGATTTCTGTTCATTCTACAAATATATGTTATCCAAAAATAAAATAAAACTGGAAGTGAAGTTAAATATTATTATAATTATGGGACAGAGATTTTGCTCATAAAAAAAATTATGCAACAAAAGATTTATCTGTATGCGTGTACGACTGCTACATCTAATCTAACCACTTTCCAAATTTTTATGTGCACATGCTTCACGTTCAAAGACAAGTGACATCTAACTATTTTCCTAATATTTATGTCGACATGATTCACGTTCAAAGAAGAGCATCAATTTAACATTTTAAAGAAATGAAAAAGGCATAACATGTAATATTAATAAGACATCCTAATCTTTTCTTAAGAATTTACATGATTTTTTGAAACACTCATGATTAGAAAATTATATGTAAAATTTATATTTTCACATTTTGATAATAAGATGTTAGAGATCTCACATCAATTAGGTGTAAATCTCACTTTATAAGCATGTTTTATAAAATTAAGATAAATTTAAAATTTACTTATTTATATATCAACAATTAGTTAAATAGTTTACTTATATTTTGAATGTTCTAACAATATTTTCTACAACTACAATTTTCAATAGACCCTCTTTTATAACATGACAAATGCTTTTATATATATATATATATATATATATATATATATATATATATAACTTTGTTTAATTAAAAAGATATTATATTTTAAAATGAAAAATATATTAATAACGTGTTTTTAGAAAATAAAGATATCTTGATTATCTTCTCTAAATATTTAAAATAGAAAAGATTTTCTAATTATATTTTTATTTGTTTTTATTACCTCATATAACAAATATTTTCGAATTAGTTTAGATTTGAAAAATAAATAAATTGAAAGATTCAAAATCAAAGTTGTTTTTCTTTAACGTCTATTACTAAAAAGATAAATATATGAAAATATGGTAAAATCTAAACTTAATAAATTCAAGTATAGAAAAACATATTTAAAAAACTAAATAAAAGGATTGAAGGTGAATAACTAAAAGAAAGCAAATAAACCAGTTTAAGTGATCGTTTTGAAATTACAAAAGTCACTGTAAGCATCTAATAAAGTTATTTGAACGTCTAATATTTTGATTGACTGATAAACAATTGTAATTATTCACATAATAAATTTATAAATATATTAGACAATCTACTATACAGTTATTTTTATTATCTACTGATAAAATCTTAGGTCCATTATTCAACCTGGAGCTGGAACCAACTATTTCAACATTTTTTATTAAATAAGATAAATTCCAAAAGTAGATAGTTATCATAAAAATATTTTCAGTCACTTACAAGATTTAATTACCACAAATTTCTTTTTTAGTGAAAAGAAAGAAGAATTGAATAGAAATAAAAAAATATCAATTAAATAAGAATTTGCTGACCAGTCTTCTTTGTTTTATAAATAAAAAGTCTTTAAAATGTTTCTTATTCAATAACAATTTTTGATTTAATATTGAAAAGAATCAACATTTATTTAACTGTGACACGTGAATTTTTTTATGGGCAAATAAGTAATAAAAAAATTTAAACTGAAATAGTTATTTATTAAATATAATTTGAAGAAAATAGTTATTGATTGACTAAAATTTATTCAAGTATTTTGTGAAACAGATAAAAAAAACAAAAAATTATTTAATATCAAACTTCTCTCACAAGGAATTGCATGTAGGTAGAGTTAGTAGAAAATGGTGACCTTATCTCATGTTTTCACATGGTTATTAAAAAAATCTCAAATATCTCCATAATTGACCTTTTCATAGATTTCAACATTAAAAAACTACGTATTTCAGAGTCATGTGACCAAATCAATCAGTTTTAATTAAAAAAATGAACAATTTGGCAACGGTTATTATTATTTTTATTATCAACCATTTTCTTAAGAAACAAGAAAACTACATATTTAAATATTAACATTTGTGTGCTCATTCATGTTAAAAGCTTATATACTTTTTGGCTTTATAACATTAAAATAAATATAATTATTTTTAATACATAAATATCAATACCAAAATATAGGGATAAACTATTTTAAAAAATTCCACTGTATTCAATCACAAACCATACTCAATACAATTTTTAAAGTAATTATTAAAATACAAACTTATCATATATATATATATATATATATATGAAATTATAAAATATAAATTATTTAATGTCTTTTAGTCTAACTATAACTTTTAAAGAATAATTGCTAGATGAAAATTTTTGTTAACCTAAATATTTTATACAAAACTTTATATTAACTTAAAATTGTTTAATATTTTATTATATAAATTAAAATTAATGTAATACATATTTTTCAAAATACTTTAAAATATGAATTATTTAATCACTTTATTATTTTTAATTAATAATAATAATATAGAATTATAATTTAATAATTGATCAACAAAAATCAGTTTATATATATAATATAGTATAGTATGATATAATATTATAATGTCTATTAAAACCTATTTACCTATATACAAAGCATATAATAATTCCAAATATAACTTAAACATACGCAATAAATATCTATATATATATATATATATATCTAATTATTTAAAAAAGAAAGTTAAAATAAAATCTTTATTCACTTTCAAATAGTGTTCATACACTTGTATCTATATTTGTGTGTATACATAGTACATCATGTACAAAGTTAAGCTATTAAAATAAATTTTCAATATGAGAAAATATGAAACATTTTAATTAACAAACCATAAACATATCAATTTCAATCAAACGCAAATATATAAAAACCATATAAATCACACATGGATCTATACATAAAAGGATATTCAACAATTGAATATCAACTAATGTCTTTTGGAAGACTTATATTAAGTATATCCTACTAGAAACTAACATTTGACCAAATCCAATTAAATTAATAAGTGAACCCAAATGGTAAGTTCATTACAACTCAAGTCGCACATCTCCACATGTCATAATGTGCAAGAACTCCCTTCCTCAATTACTCAGCACCTGATATCTTAGTTTATGTGACTTAGACCATAACTGAAGCAAGAGAATCCCTCTTATAACATATGTGTCTTAACTTAATACACAAACTAGACAATATCTTTATTGAAATCGATGAAGATGCTTTTAATAATTTTTTTAACCTATCAAACAACCACAAATACTAACAAGCTAAAAGAAAGAATCTTGAAAAACTAAAATGTCACTCTCCCAATGTGTGCTGTCAACTTGTTTACCAGATATAATGTGCCCTCTTTTCACTTGATTTTTTAAAAGAAAGAGTGAAATTTTCAATAATCTAGTTCTTGATTCAAAGCATCAAATGAAAGAATATCAACTTACTATACAGTTAAGAAACAAATAATACAAACTTATAAAAAAAATATTTTTTTTAAAAAAAATCTACAAAGGAAAAAAGGTTTTTAAATCAAAAGTGTTGATTACGAGAAAAAAAAAACAGAGGCTATAATAAAGAGAGAAAAAAAAAACCCTTCAAAAAAAACAATAATAATTTAACAATGTATTATAATTATTAAAAAAAGCTATGAACAAAGTAATTAATATTTAAATTTAATATCACTCAAAGTAAGAAGATCAAGAAAACACGGCTTTAGAAATAAGTTGCAAATGTATATTAGTCAACCAATAGTATTGTACCTAAGTTTACAACAAATTGGATAAACATTTAGTACTTTTTCAATTCAAATTTTCTTGGCATTGTTTTGTATTGAATTACTCATGACTTGGGTCTTTCAAGTTATTTTAATTTGCTTGTTGTGTGTTTTTAAGGTTCCAAACGTACACACAATATTACTATATGATTCAAGTAAAAATGAATACTATTATCCTTATGTTTGAAGTCTTTTAATCAATTCATACTCAAAGTAACATCAAACTTATACATTAACTAGAAACTTGTTATAGAAATTATGTTTTACTACAAAAAATGTTTAAGTAACTAGATTAGAAACGAAGAAAACTTCAAAAGAACAATTATGAGCATATGACTAAAAAAAAGGTAAATTATATTAGAGGTCATTGTAATTAATGAATAAGATCATTAGACAAAACAACATGCTTAGAAAACAATAATAATATTCATTGATCAAAATAAGTAAAAAATTTATGAGCAAACATACCAAACCGGATAACAACAAAACTAAAAACATAAATCACAATTGCAAACATGATTAGTTAGGAAAATTCAAATCATACTAGGAACAATCTAGCATTCCATATAAACAACTAATCTTCATACAATTATGGTTTCTAACCAAACTCAAATCCCCAAATGATGATTGACTAACTATGATTTAGCTTGCTTTATTATTGAAACTTTAATTAGTTTTATCTTTTTAGAATTTCAGATCAAACAACATGAATCTTAAGATGTTCACCACTGAACAAGAATTTAATCCATAGGATTAAGTAAGTGTGAATATTTGCATCTAGGAGTGGAACAAAAACAATAACAAGAACATAAGAACAAGATAGGAAATAAATTTTTAGAAGCTTGCAACCGAACACAAGTTTATTCCAAAGGATTATAGAGAAAGCATGCTACTAAGAAGAGAAAGTGAACATACAAATAAATCTAAACATAAAGTGAATCACTACGAGGAAACAATAAGAACAATTCAAAAATTAGAAAGGAAGGAAAGAGAAAGTGGAAGAGAGAAACTAATGGATTGATGAAGAAGACCATGCCACTTGAAGTTGCTTAAAGTTAAGTGCTTAAATAAGTTTCCACTTGATCCAATAAATCAAGATCCAAGAAAAAAATAATTTTCTCTCTTTCAAGATACTCTAGAAAATGCTCTGAAAATTCAAAATCACATTCAATATGATCAAAAGTTATTTACAAAGAGAGTGAAAGACTATTTATAGTCATATGCTTGAACTACATGAAATTCAAATGAATAAAGAAATCATGCAATTCAAAATACATGGAGGGAAAATTTCAATTTCAAAATTCAAATAAATGAGTTAAAAGAAGTTATCCTAATGGTCCAAAATTGAGAGCATGTTTCCCATGCTTGGTCATGCTTTCCTTACTCCCCTTCGCATGTGTAATATTTTACTTTTTGACCTTGTTGTGTTTACCATGAAGCATGTGTTGCCAAAAATTTGGAGCTCCCATTTTGGCTTTTAATTTCTCCTTATGTATTTATTTCATACTATTTCCAGCTTTTGTCTTATTTGGGCTTAATAAGCCCAAATACAAATTTTGTTTGTTATACTTAATTTTACAAAGGAAGAAAAATGAAAGAAAATTTCTAATTTCTAAAATTTATAATCAAAATATCATTCTACTTTAACATTGATTTATTTATTGCTATTTAATATCCTTTATGTGAAAAACAGGAAAATCATATGAAAGGAGGATTGAATTGTGATTTAATTAATTTTCAAAAACTTTTTGAAATCATTTGGTTAACAATGGTAAGAAGAAGATTTGGTTTGTTAAATAATCAAATTGAAATTATTTCATGAGATGAGATGTGTCATGTCAGATGCACTTTAACAACTTTTCATAATTATTTGTCTTGATATTTTCTTAATTATTCTGACTAGACTGTAATTCTTTTTTCTGATAGACAACACCTAATGCACATTTGACTCAAGAAGGTACATTGAAATAGCATGATTTAAAGTAAAATATTTTTACAAGTACATTTCAACATATTTCATCTGATAAAGCTAAACATTTCATCTTGAGGAAAACTCATAACAAATACAATTAGACGAACATAGTCAAAAGCTTATTTTATGCCTAGCTTTTCTAGCTAAGTGAAGTCATGTCAGACACAGATTTCACAACTCAAATAAATCATTTGACTAACATATATTAACTGAGTGTTCTTTGCTGAAGCTAGTCATGAGATGACTAACTCTGAGTATTATAGACACAAGCAACTTTTTTCTTAACTGAGTATTATTTATTCTCTTTAGTCACTCTTGGTTAACATAGGAAAAGTTGAAGTTTTAAATGAACATTTTGTCTAATTAAGGAAGAGTATTTTCATCTTTTGAGCAGCTTCAATTATTCTTTCATGCCTTCCTTGCATTTGATTAACTTCAATTTGACCATTGCATTTAATGCACCTTATGCATATCTTAAATTCTCTTCTTCTTTACACAATCCCCTGGATGACTGGCAATATATATTTCCCTCGGTTAATCTTTGTAATGTTCCTTTTATCTAACATTCATTGATGCTAATAATATGAAATAAAAGGCATGCTCAATGTTATTTTATTTGTTCCTCATTCTTCATCTGACAAACATTTTTGTTGATTAATCTTATTGTCAAATATACAACATGCTAGTATGATTTGATTTTCGTTTTATCGGGCACAACTTCATGCTTTGTTGCATTAAGCACTTAATCAAAATTGCAGGGTGTTGAACTTTTGTATTAACACTTTCTATTCATGCTTTCATCTCCAAATTTGGTCTTCTTCCTAAATCCTTTCTACCACATTCCAAAATGATATGTGAAATTCGTTGGTGAAACCTTAGAAGCAAAAATCTTCTTATAGAAGTTTGTGAAGAATTAGGCTATGGTGGTGCCCCCAATTTGGCACATTGGGAAGAAGAAACTGTTTAAAATATATCCATACTAAGTTTTCCAAATTTAACTTTAATATGCTTAAAGCTAAAGGGGAAGACAATGTTGATAAAATTATGCCATGCTTTGCTCATCCAACAATCCATTATGTGCCTTGTGACTAAAGGTTGGTGTTTGATGAAAACCCTCTCACAAAATCCAAATCACATTAGTTGCCATGCAAGATCTCTATAATGTTTCCCTTAATAGAATCTACATTGCGAATGTCACCACCTTCTTCTTCCTCAAGAACCTCGACAGTGCATGTGAAGGGCTTATACAATCTTTATGAGAAAACCTTCCAAGAGATTTTACCATGATAACATAACATCCTCAATGCTTTCTAAGAAGCTTGTTAATTAGAGAAACATTAGACTTAAGTGTGAGCACAATCTTATTACAACTAATGCAAAAGCAAATATGAAGCAAAAACTGATAAGTATCAAATATTGATATATGATTACACACATTTATAGATTTATTGTACATTGAAAGCACTTTCCATTTTTTTATCTTCAATTTTTAATTCATTTTCATTTATAGCTTTGCTGTACACTGAAAGCACTCAACGTACATATTTGTTTTAATGTATTTTCATCTAATTTGACTTTTCTTTACTATTTTTGTCATAACTTGTAGATATTATTTTTGGTTGATTCTACTTGTATTGAATCCTAAATTTTTAGGACTTCAAAATGGACATATGATTTTTTGGTTTTGGATTTCTCTACTATTTTTTACTATTTCTAGAAGTTGAAGCATATTTGCTGAATTTTCGTAAAAAAAACCATACAAATTTGTTTTTCCCAGCTTTTCCTTAAACATTTGTAATTAATGTGTATTTTGAATATTAAGAATTTATGTATTGTGTTATATTTAATTTTTGGTATTATTAAATTATAATTTTATTATATTTCCTTAATATTTATATAATATTTAATTTTTTTACATATTATTATATTAATTTTTTAAAATATGGGTTTAGATTTATAATTCAATTTAATTTTTAATAAAAATATGAATTTGGATTTAAAATTCAATCCAAATTCAAATATTTGAATTTAAATATATAAAAAAAAAATCCAAATTTTTTTATAAAAAATATGAATTTAAATTTAAAATCCAAATCCATTGGATTTGGATTAGATTTTCATAACCTGCTGTTCAACCTCTCTTCTAGAACATACTTACATGTTCACAATACACTCAAAATATAAGTTGAATATCATATAAATGAATTATTATTATTATTATTAAAAGATAAATTAATGATCATTTAAAGATAAAATCTAGCAAATTGCTTGTCATTTATTATAGCTTTGATATATTATTCATTTACAATCTTGAGACCTATTATGAATATATTATTAACAAAAAGATAAGATTACAAAATAATATCTCTATATAAAAAAATAAATAATATCTCTATAACAACGAAACTCACTTCAACTTACACAACTTACACTAATAATATCTTTTTGTACATTATTCTTAGTCATTCGAACCTCAATTAATTTATATACTCATTTCTCGTTATATTAAACATATTCTTTATTAACCTCACTTGCATTTATTCAACCAAAGACGTTCAATTTCTAATAAAAACATAAAGCAAATAAATAATTTCTACACGAACTAATTTACAATTGATTTTACAATCTGATCTAAAATCAATTGTTTCCATAAAAGAATTCAGAATATTTTTCCTTAATCTAATATGCTAGTTAAATACCAATTCATAATTTACTTTATTTTTATTTATATATAGTTTCATTTTATATCATTATTTATATTAAAAAAATACAAATATATTAAAGAAGAGTGTTTTCTTTATTTTTCTACTTGTATGACTAAAAAAAGGCATCATACAAATATTACCAAATATAACCCTTCAAAAACATTGGTGACCCTTGGAACAATCCAAAAGACACACATTCCATGTCACTTTGCGACAGATCAGATGTCCTAGGTCTAAGTTTTGAGGGCCCTTAATTAATCAATCTATTATTAGACAGTGAGAACATGCCCTACAAAACTTCTATTCTTATCCGAGTCCCAACAATCTGAATAATTTTTTAAGTTAAAATATATTTTAATCTTTATAATAGTTTTTTTTACTAAATTTATAAGTATTTTCTCTGGTGTGTGTAATTCCAAAAAAAATTAAAAAAAATAGTTCCTATCTATAGAATACTAAAACTATTTCTCTTATTCCTTCAATCTATGGTTTTTAAAAAAAATTGAGTTCTTTATATTGATTTTGTAAATTTTATGGTATTAGATAAATTTAAACAGTTTAAACAAAACATTATTTTAATGTTAATAATATATTGAAACTTTAACTTTTTTTATTTTTAAATGTTTTTTTTTATAAAAAAAATTTAATTTAATTTTGTTGGTATAATATTTTGATTTATCACCTTTAATATTAAACACATTTAATAATTCCAAAATTTTAAATTTTCTTAGTAGATATTAGTCTTTTCAAGAAAAAATTGTAGTTGATGTGAACCCAAATTTTTCTTTATAAAACTAAAATCAAAACTCAGTTTTTCTATAATAAAAAAGTGTAATGTGTTCCTCATTACGCACATGCAAAATTTCCTTGATTGAAAAATCTTGCATTTCTTAGCTGTCTCAGTTTTAAACCATTTACATCATACGTTTTTTCGCATAGCAGCCATCTTCTGATCTTCTAGCTTTCCTTTCATATTTGCCGGAGCAATTTGCTGGTTAATCATGAGAAATGTGGTTATTTTTTCCTTCATTTTTTTGCTGTTTTGTGTCTTCATCTATGCTCTAACAAGCACTAAAATTGAAGTGTCTATGACAAATGAAGCAAAACCATTTTCTTACCATATCAAAGCCTTGGAGTTCATATGGAGTCATTTTGGTTATCAACATGTGTGGCCAGTAAGTTCTTGCATCCATCACATTACATTGTGTCTCTCTTCATTAATCACTAATTGCTTAATTGATTAGCAAGGAAGTTAATTCCTTAATTCATTGTAATATAATGCTTTTATGCATTATACGATAAGTAACACTTGTATTTTTATATGTCACTCTTAAGATGAACATGTTCTTTTGATCTATTGGGTAAGGAGATATAGATAGATAGATATCTGTAATCTCTGCCTATAACTTATCTAAATTCAAGGATTAAGAAAAAACAAATTTGATTACTCAATTATGAACAGGAAATGGAATTTGGCTGGAGAACTGTTGTTGGAACCTTGCTTGGAATCTTGGGAGCAGCTTTTGGAAGTGTAGGGGGAGTAGGGGGTGGTGGCATCTTTGTGCCCATGGTAATCCTGATTCTTGGGTTTGATCCAAAATCAGCAGTTTCCATTTCAAAGTGTAAGCATTCATGTATCTCTTTCAGCAATCATCAGTTCAGAAATGCAGCTGATATTGCTAATAATTATATGATTTTCTGTGAAGAAAGAAACTAGTTGTTTATAGACTAGTCTATTACTGAAATGGTTTTGACTGTTCGGTATTTAGCCATTTACAGTGTTTAGTATTCAGGTATGGTCACAGGTGCAGCCATCTCAGCTGTTTTCTTCTGCTTGAAACAAAAACATCCCACGCTTGATGAACCTGTTATTGACTATGATTTGATGCTGCTTATCCAACCCACTCTCATGCTGGGAATCAGCATAGGAGTTATCTTAAGCGTAATATGTGCTGATTGGATGGTCACTGTTCTTCTAATAATTCTCTGTTTAGGTAATGATAGAAGATTTGTACTTTACTCAAAATTTCACTCAGCAATATCATTAATTTGCTATATTGGGTCTTTGCAGTGACATCAATCAGATCATTCTTCAAAGGTTCTGAGACATGGAAAAAGGAAACCAAAATGAAAGAGGTAAATGCTACAACTTTTTTGGGGTTTAAATCACCTTGCACCTTACCTACACAGCTTTTTTAGTTGCTCCATGGACTTTCCAGTCATGCTTGGTGAAATTAGGAACATACTGGTTCACTCAATAACCTTGCATATTACCAAGTTCTTCTTCAAAGTAAAAATCTTGTGAATATGGTATAAAGATTCTGATCCTCCATTTCTTTTCAATAATATCAGGAGACTAGCAAACTTTCATCAAAGTCTACTGGTGAGTTTATGAATTGATTTTTTTTTCTCAAATAAAGACTTCATCTTGTTCATCTGGTCACAAAACACAAGCTCAATATATATCTACAAGTTAAACAAGTATATGCCATGGACCTTCTCTTCCAGCTACTTGCAATGGGGATGAGGGATACAAGTATCTTCCAGGTTGTGTAGAAGAAGGGGCTGCAAAGGATACTAGAAAAACTGAGGTTGGTTTACACTGGTCCACTTGTTCTTAACATGATCAAATTAAGTTATTATATGCCATAAAGGAAGGTCTATGCATGCAGGTGAGCTTCCTTGGCAACATCTATTGGAAGGAGTTTGTACTTGTTTTCCTTGTGTGGCTCGCATTTGTCATCTTACAGATTGCCAAAGTAATTTTCTTTTCCATAGAATTACAAGAACTTGCATTGCATTCCTCCTTTTTTCTGGTGTAATAATTTCAACTAACCATTCAAAGTGATTGACTTTTGGCAGAATCTTGTAGCTTCCTGTTCAGTCACATACTGGATACTTCTTTTGTCACAGGTAAACCAATTAGTATCACTTCTTTTTCTGTTGTGCCAAATATCAAAGGATATGCACAAGAGGCTAAGATCTATTACATAATTGAACCAACTACATACTGAATGAGACTTTGATCTCAAATGTGGCAAATTGGAAATTATACTCATTGTATGCTGGCACTACTTGTGTTTTGTAGATACCAATTACTGTAGGATTTTATTTGTATCAAGCAAGAGCCCTTTATCAGGGGAGATCTGCAGGTGGTCAACACACACATTGGCCATTGCACCATCTATTTCTAGCCAGCATCTGTTCTCTGCTGGCTGGAATTGTTGGTGGACTTCTTGGTACAGGTTCTGGATTTGTCATGGGTCCTTTGTTTCTAGAAGTGGGAATTGTTCCACAGGTGAGTTCTGATAGATCTTTCACTTTCACCCTTATTTTTCATAGTGCTCAAAGTGAGTACCTAGAATTTAATTTGAACCAGAACAGTTATCTTCTTATCTTTCATGGTTTTGCAGGTAGCAAGTGCCACAGCCACTTTTGGAATGATGTACTCAGCATCTTTATCAGTTATACAATATTATCTCTTGAACCGTTTTCCAGTTCCCTATGGTGAAATTAAACTTCACATTTTACCCTTTAAATCTCTCTGAATGGTTTTCGAAGGAAACATAAATTTCAAGTAATTTATATTCATGTTTCTTACTGTTTGGCAGCTCTCTTCCTCACCCTTGTGGCTGCCATTGCAGCATTCCTAGGACAGCATCTCATTGACAAGCTTGTTAATATCTACAAAAGGGCATCTTTAATTATTTTTGTCTTGGCCTTCACAATATTTGTTAGTACAATTGCATTGGGTGAGTGTTTTTGCTGTTTCGATTACTTCATACTTGCTAATTGTTTATTCTTTTTTTATAATTTCTTAATAAACATTTACACTAGAAAAAATTAGGTAAAATGATTTTTACATTTCAATTTTTAATAAATATATTCCACATACTTTCAGAAGTTAATTTTAACATGCGCATAAGTTAATATAAATTATAAAAAAATAATTTATTTTAAGTTTAACTAAGTTTTAAACACTTCATAAATTTAAATATTTTTAATTGGATCTTGGTTAAAATTTATTATTTTATTGAATATTTAAAATATTATTTTTCACTTTCTATTAATTATTATGTTGTTTGATTTTTACTATCAAATTGATCATGTAACTGTTATTTTTGTCCTCTCATCTAATTCATCAATCAACTCATTCTTTTTTTTCATTAATCTCTTTCAACTCCACAGTTAATTTGTTTCTTTCATCTCCAAGAACGAGTTGACAAGTGATTATGAGGAGATTGGAAAGAGGATTATTGAGCTAGATACAAAAAAGATAGAGCATCTCATTGACAACAAGAGAAAAAATATGATACTTATAAATTAAAAATATTTTAAACACTTACTATAACAAATTAAATTTATAAAGTATTGAAAACTTAATTAAACATTCATTTTAATTTTTTTCTCCTACTTCTTCATCAAAATGTTTCTCTCAATAAAACTTTTGTTCTGCTTTCTTTGAATGGCCTTGTGAGAACATGCAGTTTTCTCATAACTTTCACTTTTATGCTTCTCTATAGGTGGAGTTGGAATATCAAACATGATCTTGGAGATTCAAAGCAATGAATATATGGGATTTGAGAATTTTTGCAACAATAATAACTAGATGTTTCCAAGTATATATTTACATTTTTTTTGGTCATTAATTGTTGCTTGCCACCACCACACGAAGAGATTATATGTTTGTTCTTGTTTTAAAGGTTAAAAGGTAGTTCTAGAGAATCTTTAAATCATTGATATTGAAAATATCATCTTATTAACGAAAATATTGAAAAATAAACTAAAAAAAGTTATACTAATTAATATTTATATAATATGATAAACATTTCATCAAATAAAAATTTGAAGTTGGAATAATTTCCTTCTGTTGACAAAGTCAAAAAGACAATTAATTGATGTTCACACTAAAAAATTTGTAATGAAAGCATTTAATAATACCTTGTGTTGAGAAGATATATATTCTATCTTGTTCAACAAAATTAGAAGTAATATATTAATTCAAATTTATTGATTCTTTTGGTTCAAACCAAAGTCAAACAATATATTTCTTATCAAGAAAAAATCACAAGTCCTTACTTTCATACCTCTAAACTTTGGAAGAGCATCTTCCTATCACTTATTGCTTTTTATTCTTCCAAGTTATAAGATTCTCTCCTATAAAAATAACTATCTAGAAATGGACTTTCTATCATCTGCTATACTTGTATAATCGATTTAACCTTTTACCATTGTGTATAATTTGAAAGTAATATTCTTTTTTGGGAGAAAACTTCAAATATTTTGATATTTGTGAAGAAACATCCACATGACTCTTAAATGCATTATGCATAAAGATTGAGTCAGAGCATCCAAAAATAAAATTATATATATAATTTTTCAAATAAGATAAATAAATTACTTTTTCAACTAATCTTTTGATGGAAAAACCTTCCATGTGCATTACAATTCTTTCTCTTCAATCTTTTGGTTTAAATTTCTTTTATGGATGATGAAGAATAGCGGAAGTATATAAGAAGTGAAACAATGTCATGATTTAGAAATGAAAATTATGATTTTGATTCTAGGTAAGGTTAGGCCAACACACTAGTTTCTAAAGTGAAGTTGGACCAATACAACTACGAGAAGTCTAGAATGTGTCTAGCAAAAACATAACTATAAAGAGAACTTTGACAAGTAAAAGTGTCTCAAAATTTGGACATTAGAGAGAGACTTTAAGGTTCATAATAACCCTCAAATCAGATACTGGAACAAACTTAGGGCAACCCTATTTAAGGAAACGTCATATACCCTAGGGAGTTGATGTATTAACTCCAACAAAACGCACAATTCTAGAGGAATATATCTAGAAAATGAAGTTACTATTAATAAGGGCAGAAATAAGAAAAGAATCTAGAATAACCATGGTAAGTTTCCAAAGTGGCCTCAATCATGGAATCTATACCTCCAAAGTGAACAATACCTCGGATGCGGTGATTGACCCTAAGACCGTAGTGATGCTATCTCAATGGACGTAAGGTCGAAACATTGACGCCGTTTGTAGGAATGAAACATCGTTCCCTTAGCCCTCAACTAGGGGGAATTCGTTCTATTATTATTTTTGTTTTGATCTGTCAAATAGTCTCAAATCACTTAGGAGTCAAGGTCAATAACATTTATAGTGGATTTGAAATCAAAATAATTTATATTTATATATAAACAACCATATCAAGAAATATTAATCCTATTTTTTTTTTATTCTTAATAGAGGAGTTACATTAAATATATTTAAAAATTTGTTTTCTTGTAATTTTTCAATTACAATATTTAATATTACTTAAAGTTGAGAGTGCGAAGATATTATTTCGGTAATAAATTAAGAACGTTAATTTCAATATATGAAAAGCTATATTGTACATTTTTTTTTAATTTGAGTTTTTAAATGTAAAGAAGATATAGTTATATATATATATATATTAATTAGTGGGAAGCGCTTGTATAAATGTATTTTTTATTTTTTTATTATTACAACACATGTGACACCATTAAGTAATAAACCAAAAAATCATCATCAATTATTTAATCAATATTAATCATGAAAAATATTATATACAAAAAAAAGAAAATATAATAAAATATGTTTTTTTTCTTTGCTTTAGACCCGCAAAGAGACTTAGTCAAATCGTTTTTATCCTTTATCACCACCGTTAATCACTTCTCTCTCTCGATCCATTTTCTCACTCCTTTCGTTCATAGACTAACACGCCTCCCCTTTTTTTCCTAAGCCCTCTCTTTCTCATAGACTAACCCTCCCACACTCCTATCGGCGCACTTTTTATCTAGTACTTTTTTTCACTTTCAATTTTTTATTCAATGAACAAAATCCTACTAATTTTTTTTCTTTAATAGTTTTGTTATAAGTTTGATTAAATTATTGTATTTTATGACGTTAAGCACAATAATAACAATATTGTCATCATACAATGTCAAATACATGCATAAATGAATAAAAAAGAAAAGTAAATTCAGATATTACATTTCCATCTTCTACTTTATAATTGAAAAACAACACTTATTGGTTGGTTTCATGGTTCTGTAAGGAAACTACGACTTCTCAACAAGCCTCACTTTCCAATGTTTAATTTTGAATTTAAAAATAGTCTTATCTCTTCTGTTATCTTTTGAGATATAAAATTAAAACTGCTTACAAAATAACAAATATCTCCTCTTATATATTTTTAAAATAATAAAATACAATATAAATATAAGCATAAAATTAGAATAAAATAAAATGGCAGAGAGGGAATCCACATATACACACACATATATATATATATATATATATACACACACTAGTGGAAAAGTGTATCCTAATTTTTTATTTCTCTTTTTTTGTTTTTTTTTATTTTTTAAAAATAATTTCTCTCAATAACTTTAAAATGAGAAGTTAAAAGAGAATACGTGAAGTTAAAAAAAATGTTATATTAAAATTTAACATTAAAAACTGTTATTTCAATTCAAAGTCATCTATTCCAAATATTTCACTATCCTATCAATTAAGTGACAACAAATAAAATAAAATAAATTACCAATCTCTTCATCAATTAAGTGAAAATAAATAAAATAAAATTAAAAAACTACTTAATTAACTTCTAAAATTATAAAATATTCAAATAATCAAAATAATTTAATAAAATAAAATATTAAGTAAAGATAAAATAAAAAAATAATTTAAAACAGGGAATCTCCTTTATATATAAGTTTATATATATATATATAAATAAGCGAAAAAAAAAAGAAATTGCAAATTTTCTAAAAAATTTAAAACCCTACACCCCTTCCCTATCCCTCTCTGAAACCGCTCTTTGATTCTGGTCTGAACAATGGTGACCGCGTCGCTGGACGATGAAACCGCGAAGAAAGTCGTACGACAGGTTTGCAATTGTCGTTTTTGCCTTTCGCTATTCGTTCGTCTTTTATTCAACTTTTGTTTACGTTTTGTTCCCAAACAGGTGGAGTTCTACTTCAGTGATAGCAGCCTTCCCAGAGACAACTTTCTGAAGAAAACCGTCAGTGAAAGCGAAGATGGCAGTATCCTTCTTCTTCATTACGCGTTTGTTCCCTCGATAAATTGCTTCAAATTTGTAGCTTTTTCGATAAAGTGATTAAATGGTGTTTTGCTTACAACAAAACATGGCCTTAGAACAATAAATTTGTATTGAAGAGTAATTCCGAAATCACTTTAGGCTTTGGGATCAATTTTTGTCATTTTTTTTGTTTCAATTCTAAAATACCAAACAGGGAGACTCGTCATTGTGTTTAATCCTATTGCTGTTCTGTTTCCATTAAGACCTATTTGATCAATCCAAAAATGAGGCTATTTGCTTCTTTTTTTTTTTTTTGCCTTTTGCAATGTTGTTGGTCTTGACTCTTCCTGCACCCACACAGTGGTTAGTTTGGCTCTTATTTGTTCTTTTAATCGGATGCGAAAGCACCTTAAACTGGAGGAAGTTAAGCCGGTTGAGGTGACCGAAGATACCGTCAAAGCTGTTGCTCAAGCTTTGAAAGATTCGGCTTTGGTCAGAGTCTCAGAAGATGGTTGGTTTCTTTTTTGATGCATAAAATGTGGTTTTATTCAGGCAACATTAAGTTAGTATTTATTCATATTTAAAAGAATCTAAGATTACTGTGAATTCCTCCTAGCTTTTTGGTTGTGTAAATTCTTTCTTTATTGTGGGCTAGTTTAGACTTGGACACTGTTTTTCCCTTTGCCATGCTGTAGCAATATGAATAAGTTATCGAAATAAGCTTTTTTCCCCTTGAACACTGTTTTTGCTCTCTTACAATGTTTCTTTCGTAGACATCTTACAATTTATTCTTTTGAACCACTTACTTCCTCAACTTTGTGTTTGCTATTGAAATAAGTTTTATGGTGATTTCTTGAAATGTTTATGGTGTGTTTATGTTTTTTAATTGTTTTTGAAAAAATTTAGGGGTTATTGAGGTGAGTGGAAGAGGAATCAAATGGTCATTGTTTAAATTTAATTTTTATTTGTGTTGTGTTTCTTGGGGTGAGACTATGGATGAAAAGTACATGTTTAACCCAGTATTTGTCAGTGTCAGATCAGTTGATTGTATGGATATATTCTGCTTTTTTAATTTTTGGTGCTAGGCTCTATGTTGAATGAATTCATGCTACTTAGTCATTCTTAGCAAAAGAGTTTATGCCTAACTCACAAAACTAACTTGTAAAGTGAGGTTTGATCTACTTTGACCTTATCTCTAATCATGTGGGTTTTCTAACATACCCTCTCATGCCAAAGATTGGACATCTTGAGCATGGCACTAGGGGAACCTGGGTGACACAAGTCCCAACAAAGTTGACTAGGATAAGCTTTGAATGGTTTTGTATTAGTTAGTAAGTTTGTGCCTAATTCCACCTCACAAAATGAGTTTGTAAGGTGAGGTTTGTATGCATGTACACACTTTAATTTGGTCTTGTCTTTAATTGATTAACAGTTGTAAAGAAATTTTTATCATTTGTTTATTCATGTTTCAGGGAACAAAGTTGGCAGGTCAACTGAACTTCTGAAGCCAGAAGAGGTAATTGAGCAGGTAGAGATAAGAACAATTGCTGCATCGCCATTTCAATATGATGTGAAGCTTGAAGATGTGGAGGCATTCTTTGGTCAATATGCCAAGGTATTGTTTACATTGCTGATATCATTTATATTATAACATTTTTGCTTGAGAGAATTGCAGTTCCTCTCCTTATTGTTATTGGTTTTGATGTATGGTATGTGGCAACTGGAGTGAAAACTGTGTATTCATTAAATTTCTTGATGTGAATCTGGAGCAGGATGCTTCTTATAAAGAGACTGTCTTCATTTTTAAAGATAAAAATCTGGAAATTTATTGCACCGGTCAATCT
This sequence comes from Phaseolus lunatus, assembly GCA_013389735.1. Classification (NCBI taxonomy): domain Eukaryota; kingdom Viridiplantae; phylum Streptophyta; class Magnoliopsida; order Fabales; family Fabaceae; genus Phaseolus; species Phaseolus lunatus. The sequence goes on from CM023857.1 coordinate 7,208,869, forward strand.
TACATTCTTCAGCTTATAGAAAACTTTGATGATAAAAAATGTTTGTAAGATGTTCCTGGTGGTAAAGAGTACAATTTTGATAATTTATTTTAAGTTACAAAAGGGATAAATTCTAGTTTTATGTTTCAGGTTAACAGTGTTCGGTTGCCTCGCCATGTTGGAGACAAAAGGTTCTTTTGTGGCACTGCTCTTATTGAGTTTTCATCAGATGAAGAAATGAAATTCTTTTTGAAGGAAAACCTTGTCTATGCAGGGGCTGAGTTAGAATTAAAGCCAAAGTAAGAATGCTTACATTGATTCAGTACTGAGTCATTGATTGATCAATTATAACTAAAAATTGTTATATTTTTTTCTGTAAATTAGAATAATTTCTTATGTAAGTGGAAGAAAGGGAGGATAGTCCAATATTTGATGTCAAATTCTTTTTGAAAAAAATATATTGCTGAAAGATTTGCAATTATTGATATTTGTATTAGAAAAAAAAAAAAGAAAAAAATGAGCATTGATAATAGCTGCTTTACAGCCAGATTACTTTTGTATCATTACATGGAACATTTGAAAGTAATGCATTTAGGTCGCAATGATGCGTAGCATGAGAATTTTAGGATGTGAAGACAGTCTACATAAGCATATTATCTAATATTGTTTGTGTTTATTGTATCCAATTCAGGAAGGACTTTGATGTGCAGAGGGAGAAAGAATTAAAAGAGCATGAAAAATTTCGTCCACTTGTGGGTTTAGATCACCAGAATAACACAAATACAGAAGCAGTGTAAGATACTAACAATTCTTTTGATCCCCACTCCTACAATAAAACAGATAAGTTTATTAGCTAATTATCCATGTTTATCACAGCTACCCTAAAGGCTTACTTATAGCCTTCAAGCTAAAGACAATTTCTGATAAGGTTCCTTCAGAACAAAATAACCCTGATCAACAAACCAATGACGCTCATGATATCGCCAAAAGCGATCAACAAAATCCATCTGAAATTGCTGCAGAGGAAAGTGGTAAAAAGATGTCAGAAAATGATGAGAATGATAAAGAAAACAGTGGGGTGAGTGAAGGAAAAGAGACTGAGGGCGAGGAAAAGAGTAAAGAAACTGATGAAAAAAATTTCGCTACTGCTGACAAGGACAACAAGTTTGTTGTCTCACGAGAGGACTTGAGGGTTGTCTTTGAGAAGTTTGGTACTGTGAAGGTAATAGGGTTTTCCCCCTTTCTTTGGCTGTTGTGGCTTTTGATTTTTGTCCATTTTATAGCTATCTACTTATTATAGCTACTTTCTTTTTTTGGAGTTTGTAGCACTTTTAAAATGATACTTTGTGCCTAGTTTTGTTTGAATACCCAGGTGGTAAGTTCAGCCATTCTGTCTCACTTTCATCCTTTAACCCTTAAAACATTTTCTATTAATTTATCGTCTAGCTATTTGAATTTATCAAGACATGCATTAATTGTATACTGTTTGCCTGTTCAGTACATTGATTTCAAGATTGGGGCAGAGTCAGGATACATTCGATTTGAAGAACCTGAAGGTGCTCAGAAAGCTCGTGCAGCTGTAGTTCTTTCTGAAAAGGAGGGCTTAGTTGTGAAGAATTGTATTGCTATTCTGGAACCAGTGACTGGTTTGTTTCTCATCTAATTTAATTTTTCATGAGTTATTCATATGGATTTGTTTGGTAAAAAGTCCACTTCATATCTTGATCAACAAAATTATGTTATCTCCCTAATTAGTTTTCCCTTTCATAATCACTATTAATTTACTCATCACATGTGCTGGTGCAATTTCTCTGTTTTGTTTGTTTTCTGTTCCATTTAATGTATATTAATATGACAGGTGGCTAAGGTTAGACAATTTGAAGAACACTGTTGGATAAATTGACTGATACTGACACAATCTATTTTTTTTGGTTAATCTGAGAGCTGTTCTTTTGGTATGGTTTCAGGTGAGGCAGAGAGAGAATACTGGAGCCTGCTTCGTGGTAATCAAGAAAAGCACAGAGGATGTATGAATAACAGAGGAAGGTAAGAGAAGTCACTCAACCATGTCTTGAATAAGCCATTATCGGTTCCTCTTTTATTTTTGGCTTAAATATATTTTTGATTGGTGAAAATTTGACCTATTTCTTATGGTTATAAAATAAGGTAACAAGTAGGCTATCAATTTTGTTAAATGTCAGACTAATAAACATAACATTTCTATTGACGGGAAAACCATTGTATATGTTCAGGCCAAAAATATATTTAAGTTTTTTACCTTTTTATTTTGGGGCTTCTCGGGAGGGTGTGGAACAGAAACTAGGATATAACTAATAAGAAATGTTGGTAAACATTCTCTAATGCTCTTTTTGACACATTCTCTTCTTACATTCCATTGCAGGGGAAGACAGCATGGGAGAGGAGGAAAATTCAACCGGTCCAGAGAGAATGAATCACTAGATCGCCCAAATAAAGTTAGAAAGTTTTAACCATACAAGATTAATGGTTATAGATGACTTTAGATATCAGTTTTTTTGTGTTGCAAAGAGGTATTTGGCAATGTATACCGTAAGTTTTGATCTGTTTATGGTTTGTTAGGAGTAGCATGATGTAGTTCTCCGCAACTTTGGGGTTAGTTTGTAACACACTAAGTTATTGCTTTTTTTTGCAGTTTTTGGTATTATAATTTAATGAATGCATACCCTTTTCTTTTTATCACAACATATTTGTGGAAGATATTTTGAACTGCTCAACTGTACAATTATTTTTTGTATTTTTGCATGAATCACGTCTATCTAGTTTGGTATTTTAAGTCTGAAAGTTTATTTTCTATTTGACGCAGCATACGATCAAATTTATTGTGAAAGAGAAAAAAAAAGTGTCATTCTTATGGTTCTTAGAAGCTTTTTATCATTTAGTTTATTAACAGCACATAACCGTTATTAATGTAGTCTTTTTCAAGTTTTCTTTATGAAGTATTTATATGTTGATTTCTTGATTTTTCTATTCTTTTCACTAATAACCAAACGATGTCGCCATTTTCACTAGTACTATGTTTTCAGTAGTTTAGACAATAACATATGGCCCCTCAGACATTCTATGAGAGTCATCTGATGGTTTTATAAAATATGTTCCTAAAGTCTTTGAAAAGGTACAATTTTTATAAGTAATTGTTAAAGCAAATATAAGTTATAAGACACAATTTTTAAATACCTTATTGTTATCTAATATACTTTATAATGTGCAATAAGTAAAACAAAAGCTCAAGATGATACTTAAATCATGACCTTAAGAGCAAGTCCTTCTTAAAAATGCAAGAAATGGTTGAAGTTCAAATCATTACGTTAGATGTCTACTGCAAAGGAACAAACACCGTATCAAATTTTAATATTATATCTCAAAATATAATCCTACCAAATTAAAATATAAAATATTCATCCTTAAACATATTTATGTATGAAATTCAAATTAGATATTGATTGACTTTAAAAATCATTATTCTAAATACAAATTACTTTTAAATTTTATTTCATTTGCACGATACTTTTAGAATACTAGCTGTAAAAAGTTTGAGAATAGTAAACAGTAAAAAACAGTAATATGAAAAATTAATCTATTTAAAGTTAAAATCATACATGTAGTTTAACACTTGGAACATATATTACTAAAAGTTACTGTTTATTTTATTATAATACTGGAAATAAAATAGTAACATCCGTTATATTGAAGCTTTATCAATATAGCTATAGAAAAATTCTTTTAATAAATTATCTTTTTCACCATTTAATTATCCAATAGAATTTTTTAAAAGTAAAATTTAAAAAAAAAAAAACATTGAACGAGTAGTTCCTTCCTAATATCTAGCTTAAGAGATCATTAAATAAATACATAAAAAAAACTGATTGTTATTACTCTAAAAACCAGAATTTAACTTACATGGATTAAAGAAAGAACGAAATTAAAACTAGCTTGAGTGAAATACAACTAACTTTATATAAATAAATGGAAGAAAATATTGGAAAAATTAAATGAAATGAAAGGAAAGTGCGTCATTTTTTCCTAATTTTCTTTTATTTATTCTTACTGTTAATTTATGTCCTCCCTCTTCCAAGTGTAATTTTTAAGGCAACCAGCTTTTCTTATCTCATGAAAAATTATAAGGATAAAAGTGAGGATGCGAAATGAAAAAGTAATTGAAAAAAAAAAATCATTGAAGAATTCTAAAAAAATAAAGAAACCAAAATTTTACAAATAAAACAAAATTTTAAACAATAATTTAAGAGAAGGAAATATAATTTATATTACTAATTTTATATATCATAAACAAAATTAATGCAATAAATAAAAGTAAATATTACCAAAATAGAATCTAATGCCTGACTAAACGGGATTAGATACAAAGGACTTTGGAGCCAACACAGGTTTTCTGTGTAGACTCAATTTGAAAAGTAAAAAACAATTATCGTAAGAGCATTAATAAAGTGATCGATTTCATAGTTCTCTTTTGATTCGAGCGAAAGTATTTTTGGTTAGTCAATAGATATGAGAAGAGAGAAAATCCCTGAATATAATAAAAGCAAAGATTAAAAAAAAATATAAATATAAGAAATAAATTTATATGAAAAAGAAAGGAATGAAAGTTCATCAGTGCACTCACCAGAAACAAAAGTTGCATCACTGAATTGAAAAAATAATCTTCAAAAGTTTCAAAATTTTAAAAATATTGTCAGCCTTACGGGGAAAGAGAAATTATCAAATAAAAAAACTAAATTTTGCTGTTCTAAACGATCAAGCTAACAGACTTGTGTGGTGAGAATGAAATAGCAACTAATTATATTAAGTGTATGTAAGTGATGAACAAAAAGATTCTAAAAAGGTGAAAAAACAAATATTTTAACTCATGCTAAAAAAAGATGAGTCCAAAAACTGAAGATTGCTCCTTCGTATATTGTTATTCTAATTGATAAACAATTAATTTAGCTGTCAATGAAATATAATTAAGTTGGTTGAACACAATGTACGAGTTCTAACCTCTTTAGTGCTGAGGAGTTCGATTCCTTCCTATAATAATAAAGTAAAATTATCTCAACGATAAAGCAAAAGAAAAATGTGCATGTTAAGAGTTAGCCCATAAAAAACAAATTTAAACTGAGTTCCACTAAATAAGGAGTATCATTTCTAATTACCTTGCTTGCTTCTGACAAAACTTTGAATGTTTTACTCGATCAGAAGTCTAAATCTTTTAATTCGCTTACTAAGAAGCATCACTACTGAATGAAAGGAACATATTTATTTCAATCAGCATTGATTGCCGAGATGCTTCATACAAAACACTGTTCATAGAAATGATATACTATACATATATTTGTAACTCATATATATAGAGCAAAAACAAGTTTTATCCATATTTGACAGTCATCTACAACCTTTCAACAGATAAGAAGAAGGGCTTGGGAAACTTATAGCTGAGGATTTGTTGTCATCACCCTTGCTTGGTGATCCACACTCGCTAAAGTCAAGTGTGCGTCGCTCTATCTGCAAACAAAAAAATCCATACAACTATAAGAACATAGGAGAATATTAGAGTCATTTTGTTTGAACCAATATTCAGTTTAGAGTAATTTTGTTTGAACCAATATTTTCTGTTTTCATTTTCTATATTCTGTTTCCTTCAACTATAAAAATCCACAGGATAAAATTGAAGCCATTAGCTTGAGAAAATATTCTATGTTTTACATTTGAAACCAAAATGTCATGTGTATTTTCACTTTGTTTCTGTTTTCAAATTGTACAGAGGAAAATGAGAACAGAAAACAATAAAAAGTAATTTTCTGAGACAAAACAACCGTTAAGATTTATCTAGAATCAACATTGTAGTTCGCTGGAAAATGTATTAGAACACTCGGATTTGGGATGCTTTCTCACTGAATGAGTGCAGAGAGCACAAACAAATTCACTTCCATCTATTACAAATAGTACTATGTCTTACTCATTCAAACAGGTTTTTGGAATGTCATAATGTCATATTAAAAGATCCAACTATAATTATAACGCACAAAAGGAATCATTATATTTAGCTTTACCAATGCATTTGAAGCCAATTGAGAATCATTCCCAGGCTGATTCGGGGAACCATGGTACTTATCCTCCTCGTTTCCAGATGCATCTTTCCGTAATGCTGCCTTAGGAGTTTCATTTCCCAAAACCTCTTTAGCATTGGCATATGTAGCAGCAGTTTGTTCACTGATCTGTTTTAACAACCCGATTGCATCATAGCTTCTATCACCTGGGCTCATTAAATACCCAAAATCCTGCAAACATGTTTACTGATTATAGCACACAGTGAAAAAACTAGCTAATCTACAAATCAAGAAACTTGTCATGAAAAAAAAAAACCCTACAGTACCTCAACTGTAAGTTCAGTACCAAGTCTGGGGCTACATAAAAAAGTATTGAAGAACCAAGGAGATTTCCATGCAGAAGGTGATTCAAGGCCTTTCCTAAAAGGTGTTCCACCGAATCTACCATCAAACAAGAAGACAGTCAGTTGCAATGAGAGAACTAGCACCAAAATGTGAAAATAAACCAGTAGTATGCAGAAAAAAAACAACTTCAAGGTGTGGCACATAGAAGCAACTTCCAAGGAAGCAGCTTAAGCAATTAGCAATTGTACCTATGGTTTCAAATATCAAAGCAATCAACTATATCCATAAGGAACAATGATAACAAGAAGAACAAGGAATTTTACATGCTACATGTTTCAAAACCACCATCCTTTCTGGTTTGTTCCCCTGAATTGTCCCCTGGAGCTTGTACACGAGTAACAGCAACTGAAAGCTTTTCATGCTCCTTTGCACGAACACAAGGAGAATTAGAATTAATCCTTGAGCGTGGATTTTTAGAAGATAATTTCAAATGGCTGTTCTGATTTGGAACTGCTTCCAAGGACCTGTTCATGCTTTTGGGTGATTTAGTACTTGAACCTAGACCTCTGTTTGATTTTAAACCAACTTGATCAGGAGAAGACAGCGTCAGGTCATTCACATCATGTTCAACCAAAACTCCAGAAGGTTCTTGTTCCTGATAAATAGAAAAGTGAAAAGTTTGTCAGAGAAGAGTAGGTATTTCAAAATTTCTCATAAATAATTACACCAACAAAAGGTGAGGAACAGTACTTAGTACTTACCATCGCAGCAGCTGATGCTTCACTCTTTAGTTGCTGTTGCTTTACATTAGGCTTTGAATTGTCTACAGTATTTTTGAGGGAGTTCTTTTCATCGAAAATTGCATATTTAATTGGCTTATAAGCTTGTTCGCAATTTTCTTTATTATCATCAACACACGCACTGCTGCTCTGTTTTTTAAATGAAGGCATGTCTGCTTCTTGAGTCTCATTGTCACCAAACATGACATCCAAACTGGAAATGTTTTTGGTAGTCATGTCAGTCTCAAGTTTCTTGTCAATTCTTTTATCTGAGAGCGGTGACAATAAATCTCGGTGTCGTTTCTTTAATATAGATGGTGTACCTGTAAAAGTTTTAGCTGCACTTTTTAACAATGCATCTGGACTATCGCCATGAGAGGGTGAGTCCCACAACCTGAAAGGAGTAAGACAATTCATAGAAGACATCATAAACTGGCGGATACCCAAGGGACTAAACTCTTGCTGCATATCAATCCCAGACTGTACAAGATCACAGCTGAAGAAAGGAATATCCAAACTTGGAAAACGGGGAGGTTCATAACATAGAGATCCAGAGTCCTCCTTTTCTGTATGCACATTTGTCTTTTCCTCTGAAGTACCATTCAGAATATCATGTGGTTCTTCCATTACTGCTGTACCCATGTCATCCATACAGGGAGAACTGGATACGTAATTGACATAACTGAAGGTAGCAGGTGCTCTGGAGACCAACTGGTGACCATTTGTTCCAAATAAATGATTGCCATTGGCAGTTGGCACCTCCCTATCATCACAAACAGAAAGTACTGGAGGGAAAGACAGGGAGGACGAAGTTCCTTGATAATTATTAGAACATCGAGGACAAGTTAACTGAGGAGTTGAGGTTCCACCAGTTTCAGCCATCTGGATATTACAAGATTGGCAAGGAAATGAAGTACATCCAGAAAATTCAACTGTATCTTCACCTTTAATATAATCTACAGGGGGGAAACAACCATCATTCATTGAATCTGAAAACAGAACTCTGCAACATTCATCATCAGATATCAACACATGATCTGATTTAAGAGAATCCAAAGATGCCGGTCCCATGGACGTTGAAACACCCAACCCCTCTGAAGTCTGAAATGGAACATTCACTATGTCACAGATTTCACTAGAAGCTACACAATCTCTTTGCAACTGTGAGGAATCCTGCCCCAAGACCATTGATGAAATATTGGGTAAGGAATGTAAATTGAAATGGCAATCCCCACTTATGGAATTTCCAGGTTCATGTGAGTATTGCTCAGTGAACTGAGAAGTGCATGCCTCTTGGTGAGAAATTTCAGGAATGCATATATCATCAATTGATACATAATATGGCTCTGAACAAGATGCTCGACTTGGACTATGATCCTTTCCGAAATTACATTCTTCATTTGGCCTACACGCCGCCTCTCCAGTTTGTAATTCAGCACTGCCCATCCCTCTAGCAGATGGAAAGCGAACAGCATTAGCTGAACCTTGGCTGGACTCCGAAACTTCTTCTCCTTCCATCCTCTTGGAACAATTATCATCACCACTACACTGCAACCTTGTTGATTGATTTGAATTTCCAACATGAGGTACAGGCTCAAACTGATTAAGCACACCAGATGTCAAATAAGAATCCAATTTCTTTTTGACAGAACTGTTCCAGTGATTTTTAATAGCATTGTCTGTCCTGTTTACACAGATGATTGAGAATGAACTAAAATGGCACATGAAAAAATCAGGCATTACTCATGCTGCAATTTAGATTTCATACAGTTACTGCAGATATCCCTTAGGAGAGAAGAAAAGATAAAAACTAACTGAAAAAGTTCAATTAAAATTTTATTGTCTTTCTCATACCAGAGCCTGCAATACTTTGAGAATCCAAATCCCTAATGTGCCTTGGAACATCAATAAAATAGAACTGTGACTCGATGGGGAAGTGGCTTGACAGCATGTTCACAGTTAATGAAAAATAATTTAATATATTAATGTGTATATATACCTTCCAGGAATGTACTTTGACAACTCTGCCCATTTGTTCCCATATATCTGATGATAATGTATTAGAGCCAACTCCTCTTCCTGAGTCCATGCTTCCTTTTTTATAGTAGGATCAAGATGATTAACCCACCTACCAAGTTTTACAAATTATATTATTGAAAATGAGCATCAACAATAATAACAAAATCCCCATCCCATTAGACAAGGTTGACTACACAGATCACAAGTCATTCAGTTAAGTTAAAGACCAAACGAAAAATGAACATCATATCATCCCTCCAGAATTACTTCAAGAAGATACACACTCCAAATATTAAAATTGTGAATGACACTTGCAGAGGACTATTGATTTGGGGTTAGGATAGGGACAAAGGAAAAGAGAAATATGGACATCAAGTTGACCAAACCACTAACCTCTTTATTGGTATGATAGGAAACTGCGTATTATGGGTAATCCCACATTGACAACCAACTCTGATGCCAATTGATAAGTAGCCAAGAACTTTGAAAACCCACCCTCAAAAGCTAGAGGAAGGAGAACCAATTATTTAAATACTTTTTCGAGCATCCCACACTACTCAATGTGGGACCTGGGTACCCCATGATACCCAAGTTTCTATCATAGTCCTTCTTAGTGTCCCTCTCTCCCATTTAATGGGACTAAGAGTCCGTCTTATAGAGAGGAGAGAAATAGAGTGGATGGAAAATAGGTAGCAAATAAGGTAAAAATGGAACATGTTTGGTTGAAGATAAATAAAGATAGATAGAGAGATGTATAGAAATAGAGTGGAATATCACTCAAATTCTCTCCTTCCTATTTCTAACATACCAAACAAACAACATCCAACAAAACACCAAAAAAAACATATAATTGACTTTCCTCACTAGTGCTTTTCAATGACCTTTATTATGTGTCCAACCACGTTTCTCATGCGGTTTAACATTCTCCTTACCATAATATTTAGCTAAGCATAAAACATTACAATAAAAATTGCCTTTGAGCTTACTAGGTACTTGGAAATCATAAATAACCTCTGATGCCTTTCTCCATTTTAACCATCTCGCTTATAAATGAAACTCATTAATTTCCCCATCATTTTTGTATTGTTGTTCCCAAAAATTTAACTTAGAAACATATGACGTGAGTTCTTCTTCCATCCCCAACTCCAAATAAATCCCTCTTGCCTCTTGCTTAAATTCCAATGCTACTGTGTTGCTCCTACTTGAGGGAATAATTTATTTCCAAAGCTCAAGTTTAATGATTTACGTTGACTCTTCAATCAAAACTATATCATCCGCATAAGATGGATTAAAGTCCAGATACTATACTTTGCACCTAATCTGTTTTTATTCACATATATGTGTGTGTGTATATAAATTTAATTAAAATATATCTTCTTTATGGAAATAATTATATTAACTATATTATATATTCCTTTTCTCTACCAAAAAATAGTTATATATTTCTGTAAGTATATATGCTTGGATGCTTTTGATTCTATGTTTGTATGATTTTGAATGATTTAAGTTGAGAGTGAATTTCATTTTTTTTAAGGTAAAATCATTATTTTATTGGAATAAAATGAAATATTAGATTGAAACAAAAGATGCAGTTAAATCAAGACGAAGAGAATACTATAACATAAATCAACAACCTGTGGCGGGTGAATATATTTAAGTATGAAGTTACCTTCTCTAAAGCAAAATGTCATGGAGCCTACCATGGAATTCACAACCCATGGGCATGGCGACCATAATGGTGAATCCTGACATTGGCATATAATAGCATATAACATATAGCGAACAATGGGGGGGTCCAAAAACACCATGTTAGTGTTATGGTGTGGCCATAATGATTATTTAACAACATTGATGAAGCAACACTAATTAAGTGATAAAAGAGTCAGCAGATCCATTTGCCTAAAATTGGTTTTGGTGCCCAACAGATGCAATCTCTCAAGTACAATACAACCATACATGCCAAGTGCAACTCAATGGGGGAAAGAATTAGCAGAAATCCAATCCAATAACCATACCTTTCTCGACATTGCTTACCAATACGTCCAGGTAAATGTCGTGCAAGAGACGACCACTTTTTAGCCCCATTTTTATTCACCAATTCAATAATTATGTCATCTTCCTGTTTACAATTGGATTAAACAAGCATGATATTAGTATATCTAACTAGAAAATTGATAGTCCAGGATCAGATCAAAGGAACGGAGGCATCTACAATTGAACTGTAGACAATATGATCAAATAGGCTCCAATACCATGTTATCCTTAAGGGTCCAGAAGGAAAGGGCGAAAGAATAACTTCAATAAGATAAAATGAGCACACAAAAAAATGGAAAGAAGAGATTACCTCTTTAGACCATGGACCTTTAACAAGTTCAGGATTTAAAACTTTCTGCCACCTATGCAGGCATTGCACATCAGTCCTTTCCTTGAAACATTCCGCTTCAAACACATATTTGGCAATTAGAAAAGCAAACATAAAACATTATATAGAAAAACACTAGGATGTGCTAAAATTGCTTAAGATGGACCAGGCAAAAAGAACAAACCTTCTTAAGAGACAAGCTAAATAAATGGACTCGGATAGATTAAAATTACAAATTGGTTTAGGAGTAGGACAGAGGTTTATATTAGAAACTTACAAAGGAAAATAAAGCAAATCCCTCCCCCAACAATAAACAGGTTTTCATTTCATATAAATCGATTGAACAGGTCTCTAATTGAAGAAAGTTCATTTCAGGTACATGAATAAGTATGGAGATGCAAAGTGACTTAAGCACACAATGGACACTAGAATGTACAATGAATAATATCAATATATTACCAATTTTTTTCCAATTCTTTCCCTTAAATTTCTCAACCGCCTTCCGTAAGATATCATCCTGCCGGACAAAAAATAACAGGTATTACATATTTATTCAGTGTATAATTGATATTATTTTTATAAAATGAAAAGTAAAAAAAATGAAAAACATTAACAAGCTATAGAGGAATAACTAAATTAGATATTTTTAGCATAAGTAAAAACAGTGTCGCCCAAACTTAAGAAAAACTACCTCCTCTAATGTCCATTGCCCTTTTGTAGAACGCCTTGTAGGGCCAGTGGTCCTCCTACAAATAGATATTTTATGATTAGCAAAAGCTCAGCAGAAGAAAAAGCTACCAACTAAAACTATCCCGTTGATATTTTCCGATTATCAATTCACTAGACAGGACAATGTAAAGTAAAGGCGGGAAGATAAACTATAATTTTGAAAGTATTCAAACCCTCTCCAGCTAATAATGTAGCAATTTTGACTCTAGAAAATAGAGTCTAGATAAATCTTACCAACAAAACATCCCCTTTAGGAATATATATTTATATATAAACATGTCAACAGTAGAAAGGTTGAAAAGAACCAATCACTGACTAAAATTGTCTAAAAAATAAAGCATTTTGCGGAAATATAACCTGTATTGTTGGGGAAATAGTATTTTCTTATTTCTGATTGTAAGAAATCATAAAGCATTTTGCAGAAATAAATAAGGAATGGTTGAAATGCTACATTATAGTCTCTCAATAAATAAATAAAATCTCAAATAAAGCAAATACTTATTCAAAACTACAATGTTCTCCTACACCTCCTCTCTAAACTCCCCCATCTGGAAAATTCTACTGGTTTTGTTTAATCTGAACAAATGTATTATAAACAGTGTTAGATTATGAGAAAGATTAATCACAATTACCCATGTAATGCTTTAACTTTCTGAGCCCCGTCAACTTGCCCATAAGATGGAGCAGGCATGCTCCGTTCACCGTCCATATTCTAAGCGGATTGCTACTCTTTTCAAACTTGGTTCTCCAAATCATTATAATCCGTTCCAAGGAGCCACAGGCACAAACTCCTCCTGCACAGAACTAAAAGACAAAAGAAAATCAGAACATTTCCTCCAACAACAAAAAATTAACCAAAAAATTATATTAGAGGAAACCAATCACGCAAAGCAAACACAAAAGCTTCTACAAATCCACACCTTTTAATAGTAGAAATAGTAGATTGTCCGGTTATTTTTTTCAAAGTTTTTCTAACTTTCTTATTTAAAAAGTTCAAAAATCTTCCAAGTAATAAAATTAGTATTACTCTAATTCTCTTTTCAAGGATCTAAAGACCATTTAGACAGTAGACACAAAAAAATTAAGGATTATTCGAATCGAAGTTAAGGAAAGAAAATACGAAATGAATCGAAGGGAAGTTACCTTACTGATACAGAGAAGATCGAAGCGGATCGCATTAGCAGATCGGAGAACAGAGTTTAACGAAGAAGAATCTGCGAATTGAACTATTGCAACGATCGGAAATAGAAGGAAAATTTGAAAAGTTGAGAGAGAGAAATGGGAACGTTGGAGAGTGTTTTGGTTCTACTTTATCTGTTTGAAACAAACATGAAGGGGCTGAGAAGTTTCAAACCCTATGAGTTGTCTCCAAAATACTATGGTTCCACTAAGAAAAAAATGTCACACTTGTCACATCACAGAAATGACCTTTTATTTATTTTTAAATCTCTAACGGGCACTTACTCAGAATTTATATTCAACTGGAAGTTCATATCTATACTTACTATTATATAATTGTTATGTGTTATATAAATTTTTTATATTATTTTTATAAAGTTACATATATGTATATATTATATTATCATATAAAAAATTAACCATTTAATAATTTTTAAATAAAAAATTTTATTTCAAAATAATTAACTTTTTAATAATTTAATTAATGTGCAGAAAGGCATTTTTTTTGCTAATTTTCAAAATGTTTTAATAACTTCTTTCTTAAGTTTTAATGGAGAAATTATTTTAAAGTTTGTTTGGTGTTACATTTAAGAAGTTTCAGTAAGACGTTTTATTATTGATTTATTTAATAATAAATAAAAAATAACTTATTTATTTATTTAATAAAATAAATAATTGAATAATTTTTTTATTTCAAAATAATTAAATAGTTTTTATGAAAATAATATCTAATTTTTTAATATTATTTTTATTAAATTATATATATTTAACTGTATTATTTTTATTTTTTAGTAATTACTTGTAAAAAGCATAAAATTTAACATTATATATTTTAATGGAAAAAATATGAATATAAATAGGTTGAAATATACGTGTTTTCACTAATTTTCAAGAATTTTAATAACTCTTTTCAAAATTTTAATGGAAAAATTATTTAAAAGTTTGTTTGATTTTACATTTAAGAAGTCTAAGCAATACACTTTATTATTCATTTATTATTAAGGGAGAGTGAGTACATAAAAATTTATGATTTTTAACAAATTTTAATTCATAATAAAAATTGCATTGAGAAGAGTGCATAAAATATATTTTTCTGATAGTTTTCTTTTAATATTTTGTTTGTATTCATGGTTGAGTAGTTTTAAGTATATGATGGGACTCACATTTTTCTACATACTTCTAAGTGAATCTTTATTGTACGGAAAATTAACTTTAATTATTATTTAATTATAAATATGTAAATATTTATATTTATTAAAATAATTTAATTGTAAATATGAAAATATTATTAAACTAAGAAACTACAAAAAGTAAAAATTAAATTAAAATTTGAAAAAAGCAAAAACGTTTATTTATACTAGTAAAAAATATAGGTGTTTTTGTGCAAGTGTATTTATATTTTATTATATTATAATATATAATTTATAATCTTTACAATTTTATTATTTTTTAAATAATTAATTAAAAAATAATAAATAATATCATTTAAAACGTACATACAATTTTGTTAAAAGAATATTAAAAACTTGTATAATTATATTTTTTTTAAAATAAGTTATTTATTTATTCTAAAATAAAAAGAACTATTTAATTATTGATCTTACTACATAAATAAATTTATTTATTTTTTAATTATTAAAAGGTAAATTTGTTTAATTAAAAGATAACACTAAAACTACCAAACATATCTTTTTTATGAAATAGTATAAATTAAAAAACAATATTTTAAAATTTTATTTATATTAAAATATATTTTAAAATATATTTATACTAAAAATTTATTTAAAATTAATCAAATTTTTCCCGAAGTTATTTCATTAATATTAATTCGTATCTACACATTTCACATTTTGTATTACCCTCTCTACAACACTATTTAGTAAATAAAATCATTATTAAATTTACTTGCAGGTACCAATTTTTAATACTTAATAACTTTTATTTGTAACTGCAATTATTTTAAAGGGATAAATACAAATGGTTGAATAGGGGTAGATTTAAAAACTTTTGTATAAACAATCTTAAAAAAATTAAATAAATAAAAGTCTAAGTTTTACTTCAATGAATTTTTCTGATCAACATTGAATTTAGAAAAAAATATATTTAAATTATTTTGAGACTAAATTTACTAGAGAGATGTTTGAGAGAGATGTTTGAAATATGTAATGATAATCCCAACACTTAAAATCACATTATATTAAAGTGATTTTTTAGCCTACGGAGATGGTACATACAAAAGTTTACATAAGAATTACAAATCAAGGATTATGTGCATCCCATTAAAAAAACCATAGGCCCTGAACAACTTCAAGTAATAGAACAAAATGAACAAAACACATTCATAACTCCAATGACCAATTTACCTTCATAAATCCTTTTATTTGCATATAGAGAAATGTTTTATTTTTTTGGATGAGCTAAAATCGTCTGAGATGAATATGCAAGTTGTATGTATTGATTGATCTCTTTTGTAAAGGATTATCGAGCTTTGTGAATGAGAGCAGAATGGTGGTCCACAACTGCAAAAGACTCTGTAGATGAAAAGTATTGAGATTGGATGAATACTCCCTAAGGTGATATTTTTGGGCTTTTGGGCCTATATAATATCTAAGTAACTAATACCCATTATTGAATATTTATTCGATCTTAGCGGCAATGTGGGTCAATTACTTTCCAATGCCTTTGAGATACGTGACCTCTGCATGAGGTTAATTCCCACTATCGTCACCTAAAAGAAGACACCTTGTCATTTTTGCTTGTAGGCCTTTTTGTTCATGCATGTGCTCTGCGTTTGACGTTTTTTCTCATTTAGGTGTATCTACCTCCTTTGTTTCTTATTCTTCTTCTAATTTTGTTTCCTCCTCTAGGAATCGTCCTTTCATTAGGGGTGGCAAAACGTGTCAGACCAACCCATTTTGGCCCAACCTGCCACTGGCCTGCCAAAAGCGGGGCAGGGCGGGTTGACTTGCCAAGGTTATATAAACTGAAATTGGTAATCCGGCTACCATAGGGTGGGTTGGTAGGTTGACCCGTCATTTTTAAATAAAAAATCAATTTTGTTTGTAATTTTTTGTTTTGGATTTATTTATTTGGTTCTAGTCATTAATATCACTTTTTGGACAATAAAATTACAAGAAGAGCAATAAAATTGAATCAACAATATTTTTAATGCCTAACAAAATAAAGTAAATATCAACAATATTTTAATGAATCAAATGATATATAAAAAATTAATGTAAATAAAGTTCTATATAAAATAATGACCACCACTAATTTTAATTCAAAAATAAAGAAAGACTAGTTGATCTTGCCGGGTTGACGAGTTAGGCAGGTTGAACCAATGCGGGCTGATGGGTTCAATAGGTTGACTCGTCCCGCCCAAATGAGGTGGGTTGGCGAGCTAGTCCACCAGGCCCGACCCACTTTGTCATTTTTACCTCTGGTGAGCAGAGATATTGTTCCCACGAGAGAGGATTCGTCCACGAGTCGTACTGACTCGTTCTCTTTTGAGTGGGATGGCTTAGATGAAATCATTCCTGAAGTTACCCCTACCGTGGAAACTATCGTAGTGGTGTCAGTCGTTGCAGCAAGGAGGAACAAGGTTGTCCCCATCCTTGCTAGGTGGAAAGCCTCCTCCTAAATTGTTGAGAAGACTTTTGGGTCAAACTTGTCTAAGAGAAAAAGGAATGACAAGCTCCTTTCAATCTCTGATCCTAAGTACTCCTGGGTGTTTGATGAGGTTGCCTCCTCCTCCCAAAATGTTAAGAAGACCTTTGAGTCAAACTTCTATAAGAGAACAAGGAATGATAAGTTCCTTTCAATCTCTGATCCCGAGTACTCCTAGGTGTTCGATGAGGCTACCTCTTATCCCTCCAAATTTTCTTCGAGGGATTTGTTGGATGAGTTTGTATCATTCTTTAGTGTATGTTCAGACACAATATTTGAGTTCATTGCGATCAAATCTTGCACTAAAGCTACCTTTTTTGCATGTCATTGTTCTTTGTGCATATTGTCATTTACATCTAACCACATTTGTTGCCCTTGTCTACACCCTTCAAAATATTTTTTAGGCTTATTAGGTCGAATTTCATTTTGTTCAGAATCAAGATTATTGATTTCCTTACACGGGTTCAAATTTGATACCCAACCCACATATGTGACGAAAGAAATCTAGAAGACCAACTACAACTTATATCAATAACGAGATGGATAAGTCATTTCCAAATAAGTCAGAAAAATGTTCATATTGTTGAAGAAAAGGTCACAATAGAGGAATTGCCCAATATAAAAAAATAACATGCATAAAAATATACTATTTTTCTATAAATTGAATTTCTTTACATTACATGCTTAACTATTTTTTTCCTTAATTCTTTCACTTATTTCTCTTATTATATTATATTTTGACTTAACACATTTTTTGTTCAATTTTTTGATGCTAGGTTTAATTTTTCATTTTCATGTTAATATATATGTAACTTAATCAAACTTTTCCTTAATTTTGTCTTTGTTACACATAATTATTTTTATTTATAAGTGTTATGATGACTTTTTATGGGAAGTGCTTCGCGTTGTCAGAAGTAATAATTGTCCCTAAGGACAGATATCGATCCCACAAGGAACAATGAACTATCAAGTACAATAATCGCTAAATATAGAACAAAACAATTAAAAGTGTGTTGAAAGTGGTTGTGTTGGCGATGATAAAAAGAAAACAGACAAAGAATTGGTTGCTTCAAGTTGGAAAAATAGGGATTAGGTTTCATCTCTCTCATTCTCATGTATTTTGATTAACATGTCAATATTAAGTTCTTTGATTGAAATTGATGTCCGTATAAAAATCATTTATATCGATTCCTTGCATATAAAATTCTTAAGAATGTTCCCTAACTATCGATCCCTCGCATAATTATAAGAACAACTTAGAACGAAGCTCAGACGTTAATAGCAATTAACATTTCAAGTCTATTCCTAGTACTCAAATATGTTAAGTATTGTTGTTTAGGTCAGAACCCTAAAAATACTTTCTAGTCAGATTTAAGATTCTCAATTTGTCACGAAAAATTAAAAGTAAAACAACAATACCAATAATCAATCAAGAACTGAATATTTTAATATAAGATATCACCTCAATACATAAGAGTTCGAGCATATTACTCCCAATCCCAAAGGGTAGAATTAGCCATGCATACTTCTAGCACCTTCCATTCTCCCAATTGGGTTACAATTCACTTTATGGTGTTTTTCTCTCAATTTGGCACACTAGGGTTGTGCCTCTAGTCCCCTATTTAACCTAATTTGATAGGGTTGAGTGACTTCCTAGGTCACACTTATAGGCTTTATAATAAAAACATAAAAATAACCCAATTAATCTGACACATTCTTGTTGTTGAGTTGGACTTTTCTCTCTCTCTCTCTCTCTCTTTTGCACGTTCTGGGCCTTCCACCTTTCTCCTTTTAGCATATATCATTCTTCTTTAGTCCAAATCTCCATTCTTCCATAAAAACCTGCAATTAACACCAAATTTAGGAATAAAATGCTTTTATTCAATTAAAGATCATAAAAATGTAAAAAGGTATAAATTCATAAATTATGGATTATTTTATATATAAATTAGCAGTTAATACTCATAAGTGTCTATATTTTAATATGAAATATTACGAAAATTAGGCACTTATCAATCTCCCCAACTTAGAATCTTGCTTGTCCTCAAGTAAAGTAAATGAATATATTTGAATTTAAATATCAAAACAACTTAATTCATTAAACAACAAATTAAATTAGAACTTGTGATGCTTCCAAATTCAAATATAGAAAAATATAAACACAATCAACTTCCAGGATCAAATCAAAACAAATAAATGACAATTCATCAAGGAATATCTTCTCATATGCTCATAGGTAAGTGTTTCTCTCTATTTTCACTGAATCATAACAAATCGCAGTTGCTTTTCATTTCATCTTCAAATCACAAACATATTAGAAACATGAATCTTGAGGTCTTTTCCAGGGTTGTAATGAGGCTGGGCTTCCAAAAAGTATTGGTTTTTCAGATAACAAAATGCACATCTTAAAGAAGAAGAACATACCTACAATTTAAATATAGCACATATATGTTATCTAATCACCATTTTCTTTTGAGTTCACACTTTTTCTCATATTTTTTTTTTCTTATTCATGATTTTCAACATGAATTTTTCTTTTTTTTTGAGATTTTTTTGAGATATTTTTTTCTCTTTCATCAATAGGAATAGATTCTTCCTATTTTCAAATTTTTGAACTTTCACAATTAGAACCAACCATTCCCTTTTCTATATTTATTGCATCTATGTTCTCCTTCCTTAAACGTGCCAAAGGTTAGGAATATATATCATTTAAAGGTTTAAGGTGCAATAATAACAACAATTCTTGGCTCAAAAGGGATAAAAATAATGAATTCTAATAAAATTAAGGTTGGCTATTTGGCTCTGGGTTCCTAATTAAAACAAATGTCTCAATCATCTTCATGCTCTTTTATTATGTAACAAAAATAAAAATTAAGCAACCACAACTGCCAATTCATCAATAAAACTCTCAAAAACTGTTTAAGGTTCACACATTCACTTGGTTTAATCGGTCTCATTTCTTTTTGTTTTGTCATTCTTTGTTCTAATCAATCATCTTGTTAAATTTTCATGTATCACAATTTCAACTACATTTGAATAGAGATTCAATCATATTTTCTTTTCTAACCTATGTCTAATTCATCTCACTATTTAATATTTAAACACAAATTCTTTTTTTTCCACAATTCAAAATTATTATTCTAGTTCTTTTTTATTTGAAAAAAATAAACTAGAAAACAAACAAATTAAAACTGAAATTTATTCAAGAAAGATAATTCAAGACCTAGAACTAACAAACTAACAAAACAACAAATTTATTCAAAATACAAAATAAGCAATTAAAACAAACTAAACAAATAAGCAAATAAACAGAAAACAAAATAACTAGAAAAAAATAAAACTAAATAGAAAAGAAAAGAGAATTAGAAAGATAAAACCATATTTTTGTTCAATCCTCTCTTCTTAAGAAGTCATCCAACTTTTTATTAAAATTTTTATCCATAGTCTTGCTTCACTTGCTGGATCTGCCCCCTGAATAATAGAACCTGTCCCCAGGTTAAAATACATAATCTGCAAAATGATTAGGAAGCATACAAGACTTTTTTTTTTTGAAAAATAAAATCAACAAAGGTAACAACATAAAACTAAAATGTGGACTGGGTTGCCTCCCAGTAAGCGCTCATTTAACATCATCTAGCTTGATGCCTATTTATTTCAAGCTAGAAAACTCTCTTTGTTGCATCCTGTTGTATGCATTCTTCCTTGTTACAAGATCATCTTCAACCACACCATAAGGATCTTTGATGGATTTGTCTGCCAGCTGCATCTTGGTGGGTTGAACCTCCAAATCGCTTAAATACAGTGCAGCCTTGTCCACAACAGATAACGCACCTATAAACACGGGAAGATTAAAACTTCCTGAGTTCTTGGATTTTTGAAACAAGTCCTTTTTTAGTCATAACACTGCATCTAGCCTCTAACTCTCTATTTCTTTCTTCAATATAGCTCCTATTCTTTAGAAATCTCTCAAATGTTGAATCTTGCTTTAGATTTCCTACAAAATAATTTCTAGGGAGCAAATTGTCAAAAAAAAATCTCTCATTCTCTTTTTTTGAAGGAGCATGAGGATATGATAAATCTTTTTCAAGAACACCTCTCTCCTTATTTTTAATTTTTTCTTCCTCACTTCTCTTATTTTCTCTCTCTTTCTCATCTTTTTCCCTCTTAGTCTTATCTTTTTCTTTCTCAGCCCCTATAATCTTACCATCCTTCTCTCCTATGATTTTACCATGTTTGGTGGCAATTTCATTGCAATGCTCTCTTGAGTTGGTTTGGTTGTTGACTGAAAACTGGCCACTTTGTCCCTCCATAATTTGTGGAATTTGTTTGGCCAGCTGTTCCATCTAGATCTGTATACTTCTAATCATGGCCATGCTATTGTCCTGCACTCTCATAATATTGTCCTGTGCGCTCACAATCTTTGCTAGTGCATTTTCAATTTTACTCATTCTTTCAAGCATAGATGGATCCTCAACTTCAGGTGCATTGTTCTGATAAGAACAGTGACCATTAGGATGATCACCTCCACAAAAAATCACACCTGATTGATTGACTCTGGCTTTGAGATGAATTAACAACATATAATTGTTGGGGCAATTTAGCTAATGCAGTTAGTTGCTCAATCTGCTGTGTCAGAATCTTATTTTTAGCCAAGAGTGCATCTTCTAATGACCCTTTATTCTGAAGACCTTGTCCATCATGTTGGGCTTGATAATCAGTTGATGCCAATGCATCAATAACCCTTGTCGCCTGTTCTACATCAAGAGCCATCATTGTGCCACCAGCGGTAGCATCTAGGAGCATCTTCATGTCATATCTAAGACCATTAAGGAATATGCTTAGTTGAGCAATATTTTCAAACCCATGATTTGGGCATTTTCTCAATATCATCTTAAATCTTTCCCATGTCTCACAAAAGACTTCATCTACTCCTTGTCTGAACATAAAGATTTCAGACTTTGCTTTGATGTAGCGAGAAATTGGAAAAAATCTTTGCAAAAATTTTTCCTCTACATCCTTCCAACTAGTGAGGCTCTTATTTGGAAGTGATTTGAGTCATTCCTTACCCTTTCTTACCAATGAAAAAGAAAACAAACGCATATAAACATTTTCAAGATCACCTGATTGAAAGCCCATTGTTCCTGCCAATTCATAAAATGTATCCAAATGTGAATACGGATCCTCATGTTCCATTGCTGTAAATTGATAGGCACTGATGAGAGTGAGAAAATTGGGATTTATATCCAAGGCCTTAGCGGTAACAGGTATTCCAATACTAGAAAAATGTTTTGGCCCTTGGTACCTGACATAATCTCCAAGTGTCCTTCTAAGAGATGGTGCTTGCTCTTCTGCCATATTGCTTTCTTCCTAAAGCATATTAGTGGGAAAAAAACAATATTTTTTTCTTTTTACTTTTAAAAAAATTAAAAACAAATAAAATAAATTCAAAATGAATTTGAAGATAAAAATAAAAACAAATCAGCAAAATAAAACACTAAAATGACACTAAGAAAAAAATAACAAAAATATACAATATATATATAAACAAAATAAAAACTTACGGAAAATAAAATCTAAAAACAAGATAAAAGAAAATTAATAAATAAAAAATATAAAACAAAAATAGATTAAAAAAATTAAAAATATAATATGCTAACATACTTAAACTAACAAATAAATAATAGGAATAAAATAAAAGCAAAATAAAACTAAAATAAAATAAAAAGAAACAGAAAATTATAATTGTTAACAACTAACTAAATAACTACGTAAACTCTAAATAACTAAGGAAACTAAACGTAGAAAAAGAAAAAAAAAATAACAAAACAAAAACAAAATAAAAATAAAAATAAAATAAATAATGTAAAGAAAAGAAAAAAAAATAACAACTTTCTTTTTAAAACAGAAAATCTATAAATTAAAATCAATCAAATCAAATTTATAATAAAATAAAATAAACAAAAATCAAAACAATTAAAGTATTTACAATATTTAAGAATTATACTCAACAACTCAAACCTGTTCCCGTCAACGACGCCAAAAACTTGATGACTTTTTACGGCAAGTGCACCACGTTGTCAGAAGTAATAATTGTCCCTAAGGACAGATATCGATCCCATAATGAACAGTGAACTATCAAGTACAATAATCGCTAAATATAGAACAAAACAATTAAAAGTGTATTGAAAGTGGTTGTGTTAGCGATGATAAATAAGAAAACAAACAAAGAATTGGTTGCTTCAAGTTGGAAAAATAGGGATTAAGTTTCATCTATTTCATTCATGTATTTTAATTAGCATGTCAATATTAAGTTATTTGATTGAAATTGATGTCCGTATAAAAATCATTTATATCGATCCCTCGCATAATTATAAGAACAACTTAGAACGAAGCTCAGACGTTAATAGCAATTAACATTTCAAGTCTATTCCTAGTACTCAAATATGAAGTATTGTTGTTTAGGTCAGAACCCTAAAAATACTTTCTAGTCAGATTTAAGATTCTCAATTTGTCACGAAAAATTAAAAGTAAAACAACAATACCAATAGTCAATCAAGAACTGAATATTTTAATATAAGATATCACCTCAATGCATGAGTTCGAGTAGATTACTCCCAATCCCAAAGGGTAGAATTAGCCACGCATACTTCTAGCACCTTTCATTCTCCCAATTGGGTTACAATTCACTCTATGGTGTTTTTCTCTCAATTTGGCACACTAGGGTCGTGTTTCTAGTCCCCTATTTAACCTAATTTGCTAGGGTTGAGTGACTTCCTAGGTCACACTTATGGGCTTAATAATAAAAACATAAAAATAACCCAATTAATCTGACACGTTCTTGCTGTTGAGTTGGACTTTTCTCTCTCTCTTTTGCACGTTCTAGGCCTTCCAGCTTTCTCCTTTTAGCATATATCATTCTTCTTTAGTCTAAATCTCCATTCTTCCATAAAAACCTGCAATTAACACCAACTTTAGGAATAAAATGTTCTTATGCAATTAAAGATCATAAAAAATGTAAAAAGGTATAAATTCATAAATTAGGGATTATTTTATATGTAAATTAGCAATTAATACTCATAAGTGTATATATTTTAATATGAAATATTACGGAAATTAGGCACTTATCATGTTCCGACCTCAAGTTTGTGAGATAGTATCGTTAAGGTCAATCACTGCATCCGAGGTATTGTCCGCTTTGGAGGTCGATGCTCTGTCATAGTTTTGTCCTTAAAAGGCGCCTCGGTGGGTTGACCTCGACTCCTGAGCGATGTGGGACTATATTGGTGTACCAGAACAAGCCCCTTAGTCGAGGTCTAATAGGAATAAATTCCCCTAACTGAAGGGCTAGGAACACATTTTCATTCCCACAAACGGTGCCACTATTCTGACCTTAAGTTCGAGAGATAGCATTAACTTTTATACCGTTAAGAACTTAAACATTGGATAATCATTTTCAGGTGGACCTCCCCTTTTTTCATTAGAGATCAGTTAGAAGTTCATTCCCAAAGAACCGTCTAGTTCCCACCTAGTTACACTCCCAAACTCATTTCCGATAGAAACAATAAGAGCTCTCAAATGATTCATATTTTATAAACACGTTTAAGGTCTTATTTGTTTGTTTTTTAATTTTAAAAAACTGCCTTGTAGATTACGTTTTCTTAAAGAGTTACATTATGTTCGAAAGGCTTTTTAGGTACAAACATTTTTCCTTTAATTAGAAACATAATTTTTTTCAACCTAGTTATAATTTTAGGTTCTCATATGTTATTCTAAATGTTTTTCTACTTTCTTTATATTTTCTCTTTTAAAATTTAAGGCATCCGTTAATTTTAAATTACTTTTTAAATTCACTTATTTTTCATTTAAGAGGGGTTCACAACTCACATTTCTTATAGTAAAAGTTGTTAGACTGATATTAAAAATAATAGTTAATGATACACATAGTCAAAACCTTTGGCAAAAATAAAAGTCACGTACAATTAAATAAATAAAAATTTAGCAGAAGTTGTTCCAAAAGGCACAATTTCATGTAAATTGGAGATAACTGAAGTTATGTGAAACTTCACGACTTTTTTTTTAATGTATTTTATCTGCATCCTTATATTTTATTTATGGAGCTTTATATTTCACATATTTTGTTATCTATAAATTGTAAGAATAATATTGTGAGATTATTTATTTAATATATTTTTAAAAAATAATAATTAAATTTATTCAAAAAAATTATTTAAATTTTGTTTTTATTAATTTAAAAGAAATTATTTCTTATGCGAGTTGGCTAGTAGACCCGCGGGACAACCATTATGCAGGGCAGACTAGTAAAATCAACTCGTATATGTTATGTGGGGGCGGATCAGCCCGCATTGCTATCTCTACTTTTTATCTTTTGATGAAGGCATTATCTTTTTATCAAATTAGATAGTTTAGTTTTATTTGTTTGTTAGTGTGGAGTCACACCCAATAAAATAAATTTGCAAACAATGAACCTACAATGAAGAACATGATCTATATGAATGAAAAATGTATGACATCATGAATGAATAAAACCATCATAAAAAATTATATCTGTTCTTGCCGCTTGACCTGGTCATCGGTTGACTCTGATGATTGGTTCTGACCCTGCCTATCTCTACTGAAATTTGCACTTCCCTTTGGTTGCATGGACGTGGCTCCATTGAGACAGAGGATACCCTACCTATTGATTGCACTTTGACGATCAAGTCAGTACAGAGTTTATAAGAAACAAGAAGTATCTAGTTTCAGTTTTAAAAATAGCGTACCTTTCACCTAGGATCTCAAGTCCCTTTTACAGACTACCTCTTGTAACAACTTTCTCTCACAAGAATCTTATCTCGAGTGAGAGCATATTCAATGGGAGAAGATTCCATTACAATGTGCACAATCTTGGCGCCATAACTACACAAAATCTTATCTCCTTGGTGTGCATAAAATCTTAACAGAATAACCTCTAGGGTACCAACTCATATACCAGCATTAGGGGTCCAATCTGTTTCACGTAGGCATACTCAACATGCCCTTACGTATCATGCATGCAACCTTACTTATCAAACGCTAACGCTCTCGAGCTTAGGTTTATAGAGAACATTTTACTTGTATTAGACCCGGATGCACAAAACGCACCCCTAGGCCCATTAACACTCTTTGCTGATTGGCTAGGCCTTGTACACGAAGGATTACATTAAGTATATGAATGAGAGTTAACACACACATACCTGGAACCTAATCACGCGGCCCACCAACTCGACCCAACAAACGAGCTGACCTATTTAACGCATACGCTGATGTCTAACCACCGAGCATTGACCTCTACACGCTCTGGTCTAATACAATATCTAATCATTACATATATTATGGTAAACTATAATTAATTTTATTTTGAGTAGTTATTTGAATTTAAAAAAAATGAATATATTATTTCTTTGAAGAATAAATTGTATATATATAACTTTTCAAAAAATAGTAGTTATTTAATTATTTTAAAATAAAAAACTATTCAATTATTTATTTTATTAAAGAAATAAATAAATTATTTTTTTATTAAAAGATGAATAATCTAAATACTCTACACTTTTTCTTTCGACAAAAACATATTATTATTATAATATTGAAATAAAAATATATTATTAAACTATGAAAGTATTTTTTTTAAAAGCAAAAATAAATAACTTTTTTAAATTTGATTGTATGTAAATTTGTAGTGTGTATGTGATTTTTTATTGTGAAAAATTATTTAAATTTTAAAAATTAGTTATTTAAAGGGTAAAATTATAAGAAATTGAATTCTTTTTGTTTTCTAAGATTCAAAATTCTCTACTCCGTGAAGAGCTAAGTATTGTACTGTAAAAATTGTTTAGTACCTCTATAGTTATTGGAACCTCCTAAAAAGATCTACTAAATTCATCAAGTTGTTCAAAAGGATTAAAACAACTAGTTATCAAAGGAATTCCTTGTCGGTTCTATGTAAAATACTCGTTTGGGCAGGGACTTCTAAATACATCGTAAGCTAGACCCGTACTAACAAATAATCAACCTGCAATGGATAGGGAGGGTATAGTAATGCTTTGAATAATCTAGTATCAGATACTGGTAATAATATCAACAAAAGAACGTTCTCATGTGCTTTCAAACATCTTGAACTCCACATATTCTTGCACAATCAAAAAGGGGATCGATTCCATAAAAAACGAGATCAGTAAGTCAAAATTTACTGAAATGTAATCATTGGTAGATCATCCATTTTGTACCAACGGTGTCTTTTGAGAATACCAAATTAGTATGACTATCCTTCTTATAACAGAGCAATGAAATTTCACAATCAATGTCAAAATCTAATACTAGATCTTTTTCTTCTTTCTTCATTGATGGTTTGGATGTAATAAAACATCTGATAGAAAATTTTGCAAAGTTTGGGCATATAAAAAAAATTTACAGTAATTTTTTTGAATAATAATAAAAAATGGAGGTTCTTAACATTTCAGATTGTTAGTTTTGGATTAGAAATTCAAGATTCATTAAAATTGAAATATGAGAAAAGGGTTTCTAATAATTCATAAAGGAAATTTTCTATTTTAATAATTCAATTAGATGCCAAATCAATAAATATTTTTTTTTTGTGGTTGTTGAAGTTTTTTTTTTCTATTTTCTTCTACATGAATTTCAAGTAAACAAAGTTATTATTCTTTCATAATTTTTCTTTTATAAAGAGATTTATATTGGATATCTATAGAAGAATACTAAATATTTTCATTAGATTTAATTCCTGAGTTGATGAAGAAGTCTGTTGACTTGGAATCAGAGAATGGGTAGATGTAACAGGTGAGTAATTGATTTCTAAATTATGGTACTTTATTTATTTTTATTGGTTTGTGATAATTTAGTGATGAATCACCAATTTTTAATTTGATCTTTTCAAGTAGGATTTTTGTATATTCTTCTTTTTTTCTCTAAAAAATTGGAACTCAGAGAAGTGCTTTATAAACATATGTATAAAAATAACAACCATATTTCATTTAGTTTCTATATCCCCACTATCACTAGTTATTTTGGTTTTTTACTAGCGTTTTTAATTATAACCTTGTCTTTATTACTGGTCTTAGTAAAATACAGCTTATTTGATTTGTAATTTTGATAGGAGAAGAATAGTCCATTTTGGTATAAGACATTCTATCTTTCTTACTATGTAAAGATTTCCAATCATTGGTTGTTGAGATCCATGATCAATACAGATTAATATTCAAGGATAAATATTACCTTTTTTTTCTTACTTTCCGAACAAAGAAAAATGATTGAAGTCTTTCTATTTGAAATCGTTTTAGGCTTAATTCCTATTACTTTGGCTGAATTATTTGTAATTATATATTTACAATACCAACGAGGTGATCAGGTGGATCTTTGATTCATTAATGTCTCTTTTTTTTGGATTCCCTATTTATTTAGTTTTAATCCAAATCGGAAAAGGATAAAATTCAGACTTGCTTTTTAATGTTCAATTATTTTAGTGTAATTATTCGAACAATAGCGGAAACACCAACGCTATTATGTCTCCACATTTTAATTTTATCATAAATATGTATATTTATATATTTTTAAATATTATTATAAATTTATAAATGTAATATTCTAATTTATATAAAAAACATAACATAATACATGTAACAAGGATGAAATAATTGGAACGGAAAAATTGAATTTAAATTCAATAAAGAAATATTTTTTGCATAGATTAATCAAACACAAAATAAAGAAAGAAAGAGAGATGAGTATGTTGTGTATATGCAGAAAAGAGAAAAGGAAAGAGTGAGTCTCTATGGAAGACAAACAAGAAAGGAAGGGAGTAAAAGAAGTGGGGGCTTGGAACCGTTGTAACCGATAATTTTAAGAGAAAGAAAAGTTATTAAACTCATAAAAGAAGTTATCTATACTATATATAAAGGGGATTCCCCACTTCAGCTGCTGTAAATTGTTTTCCTATTTTATCCTTGTTTAATATTTTGTTTTATTAATTTATTTTGGTTATTTAGACATTTTATAATTTTAGTTAATAAAATAGTTTTTTAATTTAAAAATTTTATTTTATTTGTTCTGACTTAACTGACAGATTGTTCCGTTAATTTTTATTTATTTTATTTGTTGTTACTTAACTGACAGGAAAGATTGGTACGTTATTTTTCTGTTTTAAAATGATATTTTTTTAAATTTATTTTTATTTAACTATCGTTTTCCACTTCTTTATTAACTTCACGCACATATTCTCTTTTAACCTATGAAGCTCAGACACTCTTCTTAAATAGCGTGTCCATTTCGGACAGACGTGTCGGACACTACACTTGTACGACACTTATTGGTGAAGTGTTCAATTCAAAAATTATTTATTAAATTTTTGACAATTTTAACACAGTTCTAATATGATTTAAAAAATGATAAATACATTAATTTTCTAAAAACTTAAACTTATTATATAAATTTTTATTATGATTATAAAGATATGGAACAAATCCTTTTAAACCATGAAAAATATTTTATGCTAACAAAAAAAAACTTGAAACCCACTTGTGCACATAAATCTTCATTGTCAATTTATATAATTCATAATTATATAATATATAGATAGATTCGTGTCCCCCTGTCCTACATTTTAGAGATTATACGTATCTCCGTGTCATATCAGTGTCCATGTCCGTGTCTGTGCTACATAACTTTTAACTTTTCATTATAACGTTTTTGAGATAAATTATTTTTGAAGAATAAAAAGAAGATCAGAGAAAAAGAAATAAAAAATGTGGGAGAGATTATTTTTAAAGAATAAAAAGAAAATCTAAAAAAGATAAATAAAAAATGTGGATACACAGTCACGTCAGTGCCTATGTTCCCACTAGTTAAACTCATAAAAGAAGTTATTAGGTTGATAACCATTATTTTTTTAAAGATAAAATTGGAAAAAGAAAATTATTAAATTAATTGTTATTTCTTTAGGATGAAATTAGAAAAAATCATAAAAGAAGTTATTAGGTTGATAACCATTATTTTTTTAAAGATAAAATTGGAAAAAGAAAATTATTAAATTAATTGTTATTTCTTTAGGATGAAATTAGAAAAAATATGTGTGAAAAAAAGGTTATGAGAAGAATTCTCATTATATATTGTTATATATTTAATTTTTTTAATATAATTGTCATAGTATAATTTTTTTAAGTTTTGTATTTACTTTTTAAACTTAATTAACTAATCACAATACAAAATATCTAACTAACAAAGAACTACTCATAGAAAAGTTATAAAAATATTTACTTATAATTATTTTTTATAAAATATTTTCTAATTTAATAATATATTTATTTTAATAATTATTATAATAATTAATTTTTTATTTTTTGTTATCATAAGAAAAAAAGAGAAATACAATTTATTCTTTTCCACTTGTTTGTAGTAATGTCTATACATTTTCTTAAGAATAATAATAATTTAGTAAATTAGATAAATTATTAAAATTTGTAATATATAACAATATATAATGAAGATTTTCTATATAATGTTTTTTCTACATAATTATTTTTCAATTTTATCTATAAAAAATAACAATTAGTCTAATATACCACTTTAATGATTTATTTTTCCTTTCCTCATTTATATTCACATACTTCCATTCTCACTATTTTCTTTTCTCTTTTATGCATAAAGATATTTTCCTTCTCATTCTCTTTTATGTATGTTTTGATTAATCTTTTCAAAAACTGTTTCTTTAATGAATCTAAATTCAATTTTTTTTTTTTGGATTTGTTTCAATTTTTCGATCTTCTTTACATGTATTGTGTTCTTGTACATATGTTAGAATATTACACTATAAATTTATAATAATATTTAAAAAACGATGATACATATATTTACTATAAAAATTAAAAAAAATACGGAGACATGATAGCTATGTAGCACAGACACTGATACAACACGGATACGAGGATACATATAGTCTCTAAAATGTAAGACATAGAGACACGAATCTATATATTATATACTTATGAATTATATAAATTGACAATAATTATTTATGTGCACTAGTATCTTTCAGCTTTTTTTAGCAGAAATATATTTTTCATGACTAGTTCAAAATGATATGTTCCTTATTTTTATAATCATACTAAAAATTCATGCAATAAGTTTGACTTTTTAGAAAATTAATGTGTTTCTTTTTTTTTTTAAATTGTGTTAGAATCGTGCTAGAATTGTCAGAAATCCAACAAATATTTTTTGAATTGGACACTTCACCGATAAATGTCATACGAGTGTCGGTGTCCGATACATGTGTCAAACACGGCTACGTCATTTAAGAGGAGTGTTCGAGCTTCATAACATGATAGTGTCTATAAAGAGGATTCCCTATTTGTACGCATCTCATTTTTTAATTTTATCACTTATAATATTAAAATTAAAATATAATAAATTTAGCACTTATTTATTTTAAGAAAATGAATTTTAAAAAATTTAGAGAAATTTAAATTTGAACTTGAAAAATAACAAAAAGAATTCAATTTCTAATAATTTTACCTTTTAAATAACTACTTTTTAAAATTTAAATAGTTATTAAAATCACCTAGACACTAAAAAAATTACATACAACAAAATTTAAAAAGTTATTTATTTTTATAATTACTTAACAAAAATAATTTTTAAATATATCCACAATAATAACAAAGAGATAAAACTAATATATATATATATATATATATATATATATATATATATATATATATATATATATATATGTAACTTTTCAAAAAGAAATTTGTTTAAATTTACATGTAATAATACATATGTTCTAATTTATTATTTTCTTTAATAATATATGAGACACCATTATCTCTAGTTCATTGTCTTTTTTTTTACATAATTATTACAAGATTATCATATTGTAAATTAGTATTTTCATTTTTTAGAACATATATAAATAAAAATATACAGTAGAATTTATAATGACATTTGTAAATCTTATATATTAGTTTCTAAAATTACAATTATTATAAAGTTATAATCCAATATCTATAATAAAAAGAGCACAACAAATTTTTAAAAGATATTTAAAAAATAGTTTGTAATAATGTTTATACATTTTCTTAATAATAATACTAATTTAATAAATTAAATATATTATTAAATTTTGATTTAAAAATTTAAATTATTACATTGAAATTTAAAATTTTACATCAAAATATATTTAAATCACTAATATTAGTTTTTAATACTAATAATGTTTATTTATTAAAAATATTCTATTCACTAATTTTTACTCTTTTATAAATATTTTTCAAATTAAATTTGACTAACGTAAAAAAAATATATTGAAAACTCAGTTTACAATTTCATTCCCAAAAAAGTTGAATTCCAAACTAGTTTTTGATATAAAAATTATTTAATCTTTTCATTAATTTTTAAATGATCATATTAAAATTTTAATTTAATATTTCATATAAAATTAAATTTAAACTACTAAATATTAATTATTAATATTAATATTGTTAAAGTTATCTTCATAAAAACTGCTATTTACTAATTAATATTTTATATTGACATTAATTATTAATACTATTTTTCATAAATTAAACTTTACGTTTAATAATCTTAAAAAATAATTGAGTGAATAAATTTAATTTTTATTTATTTTTACATTAAAATCATTAAATATTTTTACATCAAATTCATTAATTATTTTTACATTAAATCATTAAATATTTTTAAATATATTTATAAAAAATAAAAAAAAACTGCAGAAAAGCCAAAACAAAATTGAAACAGTGTCGTTTCGAAACGGCACCTAGGACCTATTTCTCTCCATGAACAATTAAAAAAAGTCCATTACAATTAATAAAACTTGGAGGTTCTATTAATGGAACTTTTTTATTTTTTGGATTTATTGATGAAAGAATTTCTACCTTTCTCATGTTTCTATATTTTCTTCTTCTTTCTCTTTCCCACTCCTCTCGTTTTCCCTGTCCCTTTTCACAAATCTCTTCTCTTCTAACATCTTTTTCTCTCTCTAGGGTTTCCTTCTCATCCTAGATTCACAACAGATACTATCTGTAGATGCTTTGCTTCGTCTCCCAACTTTTGCTCGATCCCGATTCGAATTCCGGACAAGGTTTTTATCCGATCCGCTTTCTACCGGATTCCAATTCGAACATTCAACCCTTGATTCCACAATTCTCTCCGAATTTTACGTTGAGTTTATTTTTCGAATCGATAGTTACTGTAGTTTAGAGAGTTCAACATTAATAAAAGGTTTTCATCCGTGTACTTTTTTATTGGATAATTATATTGATTGGTAATGATGATGATTATGATTATTTGTGTTTTGTGAATTTCGAAATTTTTTATTTGGTTTTCTCCTTTTAGTTTCTGTTTGCTTTACGTCAGGGTTCATTTATTGTTGGGATTTGAGATTATTTGTGTGTTTTTTTTTTTTGTGATTCGCTAGGTGTATCAGTTAGATGGTATGCGGGAGTTGTGTAAGGTCTTTGGTTGTTCAAGCTGGAACCTTCGCCAAGAGAGTGAAAATCAACGGATTTGGGAGGAGTTTGCGGGTAGTTCGTGGTTTTTCTTACTGGCCGATTCGTGAATTCAAGACATTCCCAGGGATGATGGTTGATACGGGTTCTATGTCAAGGGCTGGACCCCTTGTTAATATGATGCCTGAGAAAGATGACGATGGTCGGTTTGCCAGTGGAGAGTGGAAAAGGTGAATATGATTCTCACAACTTGCTTCAAACTTGTGCTGACGCCTTGAAAAGGGCATATATCTGTTCTTATTCCGTAGATGGAATCTTTACTTTGCTGCCTTGGTACTATCTTTAACATCCCAATTGGCCGTTGGAGTTAAGCGATTATAATTTAATATTTCATACAGCCTCTAACTTGGATTATTAGATTTAAGATTTGAAGAGAATTATGATTTGATGAAAGATTCAGTTTTATATTTGGAACGGTTATCTGGAATTGCTTTTTGTTTGACCTCGTAAGGAAAATTATTCTTGGCTACCTCAACTTAACAGAAAAAGTGATTGACATTTCTTTTAGTTTATACATGATGGGGAAATTTTATAATCGAGGGACCATTTTAAGGTGACATCACTGCCATAATAGCTTTTATTGCTGAAAGCAGGATTTTCAAAGGCCTAAAGGAAATTTTGAAGACCCAATATATCAAAACTAGTATTTTTTTTAATACAAAGTGATTTAGGAAGGTGTGGTGAAATCTTATCAGACACACCACGGATGGTCATTTCCAAGGGTTCTTAAATCATTTGGTTCATGTGCTGGCTTGTGTTTTGCTTATTGAACCGTGTTTCTTTTTGCTCAATAAAAGCAACATATATTCATATTTCAACGAGGTGGAGATTGGGGAACATAGAAAACGACTGAAAATAATAAGAAACCATAAATAGAACTAAACTCCCCATGCCTTAAAAGGTTGAGTTATTTTTGTGGAAGGTAATACTATTATTGTGGTGGAAGCCTGGATTTTAATAATGTATACTTGAAAGTTGAAATCAAGGAGTTAAATTCATAATATTTCATTCTAATCCTTTTAATTTTCTTATTGAATTCATCTTCATTAATCCATACTATGACAAATCAATGTGAAATTTTACCAAGAGCTTACATTGGAAGAATGACATTAATGAACAATTTAATTTGCTTGTTTGACTGGATTTGGTGTTGTACGATAAATTATCATCAAATGTTACTTATTTCATCAAATTTTTATTTGGCAGTGAAGATGGAAGGCTTATCTGTGGGTATTCAAGTTTTAGGGGGAAGAGAGCGACTATGGAAGATTTTTATGATATTAAGACATTGAAGATTGGTGGCCAATCAATATGTTTATTTGGAATATTTGATGGTAAGATTTTCTACTAGATTGCGTTGGAGAAAAATAGTTCTTTGATCTCAGTAAATAAGTATGTGTTCACCTCTCACGCAGTTATGGTAACATGCGAATAAATTTTTAAAATTCCATACAGGTCACGGTGGTTCCCGTGCTGCTGAGTATTTGAAGGAGCATCTCTTTGATAATCTGTTGAAGCATCCAAAATTTTTGACAGATGCCAAATTGGCTATAAGTGGGTTCGCTTTCTCTCACTTATTGTCACGAATGTCTTGTTTATAATTTATTAATGCTTTGTTGTGTGTTTCAACATGGTTGAAAGTGTTTGATGCTCATCCATCTCATGTTTGTCATTTTTCCTTGTGCGGTATGTGGCTGGATTCCTGCAAGGAATGATTTTGATCTTCATCACCAGTTTTTGCAATTATAGTAACCTTAACAAGCTTGCAGGTGAAACATACAAACAGACTGACGCTAACTTTCTGGATTCCGAAAAGGACACCTTCAGGGATGATGGATCTACAGCTTCGACAGCAGTCTTGGTTGATAACCATCTTTATGTAGCTAATGTTGGAGATTCTAGGACCATAATATCAAAATCTGGTAAAGGTAAAGTGATACTATTTTATGACATCTTCTATTTATAGTCATTATTAATTAACTTATAATATTGTAAAGTTTAAGTTGTCACATCCTTTATAACTTCTGATTCTGATGTAGTATTTATTTAGTAATATATTAAAATTTCGTTTTTTAAAAAGTGTTTATATCTTAACGATGTGATGTTGGGAGAAAGCTGTTTGATAATGTAAATACAGAGATCACGTGGAAGATGCTGCATTTCCGACAAAATTTTGTCTGGTCATATGATAAATTTTCTCCTATAGTTCCATTTGAATGCATTTTGCAAGTAAGAGTGGTATTAACATTGTGAACTAAATTTTTCTCTTTTGGCAGCAATTGCTCTGTCTGAGGATCATAAGCCAAATAGAAGTGATGAGAGGAAGAGAATTGAGAATGCCGGTGGTGTTGTCATGTGGGCAGGTTAGATACTATATTGCAGGCATATAAATGGTCTTTTAAAATTGTTCTGCTGTTGATGTTCTGCTTCTGGCACATTTAGTGTATGATTCAATGGTGATGGGTTGTTTTCCATTATCTAAGGCCAGAGTTGAGATTTAAGTAATTTATGGTGACATTGGAAGCTTGAGCTGACTCTATCTTGGATCCTTTTGATCAGAGGTCATGTTGGCAACTTGAAACAATAATATGCATGGAATTATGTTCTGGTTGATGGATATGCCAAATATTTTTCCAGTTTGTGTCTGTAAAGTGCTTGTTATATCTCATTTAATCTTTTATGAGTACATAGAGTTAATAGAAATTCATTTATTCGATTTTATTGTTAAATTTTCTTTTGCAAATTTTGAGCAAGATATTTGTCTTCAATCACATCTATACAAAATAGCCGTACCTAGGATTGAATTGGAAAGTGAAAAGGTAATTTTTTAGTTGGGTAATAATATGGAATGTGCTTTCCTTCCTAAATTACAAAAATAAGATAAATAGCCTTGCTGCTAACATTTATTTAAAGCTAAAATTGGAAATGGATAAGGTCACATATGACATGCAAAGTAATTAACTCACATTAGCTAAAGTTGTAATTTTACTCCAAATCTAGATATAGAAGGCATTCACCAAATAAAACACAACTCCAAAAGAAAACAGTCCAACTCTAGATCTCTTTACTCTAGCTAATTATTTAGTGCAGCAAAACAGTGTCAGAACCCAAACCTCAGTCCAATCTGCGCCAACATAGAGAAGCAGGAAAGAGAAAATAACCAATGCAGTATCTTATGGCTAGAAGTTGATTAAACCAAAAACCCAGTCGAATCAGCACCTAAAGAATATCAGATATAAAGCTGATACAAGATTATGGGAAACAAGCAGATCAGGTTGTCTCCTAGCAGTACAAAGCCAATGACATCAGGGAAGTGATCAAATTGCCATTACTGAATCTTGTTTGTAGCAGATCAGCGGAAGAGGGTGTGGGGTTTGACTGCAAAGGAGCAGAATCAAAATGGGAAGAAGGAATAGGGCTTGCATGCAGGGTCTTGAAATTGGGTTGAGTTTCTGGGTTTTTCACTTATGGGCTTTCTGGTCTTCATGGTTGGATTGTTTGGCAACATGTTGATCCCACATTATATTTCCAGAGAAATTTTCTGAGCATGATAGGATTTCTGGGTACCTCCAAATTTCAGTGATCTCATATGAACAAGAAAACATTTTTTATTATAATGCATCAATTTGTTAGAGGACACATGGACTGTAATAAAGTGGATGAAATCTACTGGGCTTTTGTATTACATGTTCCATGTTTCACCCACAAATTTAGTTAAAGGTGTTGACCTATGTAGTGTTGACATTAGATTGATTTATGCAAGTAGTATCCCTGTTCTGAGCTTATGGTTGCATAGAATAATATGCTTTATATGTTCACCTTAACCTGGCCAAACATCCAAATGATGGAATGATTAATTTGGGTCAGGTGATATTTATATTTGTTTATTTTGCTGGTCAGGTACTTGGAGGGTAGGAGGGGTGCTAGCAATGTCTCGGGCCTTTGGTAACCGTATGTTGAAGCAGTTTGTTGTAGCAGAACCTGAGATCCAGGTGATTCTTGATTACTGTGTGAGAATCTGAAAATGAATAGTCTATTAATAGCTAGAGATGATTCACTAATAATTATTTTCATTGGATAATTAGTAACTTCCTAGTTTTACGAGGGAATTAATTGGTAGGATAAAGTTTAATAATATTACAATTCTAGCATTGAATATTTGTTAGGAAGATTGGTGGGTCGTGACCCAAATTTTCAAGCTGCCATTAAATACTCTATTTTCATAATTATAACATAGCATAATCATATTACAGAAGTACTTGTCAAACTTTTAACACCTATTAATGTTGAAGTTACTTACAAAAGTAGTGAACATCAAATCACTGGAAAGATAGTAACAATTAGAGATAAAAAATCAACAGCCCATTGCATGAGACTTAACGACCCTAAGAACTGAAACCAACAACCTTTCTATTTTTCAATTGTTAAACTAGAAATAGAAAGGCATTGGGCTAAAACTGTTTTTATGACAGCACAACCGCTTTATTTATATTAAGAAAAAAAAAACAGTACAATAAATTGAGGAGATATGATATCCTCTGATAATAAATATATGATACATGAATAAATAAAAATGTTCCTAATAATACGTATATAATCTAGATATTCCGAATTATAATTTGCCTTATGTCTATAATTATAACACTCCTCCTTAAGCTGGAGTGTATAAGTCATATGTGCATAGCTTGCTACACGAATGATTGATCCTTGGTCCTCTTAGATACTTGGTGAATATGTTGGCCAATTGTTCACTAGAGTTGACAGATCTAGTGGTCATGTCTCTAGGCTCCATCATGTTTCTTATGAAATGTTATTCTATCTCAATATGCTTGCTCGTCTCATGAAGGACAAGATTAGAGGCAATGTAAATGCTACTTGGTTGTCACATATAGGGTGCATTTTGGGAATTTTCTTCCAATTTAATATCTTGTGGAGTTGCTTTAGATATTATCGCACAAGAGTCAAATGTCATTGCCCTATATACTATTTCGGCACTTCATATTGTCACAACATTTTGTGACCTATTTTTCCATGATATTAAAGTGCCTCCAATAGGAAAAAAGTGCGCAATGCTTTGAGACCTTGCTTTGTCCATGTCAGTATACCTAACAATGAGTATTTCTCTTATCCTCATAAATAAGGCATTTTCCAAGAGCATTCTTAATCTATATTAGGATATGTAGACTGCATCCTATGATCTTGACAAAAAGAGTTTAAAAATTAACTTACTATCGTCACTGCAAATGCAATGTTAGGACAGGTCATAGTGAGGTTATTTAGCTTTACCGTAAGTGGTTGTATCTCCCAGGGTCAATATGACCCTCCTTGGTTAGTACAACTTTGATACTGGAATCTATTGATGTATCCATGGGCTTAGCATTTAACATCCCTGTTTCTTCTAGATTGTTCAGAGCATATTTCCTTAAGATATGCCCAAATCATCCTTGGATTGAAACTTCTATACCAAGTGAATGTCTCAAGTGTCCATGTTCTCTTGTCTCAAATTATGGAGCAAGATATTGTTTTAGTTGGCACTACCCTCCGTATCACTAATTGGGATAACAATGTTGTCCACATATATAACGAGGTAGATGACAATATGTAGAACAAAGAGTGATCAACTTCACTTTGTATCATTCCAAACTGCTACATGACAATATGAGAACACCAATGGTCTTGTCTAGAATTTGACATGAACTTCATATGTTAGGACGTGTGGAAATCATTGCATACATCATAGGTTTTCTCTCCTATTATTTACCTATGACCTCCCTTATTTAGTTGTGTTTTTTTAAAGAATGCACTCTCGGATCCTCCTGTGGCCCATGACTTTTCTAGAGAACTAATTTAAGATACACGTTGATACCAATTTAGAATGTGCGTTTGGATCTAATTTTACTCTCACATCCTCCCACCTATGATGTGTTTCTTGGAAGGTGGAATAATCCATAAACTCAAATATGTTTAGGAAACCATTCTCCATGGAAGAAGCTTGGAAGCTTGTGGTTGGGAGACAAGGCGAAAAAGAACAAAGTTGCAAAAGAAAATAGAAAATGGATTGAGATAAGAAAATGATTAGAACACACCACCTTTAAAATGAATTCCAAGGATGAATGCAATGGAGATTTGCCAATTAAAGAAGCTCTTCAAGATAAGAACCAAAGGCAAGAGTCTCATGCTCTCAAGACATTCAATGAGTATTCTCATAGAGGCTATTTGCATTCTATATTTAAGTGTAATTTTTACAGGAGATGACGGGCTTATATCCTTATTTATAAGCTAAGATGCGACCAAGAAGACCTACAAAAATGGGTTAAAGCAATTGGAACACAACGTTACAAAAATCCTAAGAGTGAACACAAAACTAATGATTACATTAGTGTGAAGACAAGCTTAATGATTACACTAAGCTAATGATTAGATCTAATGTGAACACTAATCTTATGATTACATAAAGTTAACTTCCTTAATCTTGCATTAAGCACATGGGACGTCCAATTAGTGAATATATGTGTAGTAACTATCACATGCATTTGAAATTGACATGTGGAAGGAGTTACAAGTTGTAACTGAACTCGTAACTCGGAGTTGACAATTGTAACTTACAACCATTACATGTGCTTGAAAGTGACATGTGAAAGGTTACAATTTTCACATGTGTTTGGCCGTCCAACCTTTGGCATTCTAGGGGATTCTAGAATATTCTAAAATCTTCAGAAAAATTACAAATGATTTTTCTTCTTTGTTTCTTCAATTTTC
This sequence comes from Phaseolus lunatus, assembly GCA_013389735.1. Lineage (NCBI taxonomy): Eukaryota > Viridiplantae > Streptophyta > Magnoliopsida > Fabales > Fabaceae > Phaseolus > Phaseolus lunatus. Next base: position 7,249,343 of record CM023857.1, read on the forward strand.
TTGAGTTTTCCTCTTGTGAACCTTTGAATTTATTCCTTATTGCTTCTTATTGGTCCTTTGAATTTATTCTGTGTTGCTTCTTCTTGCTCTTTTCTTATACCATGCTTTTTGTTAGTTACTCCTTGGTTTTCTAGCAAATTCTTTCCTTCTTGATTAGATTCTTCTTCGTCCAAAATCACATCAACCTATGTACTATATTTTGGTTCTAACTCTGGCCAATGTGGGACTTCTCAATAAGTTCTATGAACATAATTTCATTATAACTTATCATAGTATTAAGAGAATATTTTTCAAACTTTTGTTCTTCTCAATTTCTTCCCTGAATATATTTAAAACCTCACAAGGAAACAAATTTCAAAGCATAAATAAGAGAACAACTCTTTAGGATTATTTCCTTGATAAAAAAAGGGATTCACAATATGTTTTGATGATTATCTGAAATATTCTAACAAAACCCATTATAGTAAAGAATCTAAAGACTATCAGTATGTAAAGTTAATAGAGTTTTGTCCTTTCTAGTTAGTGATTTGAAGTTAATTGACATTTCAATAAATCACTAATTCACGTGGATAGGTTAATTTTTTTAATCTAGTTGTCTCGAAGGTTTATTTTGGACTAGTAAACTTAACATGTATGTATATTTTGTTGGAGCCATAGAAAGATTTTTCATGTAAGTACCACAGTTTCATTTTTTTAAGGGAATCATGTCCCTTGATGCTTTTCATCTTTTGAAAGCTCAAAATATGTTGCATATATAAACTTGTGGTTGTATTTCACGTAGTAGCACAGAAGTGTTTAGACTAGGATGTCAAAATAGGCATGGGTCCAATGGGTCAGCCCGAGAAAGGATATAAAACAGGCGGGGCTAGGTAAAAAAATGTGGCCAAAATTGAACCGAGTCAATTTTAGTCCACCCATTTAGTTTGCGAGTCATATGACTTTAGGTTGGCGTACCTGTTTTATGAAATAATTATATTTTTAAAATAAATAATATCTTATTAAAACACTTGTTTTTAATTAATATATCAAATCCCTTATTCTAATTAAAATTAGTTTAATTAATGTGACTTAAATTTATAATTAATTATTATTTTTTATTTTATGGTTTAATTTTTGTAAAATGGATCATTAGTCTGATATTGGGTTGGTCCGGAGTAGTACTCTTTACACCTTAGCTTGTTGGTCCGGGTCACCCTTTTGACATTCCTAACTTAGACCATCTATTTTCTACTCATAATTACCCGTACACGCCTTAATTTAGTTGTTTTGCTGAACCGCTTCTGTGATGTAAATCACCTCACTTTTGTTGCAATTGATAGTTGCATGTTAAAGTGATAAGCGACATAGTTTGACAATGAAATTTATCTTTTCATATGCTTTCAGGACCAGCAGATAGATGAACAAATTGAACTGCTTATTCTTGCAAGTGATGGACTCTGGGATGTTGTACAGAATGATGTAAGCTGTCTTCCTTAATCGTTCATTTTATTTATTTGTGCATGTTGGATGCCTCATTCACTTTAGTAAGGCAGGAGTGGATTACCTTTTAGTCTAGAATGCCCGTAAAAGAAACAAGAAAAGTAATGAACATAGAGGTCCATGTTACCCTGTGGAATAATGTCATCCTTCCAGAACCTCTAATCAAATCTGTCTTTAAGAGTAGTGTTCAGTGGATCAGAGAATATTACCTATAATAAAATAACCTTAAGTTAAGGAGTCTGGGAAGGGAAAGAGAAAATCATCTGGTTGGGCTTTTGGGGACCTCATGAGGGATTGCCTGTTTGCAAGTTGTGACTTCTGCAGTTCTACTTCTTTCTTAGACATGCTATGCTAGACATGCTATGCTAGCTGGAAAGAAGCTCAATATGGACCATAGTTGTTTCAGTATAGCTGCATAGAGTCTTAGGGTTGTTTATTGTCATATCCTTAACTGCAAATGAAAATTGAATACTTTTATACCTGGGCCCATAACATTATTTCATATTTGCAGAGGTTTGATTTATGTACCAAAGAATGTATTTATGTTTGCCTAGGACTAGAAGTAGTAGTTGGTATGAAATGGACATGTGACATTGTGGTGGCTTCCAATTCTTCAGTTTGATACGCAATTAAATAGTTCGTCTGTTAAATGCCTAGTTCAGGTGTTCTTATTGTTTGATTGGTATTCCATGTCTACTCTGTATTTTCAGGATGCTGTTTCTCTTGCACGCACAGAAGAAGAGCCTGAGGCAGCTGCTCGGAAGTTAACTGAAGTAGCATTTTCCCGTGGGAGTGCTGATAACATTACATGCATTGTGGTTCGCTTCCATCATGACAAAAAAGACCTAGCTAAACCTGGCAAAGCAGAATCAGCTAGTGCTCAGCATGAGTAGAAGCTGTGTGAAAGTACATATGCATGTGTTGGTTTTATTCGCATCAAATGGAATGAACTGAAATCGTCACATGCATGATGGCCCAATTTCAATGTCAGCAAGCGATTTGTTTATTCATTAGTTTTCTTATGTAAGTCACTATTGTATTGGGATTTTTGAGTCTTGTTCTTTTCATAACTGATTTCAGCTTGTGTCCGTATATATTTCCGGTTTTGTTTGTAGAGGCATAAAGATGGTATTTTTGTTCTGATCTAATAAATGCAATATGCATTATTTTCAATCATGCTGCTACGTTAGGGATTTTTTAGGATAAAAGTATATTAAAAAAAGTAAAATTGATTTTTGTATAAATTAAAATTTGTTAGTTTTTCATAAGAAAATTTAACTGATTTCTAATGACAGTTTATCCAATCATACCGTAGTTAGAAGTCGATTAATTTATCACTTTGGTCCTTTCGATTATATTTATCGAATGAACCAGTGATTAATTCGTCATTTTAGTCCTTTCTATCTACTATGTAGTTCAGTTTGACTAGTGTGTTAACTTAGTAGAAATATTTTCATGTAGGTAAAGACTTCAGAGTTATCAACTATTATTCATTTATAATTTTATAACATTATAATTATGTTATTACATTAATTTATAATTTATTTTTATCTTGATCTTTTAAAATTTACCTTCAATGAAATTTTTATTGCTAATGAACATTGTTGTATTTTATTAAAATAAAAATTTAAGAAATATCCGATTTAGACTTTTTAGTGTATCTAAAATTATAAAATGGTTTTCTCATATATGTTTTCAGCATTAAAAAGTTACTATACTTATTATGAAAATATAGTTATTTTAGAAAGCTTTTTAGATCTACTTTCTTTTAATTTAATTGTAATAATTGATAAATATTTGTCATGCATCTTTGTTGTACTTCATTTTTTAAACAAATTTATTATATGTCATGGTCAAGATTTTTATTTAGTGGTTTATTGTATGACACGTCTTCTAATGGATTGTGTGAAATATTTAGGTGTTTGTCGTTATTGAAAATCTTGACAATGAAATATATAGATTAAATACGTTTTTGTCTGAACTTTAACGTGAAATTGATGTTAAATTTTAGATTTTTTTCACAATATTAAGAAAATTATTGGAATGAGTTTTTGTCAATTTTTTTATGTGACAAACAAATTTCTAGTATAAATTAGAATATTAAAATATTTTATGTTGATTCATTGCTGACGTGAATATTGTAATATTATAATATAGTTCATACTTAAAATTTGTTTATTATGTAAAAAATATTGGTAAGGATAAATTCTTATAGTTTTCTTATTACAAGTATCAAAGATGTATAAAGTTTGGATTAAGGATAAAATCAATTTTATGTTATACTTGATGAAAAACATATTTAACCCTAAAATATGTTATTTGTGATTAGTGTTATTTTGTTAATTTTATATGGTGACACGTATATTTTAACAATTCAAAGCAATGTTTAAACAAGAATAAAAAGAGATAAGTAGACAAAAATTTGTACTGGTTCATCCAACAACAAGGGCTACATCTAGTTCCCTCAAACAACCTGTTCAAGAGTCTTTCATTAAGTATTTTCCACCTCTCCATACACAAGTATTCTACACCTTTTTAAGTCATCCATTATTCTTCACCCCATATTCCTACACCTCACAAGTCACACATTATTCTTACACCTTTACAAGTTACCAAGTAATCTTACACCTTTGTAGGTCACCTACCTCTCTAGATACACTAAGTATTCTTTGCCTTCTAGGGATTCAGTCCTAATCCCCCTAAGATCAAAACCTCTTAATAATGAAAAAAATTTCTATTGAGAAAACAATGAAAACTTACAGGGTATACTTCATAGTTAACTCACAATCTGATCTCACAAGTCGCTCTACAATAGCTAATATGGATGTATATGCACAAATCTTAATACACAATTGTGAAAGTGTTTTTGTACAATTTTGATTATTCGTTCGTGTTCTTGTTGTTGTGTTCATCACCTTTAAGATCTTTATATAGTCTTTAGAATATGACCGTTGAAGTTTTGCATTCTTCACTCTTCCATGTAGTTGTTAGCGCTCAATATAGTAAGATTTGCTTCTAATTGATCTTTGCATGTCTTAACTGTAAGGAATTTCAAATACTTTCCTTATATTTTTCAAATATGATATTACTTACTTAAATATCTCCTCAAATCTGTCATGTCATTCTTCTCCTTCAATGCGCTAGACTTTCGGAATGGAAACTTCTGTTCTGATGCAATCTACATGATCCCGAGTCAATATAAACATATCAAAATGTTTCTTAAATTATATTAAATTTGAACATTGAAGCTTGAATGCACTTGGATATTTTCTTTTTTTATACTATTCATCATCTTCCATGTATTATATGCTCAAAATGAAAATATTGGATTTTAACTTTATTTGCATCTTTATGTTTCTCTAACCATTTCTGTATCAGTATTAGTGAATATTATAATTGACAAAATAAATCATGAGTATCACTACAACAATAAGTTATCTAGACTTTCTTTTCTCAATGTAAATGCCTTTTCAAAATCTTTTCAAGTTAATGTAAAATTTGAACTTTGCTGAGTAATCATATTTAACCTATATATGTTTTGCTAACTATATTTCAAAAAGCTCTTTTATATAAAAAATATTTATGCTCAATTTTTCAAAGATTTTTTTACATTAAAACATTGTTCGTTCAAAAAATTTCTAATACAGTTTTAAACTCAGTTCTTATTACAAAATTGTATTAGAAAATGTTTATGATTAATATGAAAAATGTTTTTTATTCATGAAATTATTTAAGCACAATGTATTTGAGATTTTGAATTTTCTCTGTGTTACGTTCTCAAATACGAAATCTTTCCAAAATCATTTATCTTATTTGAAAATGATATTTTCTATAATTTAGAAATCAAATAAGATTTAGAAACATAAGAGCAATGTCATAAAATATTTTAAGAATATAATGATTAAGTATGGACATTTTCTTGATGCAATAGTTCTCTAACAAGTAGAAGATAATGATAATTGTATGATAGCTTAAGTGCTTTGATATCATCTGCTTTGTGATATCTAAGGGGGTGATATCTAAGGGGATTGTTTGATAAGAACGTATGATTTATCCATGAGCACTAAGATTCTCTAATAAGGTCTTTGTAATGAATGCGTCTGACACACGAGCTTCTTATGTATATTGTCTTATATGTTCACGTGGGATGTTTGATGTGTCTTCTTTTCTTTGAATTAATGTTCCTTCTTTAGATGTTATCTTTATAGGATCTTAGAAATTTTTTCAGCACTGAGACCAAGATTGGATCGTCTAGTAGTCTTTTACTATTGGATTGTCTACTCTGCTACTACTTGACTCTTTTCATTGTGAGATCGTCTAGTCAGTCTTTCTTATTTTCTTTAATGTTTTTGTCTAATCTTAGATTGTAAATAAGTGAACTTTATTATATTATAATATATTTTATAATATTTATTATCATAAAAACATACAGACTTTCATATGAGATCATCTACGAGGTGATAGATCGTCTAGTGTCTTAACATCCTCACTTTATCAAGAAAACATTGATTGCAACTCCAAAAAGACTTCATGACTCCTCAAAGAACTTGAATCCTTCCTCCTCAACCTAAACCAAACCATATCTTAGCCTTACACACATCTTGCACAACCTACAAACAAACCCCAACTCATAAAGAAAAACAACTTCTATTAGAAGTTGTTTTTCTTGTTCTAACTTTTTCGTGAACTTCATGCTAAGAATGCTATATCTATCCTCTTCAAACCTTCCCAAAAAGGTTTATAACACAATATAGACATTAGACAATATATTATTCTTTTTAATAGAAGGTTATGTTACCTTAAAGCTATATTGACGTTCTAATTCAAATGTATATTTTATTATTAGAAAATATGTTATCTTACTTTTTATTCCTTGAAACTTAATTTTATTTATTATCATTAAAACATTGAGTGAAAGTTATTTAGTGTGCTTAGACTTAAATCTTAATCTTAGTATTATTTTCTCATGTAAATTTCTTAAGTAACAAATATCATTTACCTTTTTATAAGTTTGTTTAGTTTGTTGTTTAATGGGTTTGATTTGACCCATCTTGCATTTGCTATTTTTTTTTTTGAGTATGATGCATATGATTGATGTGATATACCTTCTAATGTGGTTAGTTTCAGAGATAACATATTAATGCTAGTGGATACTTGTTTTATTTAAAAAAAACACTTATCACTTTTTTTTTTTATAATTCAAAGATATTTTATGTTTATATATATTGAAGATAATTTATTTAGAAAGGATATTGTATTAGATTTTCTATGTACGAAAATCCCAGAGACTTGTAATAACTTAGGTACTTCTGTAAATGAGTTTAATCTTTGAGTCACTCAAAGATAACTCTATACGGATAAAAATAATAAACAATTTTAGTGAAATTTAAAAATATTGAACATACATGTGACTTGTTTTTATATTATATTATACTATATATATTATTGTTTTTATTTGGTACCGTGATAATTTCAGTATTTTTTATTAGTTTAGTTATTTTTTTTATCACAATTTGTTTATATATATATATATATATATTAAAGTATACAATACTTTATAGGTATTTATACAAAACTTTTCAAAATTCTACAACTTCGCAGCATATATATCTAAAATGAAATAGTCTTTTAAAATTGAAGTCTTTATAAGTGAGCTCCTATATTTAAATAAAATCCTAATTGAACTTGGAAGACAATAAATAAAATGCATTGAACTCAATTCAAGAAGTTAAATATAATGAGTTAAATTTTTGTCTCATTATAAAGTGAAATTGATTTTTTTTTAATCCAAACTTTAAACTTTCTCAATATTTATAATAAGAAATTTATTAAAATAAATTTCTATAAATATTTTTCTTTATAATAACATAACATAACAAATAAATAATTTCTTTATTAGAAATATTCCGAAAGTATAAAGTTAAACACAAAATAAATTTTGTGAAAGTATAAAAATGAATAAAATATTTAAGTCTTATTTAAACTAATATGAATTTGTAGGGTGATTTGAAGGAGATGCATGGTGGGCATGTGGAGACAGCACGACCACACGTATGAGAGGTCCAACGAGAAATATCAAAGACTTTGAACAACCAGAAATAGGCAGCCACGTGCACTACATGTCATCCACACTTCTCCCAAATATCTCCTCCCCCATTCCAAAAGCGCCACATTCACTTTCTTCGCCACGTCAGCGCTATCATGCCACGTTTTCTCCACGTGTATCCATCCTACAACGCCTCTCTTCTTCTTCCACCGTCCATCTCTCTGTGATTTTTCAGACATTAAATTGTGGACACCGAATTTTTTAATGTCGCGCGTTTAACAAAACCACACCTCAACGTAAATTCGCTGTGGTCGAAAATCTTCGTGGACTCAGGGAAACATTGCAGTTCAAGGTGCTAGTAATGCTCCCTGCTACTTCACTTCGTTTTTCTTTCCAACATTCTCTTTCTATGTCATTATTTGCAATACAAGTATTCCCAAACAAAACAGAAAATTCAATTTGTTTTAGAACTCATTAAGATTGTTTCTTCTTTTCTGTTGGTTAATGCTGTTATTTTGAAGTATTGGTGTATCAATTTATGTTTAGAACAATGCTGACAACACAAAAATTGAACGTAAGACTTCATGCATCTAGTCTTACCCGCTACTAGGTCGATCCTACTGGGTTTTGTATTGGTATTTCCATTGAAACCATTTTTCTATCGTAAAATTGGATAATCAGTGTCTGATAAAACAATAGCTTGGTTTTTCATTGTATTGTTCTTTTGGGTAGTAATATTGTTATTGGTGCTGATGTTGATTCCGCATTTGTTATTAGCACATGTCATTGATATTGGCTTGATCTGCTCTTGTAGGATCTCTGCATTGAAAATTTGTTTAATTTTTTATGCTCTAAACACGGCTTAGAAACCTGGCATGGGAGTTGTTACTGTTTCTACCTCAGCTGCTAGGACTCCATTAAGATTGAGTACAAAGTTGATCAGTCTTCAGCAGGCACATAAACGACTCTTAATTGTAGCTTTTAAAGGAAATAAATTGAATAAAACCACTTTGGTTTCACCTAAGGAGCAAACTCCTCTACCCTTAGAAACGGCAAAGAAACACCGGAAAAGGATAGGAAAGAATAATGATTCGGTGAAGAGAGTGAGAGCTGTCTCTACTGATGAAACCTCACCATTCACCTTGGATGTGGACTACAATGAAGCTGCAGCCAAACTTGAAAATATATATAAACTCAGCTCTGTATCTGGTACTTGTGACACGGAAGATATAGATAGTAAAACCAAGAGAGTATTGCGGAGGAGGAAGAACGTTGGTGATGAACATGATGATAGAAATGATGGTAGTGTGGTTAGAAACCAGAATAAGAAGGCCAAACGATTGAGTCTTGATAAGAGGATTGCATTGAAAAGGAATGCAAAGCAGGAGGTGATTGTTCAAGCTCAGAAGAAAAGAGATGCTAATAGAATAGAGAATGTTGATGCGCTTATCAGGGAATATTCAGCTTCAACTGATTTAGTTAGCATGGACTGGAAGAAAATCAAAATTCCCCCAGTTCTTCCTTCTTCAGAACATGCATGGTTATTTAAGTTGATGGAACCTATGAAGGTGAAATTATTTTCCTGTTTGGTCTCCAATGCACTTTCTTTTATGATTTTTTCCTTCCTTCCAAAATAGAAGTTTGCCACCTTTGATTGTTGAATGTCAAAGAACCCTTCAACCTAAAAGCTTAAGCAGGAAGATAAAGACTTTCAACTAATTTTATCATTGGTATACATATACTTCATGTCAAACTCACTTGGGCATGAAGAGATCACGAGAATTAGTAATCAAGGATCCACATCTTGAGCATACAGTCATGAAAGCTTTTGATGCCAAGGAATCTTTAAATTTAATAGCTTAAGATCCTGAGTGAAAATTCAAGTATTTGTGATATTAGGCTGTTTTATTATGGTTCAGGAACTCCTACAAGTGAGAGAAGATTTACAGGAAGTAGGGAAAGAAATTTCAGATGGTGAACTAGCAGATGCAAACAACATTAGCGTTATTCAAGTAAGGAAAGCTCTAGAGGTTGGTCAAGCTGCGAGAAACAAGCTCATAAAGGTAACGTGGAATGTTCAACTCTTCTTTTAGATTGGCTTATAATAAGCCTTCAAAGATCAGTGATTTATTATTCATCTATTCCTTTTACCTCTCTCTCTCTCTCTCTCTCTCTGTGTTTGTTGGTTTGGAAACAAATGGTTTAATTGTTGATGTGTTTGTTGATATTCTTTGGAATGAGTAATAGTTATATTGAGATTAATAAATCATAGTGATTTCTGTTGCAGCACAATCTCCGGCTTGTATTGTTCGTGATTAACAAATATTTTCAAGATTTTGCAAGTGGTCCAAGGTTTCAAGATCTTTGTCAGGCTGGAGTTAAGGGACTTATCACTGCAATTGATAGATTTGAGTCAAAAAGGAGACTTCAGCTATCTACATACAGTCTATTTTGGATTAGACATTCAATTGTTCGTTCCATAACCCTCTCAAGCTTCACACGTGTTCCTTTTGGACTTGACAGGGTATTCATTTTTCTTACCAATGTGTGGTGTTTATTTTGAAAATGGACTAATTGCTTTTATTACTAAGTTTACACAGGCAGCATACTTTATTAAATTTGGCCTGTATCATAGGGCAGTTTCAACAACTTTGTTTTGAATGTGAAAGTGAAAGAAGGAAAGATCTAGGATTGCTTTCCTTAGGACTTGACTTGGAAGGCTTTTTGATGATTAAAATAGAAAATATAAACAATTTCTTGGTGTTTTGACCATATCTAATTTTTGTGAAGACATTCAAAGAAAATATGCAGGTTAGGAAATTATTATAGACTTAGTATATTATGAGCCTTTTAATAACATTTCACATTCATTTTAAACAGGTTAGAGCACATATCCATAGAGCAAAACTTGAGTTAAGATTTGAGCTCCAGAGGTCACCAACGGAAGAAGAGGTAGTGGAAAGAATTGGGATCTCCCCTGAAAAATATTATGATGTATTAAAGGCATCAAAACCCATTCTATCCCTTCATTCAAGACATATAATGACTCAAGAAGAGTTTATTAATGGGATTACTGATCTTGATGGTGTGGATGCTGATAATAGGAGGCAACTTGCTGTTCTAAGACTTGCTCTTGATGATGTGGTAAAATCTCAACTCCTTGATACCCTCCCTTTGATGATAAGTGAAATTTGATTAATTTGCTAAAAGTTAGTGATTTGAATGTCAAAGTTGTGTGCTGCTTGCTATACCTTCAAATAAGTATGATTATCACATTCTTTCCAACCTATAACCTTACTTCCTCAGTCCTTTTCAGTGTCTGTCCTGGAGGAGTACAGTTCATATAGAGGCCTAACAATGAATAACTTAATGTATATTAACTTAATAATAAAAGTAGAGATCTTGCTGGAATTATATATTTTTGTACTAGACCCCTTCCTTGAGTGTTGAATATATGTGTTACACTTGATTCATCTTTAGTGAAAATTACTTGAGGATACTTTTTTCTGTCTCTTGCGGAGTTTTTGGACATTATCAACACTCAAGTACTAGTTTTGAACCTCTACTGTCATATTCAAAACTTTAGATGTTACAGAAGCTTGAAGTATTGGTGCTTAAACTTTATTTCATCTTCTACAATCCTAAAGTCATAGCATGGTGTTTAAAATGAGCTGATTTTAATATTTAATAAAATAACTAGGCTTATGCATTAAGTTCTTCACCATTACGTCTGTATCGGGAGGGAAGAGAAGAGAATTGTGTAATTTAAGTACCTTTCAATGCAAAGTGTAATCCATTCAAATTAAGTTAATGATATTCCGAGTTTGATTTATTACACGTATAAACACTGGGTTCCTGCAAGAGTTATCCTCACTGAACTGTGAGACTCACAAGACCTAGATGTCTTCTGATGGAACCCCCAAAAATAGGCATGAAAATGGGATCTTCCACTGAGTGACACCTTCCATGCAATCCATTAAATTCTGTATTGAATGCTCAAAATCATCTAGGTCCTTCCCTCAATGGCGCCCTTCAATAGGTCTTTGTCCATTGTCTTTAACACACTCCCTACAAAGCAAGGTCAAACCTGTTATATTATTATATTTCAATTAAAATCAATTACAAACAAACCCTGAGACTTTTAAGTCTATGAAATGTAAAAAGAAGAAAATAAAGAAGAAGATTCTTAATCATGCTTCTAGTGATGAACAATCTACTTCCATTCACTGTCATTTTCCAATACATAAATAAGGGCTTAGCTAATTGACTGGCACAGAATATCTATTCGTGATTCATAATTAGAGGAAAATCAAAGTCTCTAGATTAATTTTTATACTGTATTGCAATTTTGGTTTGTCATGTTTCAACTGCCTTAGATGGATCTATTGAAAATGTATGATTTTGATCCTCCAATATCTATTCGTGATTCATAATTAGAGGAAAATCAAAGTCTCTAGATTAATTTTTATACTGTATTTAGATGGATGTATTGAAAATGTATGATTTTGATCCTCCAAGTTCTAATTGGAGACTAAGTCATTTTAGAAGGTTTTCTCATGTCAAGTCCCACCAAGCAGTGAATTTTGTAAAACCATAACATGGAATTGACATTGTCATTTGTTGGGTATGTTTTTGTAGCTTGATTCCTTGAAGCCGAAGGAAAGCTTAGTGATGAGACAGAGATACGGACTTGATGGGAAGGGTGACAGAACATTGGGAGAAATCGCTGGAAATTTGAATATTTCGAGGGAAATGGTTCGGAAGCATGAAGTTAAGGCTCTCATGAAGCTTAAGCACCCTTCTCGGTTGGATTATCTCCGTCGCTATGTTGTATAATAAATTCACAAATGTATATATGCTTCTACTGCTGTCCTTATAGTCCCAGTTACCTATAGCCATACCCATCATAATTTATATTACGTTTATTTAAGCATACAAAATCATAATCAGTAGTCATGTAATTTGTATATGAAGGAGTTATTGATCATAAGAAATAACAACCTAATGCATGTTACATGTAATGAGTTGTGTTTATAAAATTACATTTCAAATTATACAATATTTGCCAGAGTTCCTATATTTGTACTATGAGGTAAAACAAATTGAATTTTTCATAAAATACAATTAATTTGTGCATTTCAATTTTAAAATAGAAAATGTTTCTAAGAAATTGCATAAATTGATTTTATATGTAGGAGAAATTTAATCTTTTGGTATGATGAAAGCAGGGTAGCAGAGACAAAGAATAACTTGAGTGACTTGGGAAAATTATTATGATTCAAGCCAAAATTTATTTAATTCTGGTTAGTTAAGTTATATATGCCCCTAACATGGATATAGGAAATGGTAAATACTATGAGCTTCAACTTCAGAATTCCTAGGGGAATTTCTTCCTAGAGTCCCATAATTCTTTTAATTTCAAAAATATATTAGGTTATGGTGTTTTATTGTTGGAGGTGAATGAGGTTAGTGGTGAAGTTTGTGGTGTTGGTTGTTTTGGTGGTTTGTGGCGGTGGTAGGTTTGCTGATTTTCTTTTCTGGTTAGCTTGTTGGTCGTTTGTGGTGGTGGTAGCTTGTTGATTTTCCTTTTTAGTTAGCTCGTTGGTTTCTTTTTTTCAAATCTAGATTGTGTAATCTGGAGATTTTTTGGATTACACAATTCGAAATATAGTAATATGGATTTTATCTATTCTAAATTGACCAATCCAAAATGTATTCTTAGATTTGGGAGTATGTTTTGGATTGGTTAATCTGGAATATAACTTTGTATTATGGATTGTACAATATGAAACATTTTATGAATCTAGAAATAGGTTATGGATAGGTCAATATGGAATATAACTTTATATTTTGGATTGACCAACTTAAAACATATTCATGGATCTAGAAACAAATCTTGGATTGGTCCATCTGCAATAGAAGGTGCAATTTGGAAGGTTGTTTTAAATCCATAATATAAATTTAAAATGTTGATTTGCTTAATTAATAAAATTATAATAAAGGTTTTTATCTATCATTTGTTATTGTGATTTTAGAAGAGTGATTGCTGAATTATGAAGATGGAATCTGGATTTTTAAGCAAAATATCTGGTGAAGTATATAAGATGTTAGATATGAAAGAATTAATGAATAATGCGGGTAGTGAAGATGAATTGAATGAAGGTGACTATGCTAGCCATTTTACAACAAACGAGGTAAGTAAAATTTCATTAATTTATGGATCAAGAGTGACTTGGGGAGCAAGAGCGAGAGGGATAAGGTTGTCATTTGTGAGAAACCCTCTAGAAGGTAGGTCAAAGAAGCCCTAAACCTAGGTGCACATGTCATAAAAGGTGGGCTTGACACAAGCCCAAATTACTAAGCACACCTTACTCAAATTATTAAACACACCTTACTCTAGCTTATTCTTCTATTTGTCACCCCTAAAGTGAGCCCAATTTATTTTACATAAACTTGTCTTGTGAAAAGACTAGAAGAAAGAACAACTGATATTCTGGTCCATGTTTGTTTCTTCTTCTGCTGAGGCTTTTCTGAGGTCTAGTGGGGTCCGATCTTGTATGCTGAGATGAATGACCTAGTTGTGAAGTGTCAGTTGTGTCCTTGGTCATCTGCTAGTCGAGTTGGGTTGTATCATGAAGCCATCTTTGTTATTGGAGAAAAAGTATCATAATAGTGTAAAGCAAAAATTTGGGCATAATCCTTAGTCATAAGATGAGCTTTGAGACGATCAATAGTACCATCAAGACCAATTTTAATTGCAAAGACCCACCTTGAACCAACAACAAATTTCCCAGAAGGTAAAGGAACGAGGCCCCAAGTTCCATTATTCTGAAGCGTACTCATTTCATCAAGCATGACCTGATGCCAACCAGGATGAGCTAAGACATCACCTATAAACTTTGGAATGGACACAGAACAAATAGATGAAAGGCGAAGTATAAAAAGGTTGAGATAGTGATGGTAGCTTAAAGCATTATAATGTGGAGAGGAATTACGGGTAGAACGTATACCTTTACGGATGACAATGGAATATCGGGTTCAACTATTGGAGCCGGAAAGGACGGAGGATCTGGCACTAGAAGAGAGTCATCCTGTTGACGATGAGAAGACTAACGACGACTGTAAACTTGAAGAGGTGGTGGAGGAGGAGAATCTTTAGGCACACTAGACATAACCGGAGGATCAAAGACAACTGGAATATGTACTTGTTCAGATGGAGACACAGGTAGAGAAGATAAAGACTTAAAATAAAGAGAAGACTCAGTGAAGGTGACATTTGGAGAAATGAAATAATGGTGGTTAAGAGAGTGTAAAAAAATTATATGCTTTTCGAGATCTAGTAAACTCTAAAAAAACACATTTGTGTGACCTAGCAGATAATTTATCTAGACCAGGACAAAAATTGTGAACATAACATGTAAACCCAAAAATTTTAGGTGTTAAGGGATGAAGAGGTTCACGAGGAAATAAAATAAAATGAAAAATTTTATTCTCTAAAACCGAAGATGGCATATGATTAATTAAATAACATGCACTAAGAACAACATCACCCCCAAAAACGTTGAGGAACGTCACCATGAATTAACATAGTACGAGTAGTTTCAACCTATGTAACACAGACATTGGCACAAACACTAATATGACACGGACACAAACACAGAAAGATACGTATAATCTCTAAAATGTAGGACACGAGGACATAGATCTATACATTATATAATTATGAAAATCTATATATTATATAATTATGAATTTTATAAATTAATAATAAAAATTTATGTGTACAAGTTTGTTTCAGTTTTTTTTTTTTGGAGCAGAAAGATGTTTTTCATGATTGGTTCAAAATGATTTGTTCCTTATTTTTATAATCATACTAAAAATTTATACTATAAGTTAGAGTTTTTAGAAAATTAATGTATTTCTTCTTTTTAAAATTGTGTTTGAATCGTGCTAGAATTGTAAAAAATCTAACAAATATTTTTTGAATTGGACACTTCAACGATAAGTGTCCTACAAGTGTCATACGAGTGTCGTGTCCGATACGTGTGTCCAACACGGACACGTCATTTAAGAGGAGTGGCTGAGCATCATAGGTTTCAATAAGGTGTGTGTATTCTTGCGCTCAACCACCCCATTTTGTTGAGGGGTATAAGCACATGAAGTTTGATGAAGAATGCCATGAGATTTCATAAAAGTGGTACAAGAATGAGAAAGATACTCACAAGCATTATCATTGCGTAAGGTTCTAATTGAAACTCCAAATTGATTTTTAATTTCGTTATAACAAAATTGAATATAGAAAACAATCCAAAACGAGATTTCATTAAAAATAACCAAGTACATCTTGAATAATCATCAATAAAAGTAACAAAATACTGAAATCCTAAATTAGACTTAACACAACTTAAGTGTCATAATTAGTTTCATCCAATTTGTCAATAGAAAGATGAACATTGACATAATTAGTACAGATAGATGGATTAAGCATAGTGGCAGCCGAAGAAGTCATAGACCCAGTAGTTAGAGACATAGTGGTAGGAGATGGATTAGGCCTAGTGATAGGAGATGGATCCATAGGTCTAGTTGCTATCCAATTGGTGACAACATCGACAGCAGCAATGACTCTAGCGAGATTCCGACAAATTTTAGTGACGACGGCTGCGACGAGATTTCAACGACGACAGCATTGGCGATAACGAATCTGACGACGACAACTCCTACAACGACAACTTCGACAACGACGGCAATGGGTGACGGCTGATAGTGAACAATTGGTTTACCAAAAAATTGAATCCTAGCCCTAAACTCTTGATACCATGTTAAGAATAAAGAAAATAAATATATTATTAATATCCCTTGTCTAAAATACACGCATATGAGTCTTTATTTATAAATGAGAATAATAACTAAATCAATAACATAATAATATAAATTATGGATTAAGCTCGTTATATTCAATAGTTTGTAAACAAAAATATTGGACCAAAGGTCATTTTCAGATGTTTATTCTTAAATTCCATTCAAATAATGGCTTGATTAGATCACTTAAAGCTTGGTTAACTTTTAGTCTTTAAATTGGTTGTCCATGGATCAAGATTTCCTTAATTCTGTCTTCCTTGCAGGGAATTGATGCTGGATTTCAAGGTAGACCAAATAAATCTAGTGATACATGTTACGCATTTTGGTAAGCTAATTCTGCACCCTTTATCAATTTCTATGATATTGCATTGTTTGAAAGTTTTCCAAGCTTTGATATGCATCATGTATGTTTGTTAGAATTGGAGCAGTTTTAAGGATTCTAGGGGGCAGCAACTTTGTTGACCATAAGGATTTCTGCTGTCTTGTCAATATAAGGCACAGCACTACCAGTCAGTTTCCCATGCAATGTGTTGTACATTTTTAGGGGGAGGAAATTTTCTGTGGTAAATTATATAGCACAAAAATGATAGGAAATGAAAAGTAAGTAATGATAGTGATTAAAGTTAAACATGATTTTTTTAAAAGTTATTACGGAAGACATAAGTTACTGTCTTTTAATAAAATCTAAAAAATGAATGTAAAAAATCTAGATATTATTAGGTTTCTACTGAGGTTAATGGCTGATAAATATAAGCGTGTATGCAACACAAAAAAAGATGCCACGAAAGTTTATGCTTAAAGCCATATTTTATTCCTTTATTCTGACCTGTTACGATTCTTCAACGTGGGGGTGGAGTTAGAAAAGATGGCACTTTCCGTCATGATCCACGACAAATTTTCACGGGCAATTTCACCCCTTCTTTTTGTTTACCAAAAAGCCACAAAATCAGTCTCTTTTACCAAATTTGTCAAAAAGCTGTGACGAAGAATCAGAGAAAAGCTGAGAAGCATGCATGCATGCAATGTTTCAACCCAAAGCAAAAGAAGCATGCAATGTGGGTCCCTAGATTGGTCATCAACTTCATACACACACAAAAGGCATGAAATGTTATAGTGGCAGCCTCACACGTAACGAAAGCCATGTCATGCGTTGTCGAGGCTGTTGCTGAACAACAAACAGTGCATGAGTTGATGCTTTAATTGATTAAGGTCAATCGTAGTTGTGACATGACATACTCATATCAACAACAGTGTTTGTCAGTGTGATATCATAGCCTCTGCATATTAATTAATACAATGGAAAGTCACCTAGCTCCAAATAAAATAACCATTACCTACATTAATGTACAACAAATAATATCGGCAAAATTGGAATGATAAATGAACCTTATTTTTTAATTTGAGAGCTATAGATAATTGAACTTCCAAGATTTCATAACTACCCCAGATTCCCCATAAAAAACTACCGTGAACCTTGTACTACGCTAACACATTGATTAATAAGGCCTAAATTTCCTGGCAGCTCTCATCTGCTGCAGACGTTTTTTATCATCCTCAAATTTGCTCTGTAGTGTCATGATCTCTGCAAACAAAAACAAAAAGGGTTTATCTCAGTTTGAGCACTACCAACAACAAAAATCTAATCAAAATCGATTTAGAGAGTTACTAAGTTTTGATTCCCAACAACCAGAGCCAAGAAACAAAATGAGGTAAAAAGCAAGATACATTCATTTACATAAAATCATATAATTCCTTAAGCAGTTCCAACCAGTGCCAACATGAGATCCATTTCATGAATATCCAGAAATATTCTTTCCTGACAGTCATTTTTGAATAAAATCTTAACTCGGCAGCAAAATGGGTTCAAAATCTTGAACACAACAACACTTATGAATGATACAATATATGGTATAAAGCATGAGACTTCAACATAAAATCATATAATTCCTTAAGTAAGTCTAACCCACAGCAACAAGACATCCATTCATGAACCATCCAGGATTTGCGAGTGTTTTCATGCATAAACTTCAGTTTACTGACAAGATGAGTTGTGAATCTTCATCACAACAGAAGTTAGGGAAAGTCAAATAGAAAATCAAGCATGGTAATAGAAATGGAAACACAATGGCTTTCTTCTTTTACGCATTAAGGGATTCATTAGAAACAAAAGAAAAACAAATGGCCTCAGCTCCTAAAATAATTTTTTCATCCAAACTTTGATAGAAAACTCCCTAATTATTGACATTTGTTTGACATAAACAGCAACTTTTAGGTCAATTTCAAAAAAAGAAATAATACCATTTCTCTGTGCTTCTCTTTTTTGAAATCGGTAGAAATCTAGACCAACTTCTTTACGTTTCTTTTTGGTCATTTTATTCTCCACAGCTGCTTGAGCAACCGAACCCACTGCAATTCCAGTTTCAGAATCAGTAGTTTTCTTTCTACCTTTATGGTGTACAACAACCGTCCACCCCCCTTCTGCAGCAAGGCCTTCTTTTTCTTTTCTTTCCTGCAATGATAAATAAATCATTACATCTAAAACAAAAATAAAGACAAAATATGTGGGATCATTCATGCCTTATGAAAATAAAAGCTTAAACGTTTATGGAATTTAAAAAGGTGCTTATGTGATAAAATGGACAACTAGTCACAGGCACACATAACTCATTCGGTCTGATACCGCAAATGCAATTCAAATCCAACAGAGTGCCCTCCCAAAATGGCGCCATTGTGTTTTATCACAAACCAAAACCTCAAATTTCCAATTAGATTTAAGTCCTTTTCAAATGATTTT
This sequence comes from Phaseolus lunatus, assembly GCA_013389735.1. Classification (NCBI taxonomy): domain Eukaryota; kingdom Viridiplantae; phylum Streptophyta; class Magnoliopsida; order Fabales; family Fabaceae; genus Phaseolus; species Phaseolus lunatus. The sequence continues at coordinate 7,268,521 of CM023857.1, forward strand.
GCCAAAGTTTTTTTTTTTGGTTTCTTTCCCTCTCTAACTATAGGAGCTATCTAGCATGAGACACTCTCCTTATTGAGACTTCTATTGTCTTCTCCCGCAGTCAAACCACTTTCAGCAATACTCTACCGTTTTTTTCCTCAATAGACGCTACCCTAGCTTTCTATATTATATATTCATTATTGATTCTACCTAGTCTTTTATGGTCACTTATTCACCACAACCACAACATCCTCATGTCGGCAAGGCAACAACACTAAACGGGCTTCTCTTGTTGGCTCTTTACCACTCACTCAACATCTAAGACCATACAATATCAGAGATCTTGTTTTGTGCAGTAAAAATTTCATTACGCTTCAGAAGCATTTTTGAATCACAAATAACAGACACTTTGTCATTTCATTCACCCCAACTTGAAGTCCAATTATCTTGTATAAAAGATCCAACATACTTTGAGACTAGTGGAATCGAATGATCCCCAATTCTGATCTCTAAACTAGAACTAGTGTTATATTATACATGCTTCATTTTGTTCATACTTAATCAGAAATGCGTTTCCAAAGATTTTCTCCACTACTATAGTTACCATTAATTGATCTCCACTTGCATAATAATATTAAATCATTTTAAAAAGCAAACTGCTAGGATACAATAAGTTTATTAAGATAGTTAGAATTCAATGGGTAGTTAGTTGGTTAGAGGGGTTAACAGATATAATTTATAAATAGGGGAAGAAGGATAGGAGAGATTCAGATTGTTTTTATTATAAATTGAGCATGACTCTTTCACAAAGGATCCTTTCTCAAAGAGCCAATGCTCGATTTACAATAACAAAAAATCTGAATCTCTCCAATCCTTCTTCCCTATTTATATATTATATCTAATTAACCCCTCAAACCAACCAACTAACCCACTGATATTCTAACTATCTTAGTAAACTTCTCTTTCTCCTCATATCCTAACAAATACATGGTGACACTAACTTTGGGATATGTTCAGTAAGCATATCCTAAAACAAGATAAAAGGACAAGGGCTCAAAGTAGACCCTTGGTGTAAACCTAGAGTTAAAAGGAAATCTTAATTACCTCACCATGTAGTAATCCCCAGCATAAGTAAGTTTGATTACTTGCTTGGAAGCAAGCTCTTTTCTCCCCTAGAGCCTTCTGCTAGACTTCTCTTAGCATCATAGGCCTTTTTTCAATTCAATCAAAGCCTCAGGTTGATATATTTGCTTCTTTCAGTATGTATCCAATACTACTCTTAAAAGGTATATTATTTCCAGGGTTGACCTACCTAGCATAACACCAGCTTGGTTTTTTGAAATCTAAGAATCTAGTTTATCTGTTCAACAACCCTATTTATAAACACTTTTAAATTAAAAAAGGACTGGTATTCTAAAATTATATTCTTTAATTTATTACCATTACCAATGAACCGTAAGAATATGCTTCAGTTTAAATAACAGCAAGAGATTTCATCAGAATTATCACTGGTTTCCAGTAATAAAGGTTACCAGCATTACTTAAGAATGGTGTGGTGAGAACATTGCCAGTAGGCTAGCCGCATAAATGCTATCATTTCAATTGTGAATTAATTTCTTTCTTTGTTCATGAATTGCATCTTTCTCTCCTCACAAGTAGTATTGCACACATGTATGCAGAAAGACATACCATTTACGCTGCCAATGCCAGAAAAAGTAACCTCACAAGTCACAACGGATGAGACGAAAAGGAAGAAACTATCCAAATGGTACACTCCACAAAGTCAACATCAAAACGAAAAGAAAAATGAACTTCAAATCCTTCATAAACCTATGAATTTGCAACTTCAGAGAACTACATAAATTAATCTTTGAGTACAATCCACAAAGTACAAATTGGAATAGAAGTATCCTAACATCCTTCTAGGATCAAATACCATTCTCAAAATATACAAGCTTCATCAAGTGGAAGCATCACCTAATGCGCGACACGTGGAGGTAACACAACTCTAAAAAATGAGACAACTATAACTGGGATTCATATGTTAAAGCCCACTTGGTAATGAAGGGCTTATTAGTTATTTTTCAAAGCCATGGAAATGAAGCTCCAATTGAATAAGATATCAGCCAACATCAATATTTACCATATATAAACAAAACTCATGCCAAGATAATTATGCCCAAAGGAAAAGGTTCACTGGCACTTCCATTTAGCCGTAAAACAGTATAAATTAACCTAATTTTGAAGTAATGGTGTTATGTAACATGAGCATCCAAATAGATACGTGACAATGATAATTTGCCTGAAGAAAAAGGTCCATCTTATGAAACAGTGACAAGTGCGTCTAATCAATCTGTTATCATTTCATGCATGTTTGTCAAAACATTCACCTTTTCCAGTTTTTCTTCATGAGCAGTTATAAAGTCATCAATTTGATGTTGCAATACTTCCAATCCTGGTCTGCTTTGCTGGTATTCCATGATCCATTCTGTAGTTTCAGAAAGAAGTCCCCAGTCAGAAACTATACTAGGTATAATCATTAATAGTAAATTGATAACCAATATGGACAAAATACAAAGGTGCATCACAATCCATTCTGTCGACAGATTGAAAGAATAAAGTTAAAAGATATCTCTAAATGTTCAAACACAGAAGGTAGTACTGGTGGATGATGGCAAATGATGAGAAATATAAATGAAAATTAACATAAAAATCCTTAAATATGGCAATTTCTATTGCAAATAGAGCCAAAATACATTTAAATACACTTGCAACGTAATGCAGTAACTATGACACAATTTTTGGCATTACAAAATATATGCCCATCATCCCAAATGCATATCATAAATAGAAGTTATGGATGTCTAATGTTTGGAGTTTTAAATCAAACAAAAAGAAATGCGCTTAATACTAACAATTCATACTTTTCATTCCTTTTGAGCAGTCATCATCTCCAGAGGAAATAGTATAAACTTCCTTCTGATTGTTGTACCCTTCTCCCTTTTCCAGGGAATTTTGGACCTCCTTTTTCCTTTTTTTCTTACCTTTCTTTGACCTACCTACAAGATAAAAAAAATTCATGAGGGAAACCAATGCATAAATTCAAACATTACATTCCAAAGTGAAAAAACGAATTAAACTAGAAAATTTATTTCCTTACAGGGATTGATAACTGCCCCAGTATCCAAATCTCTATGATTACCAAAGTCTTGGATCTCCTCAGCACTAGAATGACAATTGTCTACTACTCCATCTGTTACAATTTGAACAAATATGTTGAACATATAATTAACTTAATTTTTATAAAAAGATGCCAATACTAAGTGCCAGAACAGGGAGAAACAATGCCAGCAAATGAAAATCGACACAGTATAGTATTAGTGAAGTATGGGCAAAAGTTCTACAACAATTAAACTGTGCTTTGTTTTCACAATCATCACCTTTTTTGTTTGGCTGGCTCTGATGTAAAGTGTTTGTTTCAGTGGATAATGAAATACATATTAGTGACTCAAAGAAGGAGAAGGCTTCTATCAACAAAAAAAGGAAGAACAAGGGCAAAAGCCTAGTTAGGAAACCAAAACCAAAGGGTGAAGAAGTTGATTTGGAAGAGCAAAGTGGTGAGTTGAAAGTTATGTATGTGGTGTGGGCTAGTGCCATAATGTGATACATCTCTCTTTGTAAAATACACTACTACTTTTTCTCTTTTTGTATTAGTCTATGTTGATGGTATTCTAATCAACTTCATTCTTATTTTCCCTTGAAGGACATGGGACCTCTTCATCATTTTTTGGGCATTCAAGTTTCTCGCACATCAAGTGGGAACATGCATTTGTCATAGTCTCAATACATTCATGATCTTCTACAAAATACAAACATGCTGGCTTCTAAACCTTACCCCACTCCCATGGTTTCCAACACTCGCCTATATCACAATTCATCTTAAACGTTCAGTGATCCAACTTTGTATCGTTTTGTTGTGGGCACCCTTCAATACCTTCTTATAACTCATCCTGAGCTTTCATACTCTGTCATTAAGGTTGCTCAATTTATGCATTCCCCTCTACTTCATTACTGACAATCTATCAAGCATATTTTTTTTTACCTAGTTGGCACTATTGATCATAGACTCCTTTTATATCAATAGTCTTCCTCTTTCATCAAAGCCTTCTCTGATGTTGATTGGGGTACATACCCTGATGACCAGAAGTCCACTACTGGTTTCTGCATCTATTTCGACACCAATCTCATCTCTTGGTCAACACACAAACAAAAAATTGTTTCAAGAGGTAGTACAAAAGCAGAGTATAGAGCTGTTGTAGCTGCTATGATCAAGATTCTATGGCTTAAATATCTTCTTCATGAGTTTCACATACAGACTCCACCTCCTTAGATATTTTTTGACAATCTTGGTGTTGTCCTCTTAAGTGCAAACCCAGTCATGCATTCCAAATCCAAGCATTTTGAGCTTCACCTACATTTTGTTAGAGATAATGTCCAAAATCATGTAGTTCAACTTGTTCATATCTCTGGTTGTTTTCAAGTTGTTGATCCTCTCACAAAGCTTGTCTCTGGTCCTACTTTTATTCGTGTCAGACATAAACTCAAGGTTGCCCCCAATCCAACCATGAGTTTACGGGGGTGTTAGGCAAGCAATTACGTAAGCAGTTACTTAAATTATCTTACCACTGCTTCAGAGATATCTTTATATATTTGTTGTCTTTCTCTATAAACATACACTTTGAGAGATACATAAATAATATTTTCTCTGTTTTTGAGAATGACCATTTGAATTGTTAGGTAAGGAATCTTGGCAAGCCAATTCATCTTGGTGGAAAGTAATGTAAAGATGGAGCTAATGAGGTATGCTTTTGATAATTTTGTTCAATTTTATGAAACAAGTTCTTTCCTCATAAACTAAAAGATTAGGTGCAGGTCAACTTTCTAAACATTATGGATGAAGCTCTTGGAATTTGTTTAAAGGAAAAGAATGGAATATAGTTGTTTGACTGCATGAAGTATTTTTCTTATCATACTTATGTTTATTATAAGGTTAATGGAAGGCGAGAAGGCCGGCTAATTGGTGCTTATGAACTAGCAAAAACAGATGATGAGCTTGGTGCTAGAGAAATACTTAGGGATTGAACCAAACTTAACAAAATAAAGTAAATACCAACAATACTTTAATGAATAAAATGTATATAAAAAATTAATGTAAATAAAATTCTATATAAAACATTAATCGCCACCAATTTTAATCATGAAAGCATGAGATTCTTCTTTAAAAGTGCTAAAAAAAATAGAAGGACGAATTGAGAGGCTTGTTTACCACGCTTGTGGGCCACCAGATTGACGGGTTAGAGAGGCCGGACCAATACGGATTGAGGGATTCAAAAAATTAACTCGTCTCATCTAAATAATAGTATCGCCTAACCATTTTTTATTAACATAATGACACCAAATTCTTATTGTAGCTCATGCTATTGAATCAACTATTTTCTTTTTACCAACAATTAAGAATTGTTTTCCCCTAGCTCATGAAAAACTAAATAACAAGATTCTGATAAAAATTGAGCAATTCTAATAAGATTTGTAATATGAACACTTTGCAGATATCTAAGGTGATATTTTAGAATTCTATTTTCTAGTTTTTTTTTTTCAAAAGTTACAAATATTTTGATTGAATAAAAATTCAGTTCTTATTAGTAAACGCTCAATATCCAAGTAAACTTTTCAAATTGATCTCAAACTCCGCAATTATTATCCTGTAAAAAAAACTTGACACTTTTTATGTACAAAGAATCTACTTGTTACTATTCATCACGTAACTTTTTCTTACTGGATCTTACAACACCTTCTGATGCAAAATAAAATTGAGTCTAAACATAAGAAAGATTCTGTTCAAGTAAAACTAGTCTACCCTCTCTATAAGAGCCTTGATTAGTGGTTGAAAAAAAAACATTTAATTGTAAATTCTAATGTGACAAATAAGCAAAAGTCATATATTGTCATCCCTAAGAAATACTACTTAATTGCATGATTGTGATAGTAAATATAATTTTGCATCCTTTCCTTTTACTATATTTCATCATATTTTTCTTTATTCTCGCATTCTTTTGATTCCCATTTGATTAGTGAAGCCGCAATTGGAAAACAGTAGTCAAATTTCTGAAGATAGCAGCAGTTGTAGGAAGAGTTTTCCAGAAGAAAAATGATACTGAAAGTGATACATGAAGAAATTGTCAATGTAAAGTTTAGAGTTAGAGACAGTGATTTGAATGAAAAAATTGCATCTATTTTTAATCGCCGCGGCCAAATCAGTGATTGAATGTATAAAAATGTTTTCTTTTAATTGAATCCTAATTTTGTGTTGAATTAACAGAGATTGCTTACAAATTATAATTAATGACATTACATAAGATATTATACATGAACATTAAAACTCATTTTAGTACTTACAGACTCAATCAATTTTGATTGCAATTTCCAAACAACATTCTTTGCAAAAAATCAATTTTCAAATACATGATACCAAACGAAAATCACGTTCACTTAAACTTATTTTATAAAATCACGTTTCAAAATCCATTTCATAAGTACACATTCAAACATAGCATAAGCAATTAAGCATGAATGATCAAAAGAACCAGATTCGGCCCTTCCATTAGTTGGATTTAACCAGTCTTATTTTGAACTACACAGATAAACGTAAAAGAACAATTACATCAAATAATAACTTCGCATCCAATCATTTACCTACGGTTCACCACCAAGCTCCACTCGTAGATTGTCATATGGATATACTTTGGGTGTCTGATACAAAGAAAATAACAGAGAAATCAATCAACGTAAGTATTAAATAGCTGCACAAAATAGCATTGAATATAAAACATCAAAAGAGAAAAATATCAAAGAAAAGGTAGTGCAAGTAATATTGCAATTGGGATACATGGAATACAACAATGACAGATGCAAGACTGATACCTCCATTAGTCTGTAGAACATGACTATGCTCAACTCTAGCAAACAAACTGTACTTTTCTTTCAACCAAACAGAAAAGTAAGTTCAAATTTAGCTTAATGTAAAATTAAGAATAACCATGACGAACTAGGTGTAGCAATATCATACATGACATTTGGATAATGATGGCATTGGTCAGTTGAAAATCTACATGGCGAATTTGATTTTCATTAGCAGCTAGATTGCAAATTTTTGGAAGTCCCTACTTTTGCTACATCTTAATTACATGAGTTATGAATGCGGCACTCCTAATATATGATTCTGGAAGTAGTTGCCGTTATACTATTTAAAAGCAAGGCTGGAGAATGGGGAACAATATCCTATCCTCTGAAAGAGCACTAGTAACAGTGAAGGCTTTCTTCAATTTTAAAATGTGTAACAACATCTTCAGACACTACGTTCAAATGTTGATATATAATGTCATCATGATGATCCAAAAAACATGTGATTCTGCAAGCTTAAATCTATAAATTTGACCTGCAAACACGTCAGGTTTGCATGTTATAATATGATCTCTATGCGATCATGAGATCCCACGCACCAAAACTGGCAATCATGGTTGTAGAATCGAGATTCAAATCGTAGGTCGTGTTTCGATTTTTTTGAATCGAGAATCGAATCTTATTATGAATTGTAAGATACATAATAAATAAAATATGATATATTTTTAAATAAAATTAAGTAACATGAATAAATATTCAATCCAAAAAATAAAAATATGAAGTGAAAATGTTCAATCCACAAAATCAAAACATAATAAAATGTAAAATACTTTTTATATTTAAATCCTATGTCCTAATATTTTTCATCCACATCTTCAATTTCATTATCATTTGCAGTTATGGTAGATTTTCCCTTTCTATCAACCTTAGTAGTTAAATTTCTTGGACCTATTAAAGAAACAAAAAAGTTAATAACATTTAATTGTAATAAACCCTAAACCATGAAACATCATTTGGTAGGCAAGGATCTTCCTTTTAGTAATCCACTCATCATCTGATTCCATATCAGATAAACATATAGGATTGTTGCTGGTGTAGCCTGAAGTGACATAGAGAATATTCGTAACATTGTGAAATTTGTAGATACGTTTGCTGTAGAAGGGATCAGTGGGGCTGAGTTGAGTGAACCACTATACAAGTTACATTTGGTTGTTTGTTTTTCTTCCCCCTTGCTTCCTTACCCTTATCAAAAAGCTTTATTTCAAATTTATCTATCTTCCAAAAGAGGTTTTGAAATAGTTTTATATACATATTCAACCCTCTCTTTTGTGTGTCTTTCATTCCTTCACAACACTCTACACTATAAGAGCTAGGAGCAACTAGGGTGTGGATGTCATATGCATTTGTCTGGTGTGAGCGTCCTTGTTGAAGGATCCTGATTTTTTTATGCTTTTATTTTTCCTTTCTTTTTTAAGTTTTTGATTCGCAACAACAGTCACTTGGCCAGTACTTATTGTGGCATTGCTATATTGAAAATTGTTGGCTATGAATTATCCAACCTTGATTCTGAATCAATCGTGTCTTCTATGAGGAACCTTCAACAGCTTGATGGAAGGTATGGTTTTGAAACTTGGATTAGATCCATGGCCTTTAAGCCTATGCAATGCTGAAAATGTAAAATTCACAGCTGTTTTTCAATTTGGTTATATATGGTGCCACAGCTCAATGTCAAGATTAATGCCCCTAATGATATACTTTAGTGGAATATCTCTCTCATCTATGTTGACAGTTTCTATCCCATTCATACCGGAGGAGAAACTAATCTTAGGTTTGTATATTGTGCTGGTAAGAGAAATAAAGTTATGAAATGCCGGTGCTAGCTATTTGATTGAGTAATAATCATGGAATTGATATATCTCTTTTTAACTGATTGACTGTATCAGCCGCAGTCTGTTTCATGCTGAACAACTGGAGTGGTATGGATAAGCAGAAAGCGAAGGATTACATATTACGCTGCCAGGGATGTGAACAGTGAACCTAGTGCCTCAACTGGTGGAGAAATAAGAGAATTATCTCAAGATTGTACTATATTCTGCTCATACATGTTTGTTGAAATGTAAATTAATGAAATTGATACGTTTTTTGTTCTTTTCTATTTTTCTAGTCATATGATGGTGGCTTTGGATTAGTTCCTGGTGCAGAATCTCATGGTGAGTTGAAATAATCATTTATCTCAATACAGATGTGATTCGATGTTGTGAGTAAGGGATTGCAATGTTGTTAGTTGCATCAAGTATTGGAATCTTTTCCCTAAAGTTCATTTATTTTTTATTTATTGTCCATCACATGATAGATTCGTTTGGTATATTTTTTACATTGGTCTTGGTTGGTAGGAGGTTGAAATATAGAGCTTAATACTGTTACTATCTGACTAGGAGATATTTTCCTTTTAGAAGACATTCTTCACAAGATTTAAAGTTGTTTCATGAAATCCTACACATCAAGTACGAAACTTCAAGTGTAAACTCTTTACCATTTCGCATGTTTTTCTTTCTTCTCCTTTGGTTGGCTGGTCAGATTGGTTTTGACGTTTGAGAGTATCTCTCGTTAAAATATTGATTGTAGATTGCCTTCTGAACTAGCCTTAATAGTTTTAATCATCATTAAGGTTATTGAATTGCAATTCAAGCTGTGAATCACAAATCATATCCAATCTTATGATTGAGGGACATAAAGAAAATAGCTTGAAATATATCATATAAATGATATATAGTAGTCAAATGTAATAATTTTAAACCAGAAAATGCCCAATAGCCTCACAAAACAAAATCATGAGTAATATAACTTAGTGTGTGAAGCCTCTGGTTTATAAGACTGAAAACAGAGCAATGGTACAACCAAATACACTGTGGATAAAAATGAGTGAGTGGGAGAGTGGAACCCTTATTCATAAGATTGAAAATATGATTGCTCTGCCGAAGATATAAATTAAAGAAACACAACAACTAAAAGTACATCGCCTAAGCAACACTATTTTAAAACACTTCCAACAGTAACACTAATCAATGTCAACCATGATTAGCTTCCCTTAAATATTTTATTAAGGAATGCTATAACAGAATTGAAATCAGCAACATCCTAAACGCACAATAAACAGCAAAACAACCAAATCAAAGTCTACACCGAGCATAGATTCAGAGGAATTGTTAAGGATAAAGTTAAAGTAGAAGACTCACAAACGGTATCTTGGAGGCTTTGTCATTCCACACAGCCAGCAATCCCAGAGACGCAAAACAGCTCAATCCCCCACACAGCCAGGCCAATGCTTCATACTTGTTTCAAAATTAAAAACAAAATAAGCAAAATCAATCCCATGCATCAATACTAACGCAAAATTTCCATACAAAAAAAAAATAAAGAAAAAAAAAAACATACCTTTCCAACAGTGTCAGCAATACGATCTATACAAGGTTCGGGAAATGGTGTCCCGTTGTCCCACAGAAGTTCCTCATTCATGGGAAGCTGAAAGCCCCAAGTTCAAAAGAGATGTTGATTTTTAGGTTTTTATAAAAAAAACCAAAATTCGAATAAGATAAGCTTAGAGAAATGTACGGGTTTGTCAGGAACATAGTGCTTGCCGACTGGGAGGCCCATGCCGGAGCGGAGGCGGAGAGAGGAAGCAACAGATCGGTAAACGACGCCGTTTCCGCCCAAGATCCTTGATGCTGCGTTTGTCAATTTCCCTGCCATGGTTGATGATTTTTTTCCTTCTGAGATTCTTCTTCTTTCTTCTCCTTCTCCCTCCACAACCCAATGTTACTGTTACTCGCTCTTATACGACATCGTTTTGAGAATATTCATTTTTACTCTTTTACCCTTCAATCTTTCATCAATTGGGCTTTTCAGATGGGTTGGATCTTCTTTTCTTCGCTTTTACTATTTGAAATTAAGATTTTACTTCCTACACTCCCATTTTTGAACCATTCGTTAACGATGCATTGTGGTGGTTGATGGTAGAGGGAGGGGCGGCGTTGGTGATGGGCTTGAAGAAGGCCTGGGTTAGGTCTTTAAAAGAGGAGAAGCTGCTACATTCATTTGAAAATTGGTTCAATGCATATGTGCCTGAAACTAAGAGAGTTGTTGATTATGAGACAAAAATATTTCAGTATTCATTTTGAGTTGTTGGATCTTTTATACAAGATAATTGGAGTTCAAGTTGGGGTGAATGAAATGACGAAGTGTCTTAGTTGTTCTTTATGATTTTATGTTGAAGTATCGTGCCATACATTATTTGTATCATTCATAAGCGCTGTTGTGTTCAAGATTTTAAACTTATTTTGCTGCCAAAGTTAAGATTTTATTCACAAATGACTGTCAGGAAAGAATATTTCTGGATATTCATGAAATGGATCTCATGTTTATATTTGTTGGAACTGCTTATAGAATTATATGATTTTGTGTAAATGAATGTATCATGCTTTATACTTCATTTTGTTTATTGGCTCTAGTTCTTGGGAATCAAAACTTAGTAACTCTTTGGATCGATTTTGATTAGATTTTTGTTGGTGGTGGTCAAACTGAGATAAACCCTTTTTTTTGTTTTTGTTTGCAGAGATCATGACACTACAGAGCAAATTTGAGGATGATAAAAACGTCTGCAGCAGATGAGAGCTGCCAAGAATATTAGGCCTTATTAATCAATGTTTTAGCGTAGTACAAGGTTCACGGTAGTTTTTTTATGGGGGATCTGGGATAGGTATGAAGTCTTGAAGTTCGATTATCCTATAGCTCTCAAATTAAAAAGAGAAAAGGGTTCATTTATCATTCCAATTTTGCCGAAAGTATTTGTTGTACATTAATGTAGGCAATGGTTATTTTATTTATTTCGAGTTACGTGACTTCGCATAGTATTAATTAATATGCAGAGACTATGGGATCACATTGCATGCTTCTTCTTTTGCTTTGGGTTGAAACATTGCATGCATGCATAATTCAAAGCTTTTCTGTGATTCTTCCTCACAACAAATATTACTTTCTTTCATCCTCTCTAACATGTCCTTGTGTGTGAGTTATAACATTTTTAGGTGTTAAAGCCTTATCCCTTCAATTATCCCACCTTCATCCTAATCACATTAATTACAAGTCCATGATAAAGTCCTTATGATCTTGATCTTGAGTTGTATAATTTTCAAATAGTGAAATTAGAAGTTTTAAATGAATGACAATGTTTGTTTCATAAAGGGGGCTTAGAGTAAACAAAAAATCTTAAACACTAGAAAATGAGTGAAACACTTCCATGTGAGGTTATCGACTTTGATCCATTGTTTAACCTAACTGGACTTTACTAACATGTCTGAAACATGTTTTCATTGGTTTGAGCCTTGAAAACATTCCTTGATGAGATTTTTCTATTCGTAGTTTTTTTTACGGTCTACCCAGTTTTTGAAAAAGTTTTAACTTTTTTTATTTTATTTAGTTTTCTTTTATTTTGCATAGGAGTGCGTGAGATCCAAGTGTGGAGGATTGATAACTCTCGGTTTTATTTTAATTTTCTTGGCTAATTGCATTTTTTGGAGTTTTTATTTTTTCTTATTTTCTATTCCTAGTTCATTAGGAAAAGAATTAGTATTATTTTGAAAACCTGATGCGAAGTGAGGTCCATCAAATTGGCGAGACTAGATGATGAAGTGGCCTTTGGACCAAATACATGGAATACCTCATCCTCTAAGCAACTCCTCGGATTACCTGAGCAGTTCACTGACAATTATTTTGGATTGATATCACACCTGAACAACACTGCCTGGAGAGCGTCCACTCTATCAGATCTCTTGTTGATACCAACTTCATGCTTGGCTCGTCCCTCCACATTCGACTACCTTATCCTGCACCCACTTGTCACCTAATTTCTGAAATCACACAATCCAAGCATTCTGAAAAGACACCTAACTAATCCACAACTGATCTCCTAACCAGATATGATAAGATGACAAAAATGGAACCACCACACTTCACCTATCTACCCTTGCTAATATTCGTATTTGCCACCTTCACGGGGCAAACTTCAGTTCACCATTATAATTATCGTTTCGCTCCATAATTTGAGCTCCCTTTTGTAGAAATCAAAGGTCTCTGCAGAGGTGGTTTGATTTCAACGACCGTCATAATGATATTATTGTTCGTTTTCAAGAATGATTTGCGTATCATTCTTGCACATACTCCTGCTATAACCGGGATCCTTACGGACCTTTTTATCACTCATCAGATCCCTCAACACGTGCATCATCCCAACTTCCCAAAGAAGAGTACGTGTTGGCAAGAACTACATAAGAGGCAGAATACGGCATGAGCTTAACACAACCTCCCATACAACAGCGTCATCTTTACATGGCATGGTATCTAGAAAGACTTCTACTTCATGGAATCTCCCTGCTCGACTCAGACAATCTATGGTGCAAGTATTATGATCCAACTTTGGCACCACTCCAAATTTTCGCAGCATGGCATTGAATATTTCAAGTCCTTCATCAACCAAAGACGAGTGGCTACAAGCAGTTAAAACAGAAACAAAAGTAATATCATCAGGTTTCTCACCAGATGAAATCATGTCATTATAAAGACATAGAGCACTGTGACCATCTCCACTCTGTGCATAACCGTGTATCACGTTTCATTCCATGTAACGGTGTTTTTACCAGGCATCACATCAAAAAAACATCTGGCCGCATGTATATCTCCACATTTACAATACATTTCTGTTAGAGAACTCCTCACAAATATGTCATCTAGAAAACCATCTTTTATGATCTGAGCATGAAACAGTTGACCTTTAAACAAGGAACAAAGTTTTGCACAAGAGCTCGCTATGGTAGCAAAAGAAAACTCAGATGGGAAGAAGCCAATTCGTCGCATCTGTTTGAAGAAAGACAAGGCATCTTGTTCAAGAGCATTGATTGAGAACCTTGCTAACATTGAGTTCCAACATACAATATCTACTTCAGGCAGTTTACTGAACACATGCTTAGACAACTCCATTTTACCACACTTGGTTGGAGTACACATTAATAAGGCTACTGGCAACATAGACATCATTATAGAATCCAAACTTTTGAGACGCAGCATGAACCTCTTTTCCAGCCTCAAGAAGTCCCAATTCAGCACATGAACTGAGAATAAGGGCCAAAGTAGTCCGATCAGGATGTTGGCATTGAAACTGCATTTTTCTAAACAATTTAATTGCCTCTCCATGGTCTGCATTCTGATTATAGACTGAGAGTATAGCATTCCATGAAGTCAAATTTGGGCATGGCATGGCATGCAGTCAAATATTAGACGCCCTGTTCTAAAGTCCCCAGACTTGACACACGATGTCAGCATATTAATATAAGTAACATCATCAGGTTTATATCCATCACACTGCATTCTCTGAAGATACTCTGCAGCTTTCTCACTGTTACATCTGCTCCCGTACCCAGCTATCATTATATTCCAAGAAACATTACTGAGCTGATTCAAATTAACAAAAACCGTCTCAGCACTGTCCATATCCCCAATTTTCGCATACATATAAAGCAAAGAGTTGCATAAATGGAGGTCACTCTCAAATCCCAGTTTAATTAATAGTGTATGCATTTGTTTTCCTTGTGCATTACTTGAGAGACCATGGAAGAGACCAATGTCTCTTTCCCCTTTCGCACTGACACCCAATATGCTGGACAAGGAGACAGAATCAACAGGAACCCTTTTCTCAACATGAGTCTAAACGATTCCAAAGCTTCCTTGACTTGATCTGTCTGAGCTAATCCCCCTATCATGGTGGTAAAAGTAACCTCATTAGGATCAGGAATGTCCCTAAAAATGACGAAGCGCATCTACATTAAGCCCACACTTAGAATACATGCACAAAAGAGCATTAACGACATATATATTACTCTCAAGACCAACCTTGACCACAAACCCATGATTTCTCCTGCCACAGTCCACATCCAACAAAGTACCACAAGCACTAAAAACGGTAGCGAACGTTATGTGGGAGGGTTTAACTCCATCCAGCATCATCGAATCGTAGGTATCCAGTGCTTGGCGTTTCATAGCCACACCGGACCATGGTGCTGATTAAGGTGTTCAGTGAGACGGTGTTCGTCAGAGGCATTTGCAGGAACAGACGGCATGCGTCTTGCAAGTTGCGGGCTTTGCAATAAGCAGCCAAAATGGCGTTCCAGGAAAATATGTTTTTGTGAGGTATATTGTCGAACATGTGGTGGGCAGAGGCAATTTCATCGCACTTTTTGTAGAATTGCGCTAAAAGATCCTTGTTGGTGATGCAGAGTTGCACTAGATTTGCCAAATTCAAACCCTTGCTTTTGTCCATCAAAACGCCACCTCCAAGGTGGCTCTCTTCTTGTTTGGTTGCAAAAATACCAAACCTCAAAGGAAGAGCATTCCTGTGCTGGAATTAATCTAAGAAGCCATTTGGGAGTATCATGGATTAAAAACTCCACTTGAATATAACTATATACCTACTGTTTGGTTAATTGAACCCAAGTTTCACTAAACTTGTAAATTACATCCTTAGCTTTAATTGCTTGCTCCTTAATTAGAATCCACCTAATTAACTTATCAATCTAATTAAGCTGAAAAAAGTACCATTTTATTTGTTGAGACTACATAAAACAAACGTTTTTCTTTCGTATTTACAAATTATACGAACACAAACACGATTCTGTTTATTGTAGTTTCACTTACTAATTAATAAAATAAATAAAATTTTAAAAAATTATTAAAATAAATAATCACATCAACATGACGGGACTTTACTAATTTTTTAAAATTTTATTTATTTTAATAATTTTTTAAAATTTTATAAATTAATAATTATATTATGGAAACATCACTTTGAATGTTAAAAATCTCCCACTCTCGGTCTTTGTTTCTGTCTGCGTAACGAGGGTGAGAAACGGGAAGAAGAACCACTGAACCGAAACATACTTGTAAGTATCCAAAACCCTCCTTTTTCTTTTTTCATTTCCTGCATTTAATTCTAACCATTTCCATAGCCATTTTCGGCCTCACGCTACTCACATAGCAAGGATGAACCCTAACCTTGCAGGGTTTTGTCTCGCATCAAAGATTTGCATGTCTGCTTTTTTCTCTTTCTTGTTTGATGTTAATAGCCGATTCAATTTGTTGTCATTCCTCTGTCCCAGCATTGAACAAACATTCAATTTCTTCAATTATGAATTAGATCAGATATTCGCTTCTGTTCTAAAATCATGACCTAAATTGGATTTTATTTATTCTTCACTTTATTTATTCACAGTCTGTTTTTCTCTCTGGAATTTTACTGTTTCTCTCGTTATTTATGTTATTTTCAGAGAATAAACGTGATAAATGTTGTGTGTAATAATTTGGTGTAAAAGGGATAAAATGTTGGCCTTGAAGTTGTTTGTGAATTTGCCTGATTGAGTGGCGGTTGTCATGTGTAGAGAAAAAGAGTCTGTTGTTACGCTATGGCCGGCAAAGGTGTTGGTTCGATGGCAAAGGCAGTGGCAGAATATCAGTATCCTTGGCGTGAGAAGCTAGTGAAATACAAGGATGAACTTGCCAAGGGAGTATGGGGATACTGGGACCTGGGGGCATGGAAGCCCCTGAGTATCAGTGCTCGCCGACGTGCCAGACTTAGAAAGGAAGTGCTCCTTGCTGGGGAAGATTGGCCCTATGATCCTGAAAGAAAGGAGATGAAGACCAGGAGGAAAGGGCACAAATGTGATAGGATATCCGCCGAGAAGCGGGAAAACACTGCAAAGTTGATGGAGAAGATGCCCCAGATGTTGCTGGATTACAAGAAGAGAAGGTGGCAGAAGAAGATGAAGGAGGAAGACAAAGGAAAACTTTGATTTGGCTCCTCCTCTAGTTTGGGAAGCTTTGTCACAAACTGTCTTCAAGAGATGGTGCATTATGTTACACCTGCTTTTGGGCTTACTTGATGATTAGCTTTTGTTTATTGTTTCAATTCATAATTACCCTTCTACGAATATGAGGGGGGAAATGGTTTTTACACTCAAGATCAATGTTACGTGGTTTTACTTTCTGATTAAAGTTTTGAATCGATTTCATGTCAGTTTAAAATTCAGTCCAACTTGTATTCCGATGGTAATTATGAAAATTTTCTCGTCAGATTCATGCCATTGGATTTTTTTTTTTCTTGACCTTGGTTCAAATTTTGAACAACCAAAATCACTGATAGATTGGCTTGTAGAGGGAGAAAAACCTATTTATGTTGGATTTGCCTTTGTGAGTTTCTATGCTCCTGTAATGAATCGAATAAGATTACGCATTCTAAATATAACTTTTACAAGTAACATTTGTTATATATATATATACCAGTGGTCACGAACATCTTGGAAGCTATCAAACTCTTTCGGGGGTAAGGTTAAGATCGAACACAAATTCGAACGCTGGTAAGTCGTACTGAGATAAAGATTTTATTCCATATGCAAGGAAATCCGAAGATTTCAAGTGACCAAAGTTTTCATCTCTTGGAACATAAACTTCTCCTGGCTTCTCACAATTCGAATCTTTCCTTGTTGGATATCGACCAGTTCTTCCCCTACGAGGGTAGGGATGAGTGGTAGAGCCTCCAAGAATAGGACGAGCTAAATTTTCATGGAGATCTGGATTACCCAAATCATTGTATACATCATAATCATTGATCCTATCATGTTCTGTGCGTTCTCCAGTACCATCTCCTCTTAAATTCTTCAATTCCTCTTCTCTATAACTTGGAACATAAGTATGGTTGGCAAAGAATGTGCGCACGCTCTTCTTGTAAATGTTAGCGTTGTAAATCCATGAGTTGCAGACAGAGCGAATGGTTCCTTGATTTGGAACGTCTTCAAGAGTCAAACTCTCGAGGTAAAACTCAACTTGCATGTAATTCTTTATGAGAAATGCACCAGGGATTCCCATGCTATCGTCCCATTCAAAACGAACATAGAATGCAGACCCTCCTGCTCCCAAAGTTGGTAACGAAGTAATGATCCCTTCCATGAATGTCTCCTTACCAACTTTTCCTTTTCCATTTTCATCAGATTTAGTGGCACTGATGAGCTGGAGAGAAACACTTTGGCCTAAGAAAGCAGTGAGGCTGTCAACTGTTGAACCAACAACGTTGAGACCAGTTCCAATGACTCCACCAACGTTTCCTTTGGTGAGATCAGAGACGGTGCTGAAGTCCAACATATTCTTGCGCATCAACACCACTGTCTTTGACCAAGGTAGATCTCATCAGAGGCCTTGACAACATCTCTATCACTGAAAGGTCAATCAGAGTCTGAAACTTTGATGTAATTGTTCTTAAATAGGCCTTTTGATGCCTCTTCACCATTTCTTCATATTCTGGTGTGCCTTTCTCAGGAAGCAACCTTCTAGTAGAATTTGGGCGGTTCAGAACAAAATCTGCGTAAGGGTATTGACCAAAATTAACGGCTGAATGGAGGGCTGAACCAGTCCATATGATAATGGTGCAGATTTCAACAAGCTCCTCTGGTGTTTGCAGCTTAGGCCACCATGGCTCGCCTTTCAAATCACCATGTCCTTTCTCCACAACTTCTTTCCACCAATGTTGGAGTTCAGGCTCAGGATCATAACATTTAAAAGGATCATAGATCATGAAATAGTTGAACTTAAAACATTCATAAAAAATATTGAATTTAAATACTTAAAGAAGATTGCAAAAAGACTTAAAAAACCATAGAAGACAGTTGCTCAAGGCGAAAAAAGTTTATTTCATGGATAGAACTTACAAATAAGTTTCTTAGTGCTCTCTCTACTGAACTCTGCTCTTCTTCTCTGGAAGAAATTTTTTATATTGACATATTACAATACTTATGACAAGTAGATTTACATTATTGTTCTTACAAGTCTACATTATTGTTTAGATTCTACATTATTGTTATCTTGAAAAATTTTCTGTCTCTTGTCTCGTCCATTATTACCAGATGCTTTAATTACTGTTCTTTGATTCTTTTTACTTTGTTTTGATGGTAGACAATGTCTTGTTACATTACGGTTGATGGACTCTTCAATAATACATGTCTTCATTGCAGAGATACGGATTGGACTGTGATGACTCATCATCAGTACTGGCTTTGTCTGAGCCTTTTGAAGAGGTAGCTTTTTGAAAAGCTCTTTCAAACTCTTCTTTTGAGGTTGTTGATGCTAAGGCTGCCATTAGTTGTTGTTTCTCTATTAAGAATAATGTGTCTTGTTTGAGTATAGGGCTATCTTTGCTCCCAAAATTATTCTTTATCCATTCTTGAATCATGTTCTTACACCAAATTATTGTTGAACTTTTTTCACCATTTGATCTTTATTTTTCTTGACAACATTTTGATTTCTACTCCGTCATATGGTTGTACTAAAGTATAATCCCATGCTAATATCCAAGTAATAGCTTGAAAGGCTATAAAGGATATAAGCCTATATCCGGATACAAATGTAGAATTTTGTCGAAAATACGAATATACTTCATTTATGTATGTTGGAAATATTAAAGGTAATGGTCCAAAGTCAACAAACCTAACCATCTTGAAAATTTCAAAGATATTCCCTTCTTGAACCAAATAAACCAAGAATGCTTTTCTGGTTTAACAAATAATACGTTGGTCCATGCATCCATGTAATCATAATAACTATACTGTTGTGGATCAAACACTTGCAAAAACGATTTTTTATTATGGAAAGGTTGGTTCCAATCTTGAGGGGTCGGAACTTGCAGGATTTTTATTTTGGAAAACTGAATATTTCCTTCATCATCTTTTTTATGAGATACTTCTATGGATTTTGTATCCACCAATATAAATTCATAAAAAGTTCTGGTTTTACATATGTCTATTGGTAAGTAATGGAAGTCTTGGGGAAATAGGTTTTCAACTATTTGTATTGGGTTTGGAGTTATCCACACTTTTTCTAATATTAATATTGGCATACTCTCGGGTTTCTCTAAATATTCATCTTAGGGTATTGATTTTGGAAAATCTGCTAGGACAGGAGTTTTACTGGTAAAGTCCTTTGGGCTTATTAGTAAATTTTGGTAATATAATGGGATAAATCTATTTGAAGGTATTAAGGGATTTGATGATTGAGGAGGAATTTTTTTATTTCTGCCAAGGTAGAGGTTGGTTTGGTGGGTGTTGCTGACCTTAAAGATAATGAAGAGGATGGTCTTAATGATAATGATGAAGAGACTTTATTTGATCCCAGTGGGGAACTATATTGAGTTTTATTTATTGAACTATATGCTTTATTTGATCCCAATGGGGGACCATAATCATCTTTTCCAGTTGGTTTGACACTCATATTAAAGCCTGTAAAAATTCTCTTGTCAAAAAATCTAGTAAAGAATTATCTTTCCCTTTAATATGTTCTATTTCAAATTCAAAACAGGATAATAAAGCTTGCCATCTTGCAAAAATATGTTTAGAAACCAAATTTTGAACATTTTTAGTTAAAACACTTGGAGCTCCTTTACAATCAGTATGAATTAAATTTTTTTATTGAATAAATCGTCTTGAAATTTTTGTAAACACAAAACTATTGAAAGTATTTCATTTTTAATAGTAGAATACTTTTGTTGAGAAGAATGTAAGATACCTGAATGATATCTAACTACTTGCTCTTTTGATTTTTCTGAAAGCTTTTGTTTTAAATTTCCCCCATATCCTAAATTAGAGGCATTTGTTTCTACAATGAGAAAGACTTCGGGGTTAGGTATTCCTAGATAGGATAGTTTTTTAGTTATTTCTTTTATTTGTTTGATGACTTTGGTCATATCATCATTCCAGGTTGGAGGGTTTTTTCTTAATCTTACATATAAAAGGGCGCAAATTATTCTAATATTCAGAATAAAATTTGCTATATAATTTACACATCCTAAAAATCTCTGCAACTGTTGTTTTTCTTTTATTTCTTCTAGAAATTTATTTGTAAATTCTAATGATCTTTACATAGGTGTGATAGTTCCTTGATATATCTCATATCCTAAAAATCTAATCTTTGTTTGAAATATTTTTATCTTCTTTTCTAAAACTACTAATCCATTTTCCTTAATTATTTTTACAATTTCTTCCAAATGTTCTTTATGTTCATTAATATTTTTGAAAAATATTAAAACATCATCTAAATATACTATAGAAAATTTCATATAAGGATAAAATATATTATTAACAATATTTTGAAATTCACTAGGAGCATTTTTTTAGTTCTTAAGGCATTACATTCCATTTATAATGTCCAAAAGGTACTACAAAAGCAATTTTATATTTATTTTTTTCTTCTATAGAGATTTGACTGTATCCTGATTTTAAATCAAATTTTGAGAATATTTTAGCATCATGTATTCTTTTTATTAGTTAATTTTTATTAGGTAATGAATACCTAATCCATTTTATACTTTATTTAATGATTTATAATTAATTACTAACATTGGTGTTCCTCTTTCAATTTCTGAGACTTTCATCACATAAAACCCCACACACCTCTAAGGTGATTTTGAGGCCCTTATTAATCTTTTATCTAGATATACTTTAATTTCTTTTTTGAAATATTCCAAATATTATTGATTCATCTGTATCAGTCTAGCTTTTGAAGGTATTTGTTTTTCATCAAAATTGTCTATATATGGTAATAAGATGGTATATTTTTCTATGTGCCAATGTGATGTGAGTTGATTTTAGATTTGCACAGTTTATTGGTTGCTCTTTGTTTATGATTTTTTTTTTTTTTTAACAATGTAAGGTGAGAATCCAAAGAAGATTCCTATTGGACATGAACTTAACCAATTGGTTAAGTAAGTGTGAAGGTTCACTTCTAGAGGGCAAAGAGAAAAACACAATTATAAGGTGACAATGATGCAATGGTGCGAAAAAGGAGAGAATAAAGCAGAGATAGCCAATAATTTAAAGACAAACATGAATGAACATAGAGGAAGGGGAATGGAAGGCACACAAGAAAATTAAAAGGGGAAGAGATGAAGACAGCTTGTGGTGAAGAAAATAAAGTCACGCAACTTGGAGTAGAGGAACTCCAAGATTAGTGATGCAAGAGCCACCACTTCAGATATTACCCACTCAAGATAAGATCCAAATAACTTGAGTCGCCACTTGAGATATTACCCATCCAAGATAAGACCCAACATGAGAGCTCACAAGTCTCACAAAATCACTCCTACAGAGTTTCTTTACTTCAAATTCAAGTTGTAAATAAATGAGGCAAGACACCCTATTTATAGGAAGGGATGCCTTGGTGGACAAGATGGGGGAAGGGTAGAAATGGCAAAGGAGAGGGGTTGCCTAGGGTGTTGACCATGGTCAAAACCACACCATTAGGCATAGCTTCTAGAAGGTACGTTAAAAACCCTAATTTTAGGTGTCTTGTCTTGAAAAAGTGGGCTTGGTACAAACTCATTTCGCTAAGTATGCTCCCTTTTATGCTATGTGAACCTACTCCAACTTATTTTGCTATTTGGACCCCAAAAGTGAACCCAAATTATTTATAAACATGTTTTTGTCTTTTAAGAAGACCAAAAGAAATAACAGTAGATGTTCTGGTTTATGCTAAGTTTTTCTTCTAGTGAGGTCTGTTTGATATTTGGTGGGGCATTGACTTGATTGTTGAGATGATTGCTCACAGTGTGAATTGTCTCTTGGATCCTTTGTCATCTTCTTGGCTACTTGGATTGTATCACAATGAGATGGTATTTATGACCCATTGAAGATTATGTAGGTATATAGTAATGAGATGGTAAATAATTAAGTCACGGACAAAAAAATTAATTAATTCCTATGACTTTTACAATTCCTAAGTTCTAAAATATATTTTAATCATATTATAATATTCACTCTTAAAAAAAAATCAAATTTTAAATTTCAATTTCAAATTTAAAGAACTAGATAATACATTTTAAATTACACCAACAAATAAAATCAATGAAGAGATATATGTATTGCTATGTTGAGATCTTCAAAAGCAACTAATGGAGAACACCCACTTCTATGACGCACTTACACCCATAAATGCTCTAATGCAATTGGAGAGAAGCACCCACCTCCACAAACCACTCACAACAACCCATTCAGACCATGAAGATGGCATCCAAATGCTTCACAAAGACATAGTAATGTTGCCGCCAATGAAGAAAACGAAAAACGAGAGAGAAATGCACGACAAAAATGCGAGAAAAAAGAAACAATATATCCTAATTTAAGTAGTTTTACACCGAACACTTTTGGAATTTGACACAAATTCACTTTTTACGTCAATTATAACTATAACTATTTTACACCAAATCATAATATGTTAAAACACCGGACATCTATAATAGGTTAAAACACTGGACATCATGACTCTTTGAACGTTATCATGTGGTAGTAGTGTGAGGATACAATAGCAAAAGATATTGTTGAAATTCATGACTAGTTATTTTGTATGTGTAATTTATGCATAAGAGAAGAAAACTTGGATGGTTAAAGTTTTGACTGAACATATATAAGTAATAGCTAGTTGGCCAACATGAATATGTGTTGTGAGTAAAATAATAGTATGATTGATGACAATGAATATATATATATATATGGATGGTCCATATTAAGGAGAAGTTTGGTATGTGCCTACTTTGGTTTATGCTGCTTAAATGGCCACTAAAACAATAAGGAATATCCTACTCAAGAATTACTTGGCACTGACACAGATCCAACTCAGTTACTACAGAACAACCTTATCGCCCAGCCACAATGCATTCCTCAATTGGTCAATAACAAGGTCAAAACCCTAAATTATTCCATCTACTTACTATTTTGGTCCAAACTAAGACAGTACATGCATGTCCACCTAAAAAGTGACAATGGAAGTGGCTAAGAAGGAATACCAGGTCCAAAACAACAGTGGAACAAATACAAGGTTCTTACTTCAAATGTTTGTTACCATGAATCTTCTCTCAAAGTTTCAGCATGTCTATATGGTGATAAATTGCCACGGATAACATATGATAAACTTGGTCCGAATTTGTGCATGGATATGATTTGAAATGTGCTGCGCACTGACTAGGGAGCTACACATGTAGACTTCCCTTCAAATCTTGGGTCCACAAGAGTGTGATTCAATTTGGATTTTAAAGGGACATTGTCAAAGTGAGACAAAACAACATAAAAAGGAAACATATTCAGCAATATACTTATGTTATTTTATTTTCCCAACAACAAGTGACCAATCATCTAGAGACCAAATTATGATACCCCTTAGTCACTACCATTCTCTAAATTTATACTAGAGACAACATAAACAATCCACTTATTATTCATCTCGTTTTTATTATAAATAGATCAAATTAAATCCATTCATTTAATCTTATAGATGGATATGGTGATCTTTCTACTATTTCCCAAAAGTTAACGAAATCTCCTTCAAAACAAAAAAAAAAAAGTCAAACTTAATTTTTTAACAAATTTAAGAAAAAATTTAAATTTTAAGGAATGTTATTTTTATGAGTGGTGTTAGATCCATTATAAACAAACCACATTTCTAAGGTTTTTATTAATGCAAACGATGAATAATGTTATGATAGATAATTTTAAAGTTTAGATCTCATGCTTTGTTACATGATTTTTAGGAGTAAAAAAGGGATCGGCCTAATTTCCAATTAATTTGTAACATTCCTTAGGTATAGTTTTCTAGTGAGATAAACTTGAGAATTATGCCCCATTAATTATATTATAAACACAAGGGTAAACAAGTTTCAGTTGATCACTTATTGGATCATCAAAACAACACAAATAAATGTCACTAAAAATATATTTATTACCATATTTGAGTCACTCATGTTGATATTTTCATTATGACTATTTGAGTCACAACTTCCAAGCAACTTAACTTATCTTGATTGCCTGTTGCTAAAATCATAAACATAACCAAGTGGAAATGGGACATGCACAATGCAAGAAGATGTTGTTGAAATGGTTGAACCTAAGTTAACCTAAGAAGTGACAAGTTCTTTTCCATTTCCCATTTCCAAATCCACTTTCTCTGTGTTCTCCTTCTGCTTGTTAGGCTCTTGGGTGCTTCTCCTCTTCTGGTATTTGCAGTGGAGAACCAGCTGGAGTATACCTAAGGGAGTACCAATCACACTTGGTCCCTGTCACAAAAGCTAGAGCATTAACACATCACTTTCTAACACATAGTTTCATAAGATTTGTGAAAAAATTAGGTTTTTTTTCTAAATGGTATAACTCCATTTTTTAAAATAGATAAAAAAAATAAGATTTCTTTTTAAAGTTGGACAAATTTAACCTATGAAGTACCATTTCAATAACATTTGATATAACTGGAGTCTCTAAAAATTCAATTTAATATAAAAGTTAAAATTGTATTAATAAATACGATTTGTCTGTCCAATTTTAAAATAAACTTTTTTTTTCCATTTTAATAAATATGAAATGAAATTACGTGGAAAAAAATTGAAAAATTATTATAGGATTTATGATTGAATATGGTATAAAACAAACCGCAACGAAAATGTCCCGAATGAGGAGTCCAAAAGTGAGCCACAGTAAACTGGCCAAGAATGAGCAGAATGATAAAGGTAGTGGCATGAATTCCACACTCTTTGTTTCTATCACTTTCTTCTGCAATATGGTGAAACTCAAATTGTGTAAACAAGACTAATCACAATCACACTTATAACTCTTAAAAGTAATTATAATTGATAAAATAATTATAATTGATAAAATAGATATAATTAAAAATTTATTATGTGAGATATAATTTTTTTTTCTTGACTTAAATATTTTTTAATCTGTTTTATTTTAGGGTTATGATAGGTTGTTTCAAACTGCTTTTTTATTAAATTTTAACTGTTTATGTGAGAGAATAAAAAGTAGGTGCCAAATTATTATTTTTCTTTATTTTATTTTCACATGAAAGTGTTATAATGAAAATTGTTGTGTCACTAAGTTAATGAATAGTGTTAACTAGTTATTAATTAAATTTGAATATTACAGAAACGGATTCACATATATTTTTGTTTCAAATAACCTTTTTAATCCTTTTTCTAAAAGTTATTTTATCTTATTTTTTTATCTCCAATATGGTTTACATTTTGATCAGTAAAACTAAGTTTGAAAAATTATTAAAGAAAAATATCTAATAAATTATTATGATTAATGATGTATTTAACCCATACAGATATTTTGAGAGAATAAATTGAAAATGTTTAAACAAAAAGAAAAATTGAGAGTAGTGTACTTTAGTTTTTTCTTATATTTGATGGTTTTTAGCTTGGATTGTTCATGATGCTGGGTTCCCCTGTTCTGTTTAAACTGAACTAAAAATATTACAAGGAAAAGCTGATGTGAGGTGGAAGAGACTCACCATTGCAACCAAAGGGGATGAGTACATTGCTATTGAGACCCCCAATCCTACGCTACCCACCAGAAGCTTTCGGTGCCGATGATCGTGGAAGGCAAAAGATGATACAATAGCAATGATACAGAACACTGTAAGAACTGGTAGAGCAGTCATGGCCACCTTCACCTGTGAAATTTCACTTGTTTCAGAAACCCTGTATAGTGTGGGGATAGATTTTTAGATGTAATACAGAACAGTAAGTCACATGTTTCCTTTAACCTGATTTCCATTTCCGTATTTTGATGGAGTGAGATATTGTTAGAGAAAGGTGGTGAAGAAATTAGTGTAAGTTTATGACTGAAGTTATACCCTTTGTTGTTGGAAAACAATTAATATAATGAAGACTTGAATGCATGTATCATTGATGTTAACAAAAGGTTATTGATGTATCATTTAATGTAATTTTTCATAACAAAGTCGTGTTACTTTGTCACGAATATATCAGAAATCATGTCACTTTATCAGATTTCAGACTTCTTTAGTAAAGCCTAACCTTTGTAATTATCGAAAAATCAACTTTAGAAAATAAATTGCACTAGAGTAAAGAAAGAACTGTGATTTGGGGTTTGCTTCCTCTAACGTTTGAATGAAAAAGTGGAAGTTATACAAAGTAGCAGCTTTAGTTAGGACTACATTTGACTTGATCTGATAGAAACCAAATATACAATTAATACAATAAAACAAGGTATGAAGTTTGGAAAGATTTTAAATTGAAGAAGAGAAGAGGGTGGTGGAGGAGGTATATAACTTGCCTTTCCTTTGGGTGAAGAAAACCATAGATAAATTAGAACATATGAAAGCTCAAAGAGAATCCCAACTCCATTAACTGTGACCAGAGGGAAATTTTCCCACTTGTTGCTTACCACAGGCAAGCCATACCAAGTGAAAAGGAGACAGTTCAAGAGTGCTATGATGTAAGGAATGCATGAAAAATCCTCTGTGCTTTTCTTCTTTATGACCCTTTTGAAGGTTATCCTGCACAAGTAAATCATGGGAAAAAGGCCAGTGCTTCATGATCACTAAAAGGAGGTGGTGAAAGGAAGTAGGAGTGGTGGAATGTAACATACGTTGGTGCAGCATACAGAGACACTGACGCAATATTCCCTGCAAGAAACACCCAAAAGGGTCACCTTTTTGTTGAAGACTTGGTAAGGGTCAACAATGCTAAGATAAGGAATGAATGAACAAACAAGTACCAAAAACAGCAACAACCATGCGAAGAGTCTCTGCCATGTTTGGTTCTTCACTATCACTGAAGAGACCCATGAGGATGCTCTTCTTATAAAGCTTTGAGGGCACTATTCAACTCCAAGTGGCAGTGAAAATTTAAAGGTAAATAAGAATATGAAAACAGAATATGAAGAAAAACAATTTGAGAACAAAAAGTAGAGGGACAGGAAGTGATGTGTATGAGTCTTTAATGAACTAGTGGATGCAAAGTTCAAATTCAGAAGCTTTTCTCTCAACTTGCACAATTCTACGGCTAATGTAAATTCCCTTTAGATTTGGTGCTTATGGGTTAATATTGCAGTATAGCCAGAATACATTATATTTGATACTATCTGTGATGAGAGTGGTAGATGGCACTAGATCTGAACCATCAGATTTGGACAAAGCCATTTAAAATTTGAATTATAGGATATGTTGCCTATGTTCCTTCTTTGTGTTTTATGGGTGTGATTTGGTATGTCTTCCACTTTTCTTTTGGTAAAAGCTTAAATACTTCCAATAACGGCTTGAAAAGACTATTACTAAATGAAGTTCTCTGCCCCAGCTGGTGTGGCTTCCATTGGGGAATTTATTTGAAGAAAATATAGGGTTAGCAAAAGACAGGGGTTTAAACGCAAATTAAAATAGTTTAGTTGAAAGAAATACATCAAAATGATAAAAAGAAATGGTTTGACAAAGAAAACTAATATAAAAAACTATTTAAGATTATTTAGTTTAAAAATTGTTTTTCTTACTATTACTTCATCTATACACATTTGTATATCTCTTTCTTTCTTTCTTCTTTTTCTCTCCTTCCAACTTCTTTCTAAGTTTTTTTTTCATATTTTATTTCTTTTAAAATCTGATCACACCCACTACGTAAAAAAAATTTAAATAAAGTGTGGGTAAGCATATGTTATATGGATATAAACTATAAAAAAAATGCGTGGGTCGAACAGTCACAATTGAAACTATAAATAATAATAAAAAATTAAAATTTTGAAGGTTAAGCCCATGCAAACATAATATATATTTTTTTAAATTAAATTTAAATATGTAATAAAATTATGAAGGTTAAGCCCACACTTGTTTAAAAATTGTGTGGTCAATCCGTTGACTAAGCCCATGCTTATTTAAAAATTGTGTGGCCAACATGTAGGCTAAGTCCACGTTTCTTTAAATAAACAACATAGAATATAATTTTGTGTGGGTAGCATGTAAGCTAGGCCTACACAAAAAACACACCACTTGTGTTCCGCATTGCCACTATTTTTATGTCGAGCATATTAGCTTCCAAATTTCAGTGATCATTGCACTTTTGCGTCAATTTATTATAGCTAGTGTCACTTTTTGACCCATCCTAATAAGCATATTTTTTGTAGTGATCTTCTAGTAGTTGAGGAACCCAAAACATTTATGTCTTATTAAATTTCAAACTAAGTAAGTTCCTATGCAATGATTGTAGTTGGTTGAAAACTATTTGAACATTTGAATTTGAGTGTTTTTGGGTTTTGGTTAATAAATGTATTGCTTTGAAATGTTTGGAATTGGATATTCTTATGATAAGTTGATCTAATGATTAGATTATGCATGTTAAGGTATAGAGTTTTCTTAAATATAGTTTAGATAAATAGATTTATTTTCTATAACTTTCCTTATGTCCGTTTCAAGTTTAATGTGAATATAAATATGTATACTTTGGGTTTGAAGGATCAATGTTGAATTGAAATTAATGAATGATGATGTTTGAATAAATCAATGTTTAGATTGGTCATTTTGAATTGTTTATAAGTTGTATTATCTTTTAAAACTAATTTGATTTTACTGTTAAGGTTGATTTTTCTAATATTTTCGCTCAAGCGGATGATTTTCGCTCAAACGATAATGAAACATAGATTCATACCTTACTCTCTGCTTTATTTTTTTGTAAGCGAAACGTTCAAACGAAAAAAGATCTGAAAATCAACCTTACTTTTAGCCTTATTTTTACTTAAGCGAAGAAATTTTCGGTCAAGCAAAAATAGCACTACAACCTATCCCAATTTCGACTCAAATTTTACTAAAATAAAAAGTTCCCCTCAAGCGAGGACATTTTCACTCCAACTAAAAAAATAATTTTTTTTTCTAGTCTCTTTGACTATTTGAATATGAATGTTTTGATAAATGCAAAAATGAATATTAATTTTTATGTTCGATTGATTTATGGTTTTTTTTAAATGAGTTATATTGTATGACAATACTTACTAAGATTGATGAAATTTGTATGAATTTGGGATCATAAATATGGGATGATATGTGAATCATTTTTTATTTTGTGTATTAAGTATTGACACTTATGTTGTAATAGATTGGTTCAAATGTTACTTTCTCGTAGGACATACGAGTCTTCTAGAAAATGTCAGTTGATATTCTATTTGTTAAATATCCTTTGATGTATAGATCTATGTGTGGTCTATATGGTTTTTGTATGTGTTATGTTAGATTGTGTATGGATTTTAATAAAATTGTTTCCTTTAATATATATTTTCTTATTTTAGAAATTCATTAAATAACTTACTCACGTATGTGTAGATAAAGATGCAATTGTAGGAGCAACATCTGAAAGATACTAAAGACTTTATTTTAACATTTCTTTTGTAAGTATTTATATATATATATATATATATTGTGTATGTTTAAATTGTATTTTAAAATATATTATGCTATGTACAGGCTCTTTGTTGGGTTTATAATATAGTGGATAGTTTTCTTTTTTGGTGTTACATTCATGGTATCATAGTTGTTCGTCTTTAAGATGACCTGAGAGTAGTGGATTTGTTATATTTCTTCTATGTGGATATTGGTTTAATTTTGATCCAAAAGTATAGTTAGAAGTCTCTAGTTTATTTCTAACTTGATTCTTTATGTGCTTAGAAGATGGCATGGAGACCACCTATTCCTCCTCCATTGGCGGATATGTCCCATTTAGCATAGGCAATAGGGATGATGCCAACAACCTTAGAACAACAAAGTGTGACTATGACACAACAACACCATGCTTCCCTTCATCAATTGTTGATGCTAGACTAGAAACATAAGCATCTCAACTTCATCGACAACATAATTCGTTAAGCTTGAAGGATTTCATGG
Organism: Phaseolus lunatus; assembly: GCA_013389735.1. NCBI lineage: Eukaryota > Viridiplantae > Streptophyta > Magnoliopsida > Fabales > Fabaceae > Phaseolus > Phaseolus lunatus. The sequence continues at coordinate 7,299,253 of CM023857.1, forward strand.
GACACAATCTACCTAAGTTTAATGAGAAAATAAACCTAGATAAAGCAAATTAGTGGGTGAGGGATATTAAGAGGTTTTTTGAAGACGCTCAATGTCTTGAAGAGAGGAAGTTATCCTATGTCATCTACAAGTTGACTGAAGAAACTGGGTTTTGGTGGATAGAGATGAAATAGATTATGGAAGATAAAAAAGAAAATGTCACCTAGGAGAGCTTCAAAGTAAGATTTCTGGATGAATATTTTCTTGAAAGTGTCATATATGCAAAAAGACATTGACTTTTGGAACAAGGAATTATTTAAATCACTGAGTAGGCTACTAGGTTCAAATACCTAACTAGATTCTATACCCAGACTTATCACATCGTTAGAAGGTCTACGATGGAATCTTTTTAATTTGTCAGCTAAACAATACTTATCAATAAAGAACACAACATTTGAATTAATTTCTAAGATGATCCAATCTTGAAGAAAGAATTGTGAAATTGCACTATTAACAACATCCTCACATATGATATCCCAATGAATATGGTAGAAAGAACCTCCAAAATCATGAAAAACAAGTAGCAGTAGCATCATTCAGAAAGTAAATAACATTTTTTTACTTTCTCTTAGAAGTGCATTAGTAAGCATAAGATTATCCTCATTCGTAACTAGTACTGGAATCACTTAATGACTGAGATTATTATAAGCAAACCTACAATTTGATGTGATAATGAATTATGAAAAAACAAGTCAAGGAGGAGTGATAACAAGAAGAATGACAAAGACAAGAGAAAAGAGGAAAAGAATCCAGACAATCAAGAAAACTTCTAAGGATGCCCTGATTAACAAGGCTAAGGAGTTAGAATAAAAGTTTCACCTAGTCAACCATAACATAAAGACTATTTGTAAGAATGTAAATAGAAACAAAGTTTTTTGTATTCTTTCTTTAGCTTAGTTTCCCTTGCTTGGTTTCAAATCTCAAGTCCTCTTATCTAACCCTAAACTATGAGCTTTAATACAATTGAGAGAATTTATAAAGATTGTTATTTATTTCTTTCTTTATTGAAGAGTTCTTATCTTTAAGCAGAAACTCAAATGAGGATCCTCCACTTTCTTGCTTGTCACTTGAAACGTAGACCATTAGAGTGCATGACGGTTCATCTTAAAACTTTACAAAGTGAAGCTAACTTGACCAAAGATAAAGTATTATCTTCTTGATAATTTCTTTATTAATCATCTTTGTTCTTTATCTTATCTCTTGAGAACCAAATCTTCCTTTATTTTTCACCATTCTAAACCAATCTCAAATTACTTACAACTCTTTTATTCACACCTAGAATCTTAACCAATATAAAAAAAAAAACCTACATGATAATTAAAATACATTATAAATTATTAAAAAAATAACACTATCCATATGCTAAAATAGGTTCTTTATCTAATAAAAAAAATTTAAAAAACTAAAATGTCGTAATAAACATATATAACCTTTAACTAATTTCTCTAATGATTGTGATATCCATACTATAAATGAAGTTAAATCACACTAACATAGTTTACAACTATATATCTCAATTGGCATTTTTCGTTTGTCAAATCCATCAGTTAATTATTTAACAAAAACTAATATTGGAATTAAATCGCATGATTATACAACACCTAATTAATGCTTAATTCATGCAATTATAAAATAAAATAACAAAAATGTGCAATTAAAACAATTAAGGACTAAAACTACATTCAAGCACACTTCGTTTTTATTCTACAGCAAGCAAACATTGTATCAGATGCAGATGTCTAGTTAATGGCTAAACCAACCCAATGAACATCCTACAAAAAAGGAAACAAAATCAGATTTTACAATTGCATGATTTAGATTTTATTATTCTCATTCACGAATCACCAAGAATTCTTTGAACCTTACGAACAATTTGTAATATATGGAATATAAAACTCATCTGACAGAAAGGATTTGAATGATGCCAAGTTAACCATTTCAGTTGCTGAACACTGTTACACTTCACTGCTCCAAAAAAGTGGGTTTATCTTGGATGATGATGGTGATGCCTCAGGATTATGAAAGTAACCACAAATTAAGGTGAATATTATTCTGGTTTGACACTTGAACATATACCTTCTCAGTATCCAATGTCAGCTTGTAAAAAAAAGTTTTAATTGCACTTTAGTTCTCACTTTGTAATCGTCTAAGCATGAAAGTATGCAAATTTTAATCTTTCAAAATTTGTATTAGTATAAGTGAACAAATTCCAAACTTGTAAAAGTACTCATGTTTTACTATTGTTATATTTAAAAGATTTATTGACTTGAAGTTGATGTGTCCACCATGTGTATTCATAATAATTTAAACATGTAACCTTTCAAAAAATTAATTAAATTTTCAATAATTATAATGTTTTATAGTTTTATTTATTTATTAGAATTATCTTTTCAATTTCGTTCCACTAATTTAGTCATTTTTTAACAAATAATTTAATATAATTATTTTCATCAAATTCATCATAACCACCTTAAATACACAATATTTATTAATCATGTGACGTTTGGTTTCATTATAACAAGCTATTTTTAATTGATAACATCTCATTTCTTATTATTATAGTAACACATAATTATCGTTTTACCTCTCATTCCAAGTTTTTTTTTTTTTAATTTAACTTGGTCCCAATTTTTATAAAATAACTCAATGTAATATTCTATATTAAAAAAATATTCAACGTAATGCCGACACATATAATTTAGTGTAGAGTGACAGAATCACTGCGATAAAGGAGATCAATCTAATAAAAAAAAACTACACTGAACCGTTTTAAAAAAAATTGGAACCATGTTAAATTTTTTTAAAATATCATAATTAAATTAATTTTTATCTTTTATATAGAACTAAAAGGTAAATAAGTGTTATCATAATGGTAATATGATAAAAGAAACTATATAAAAAATTTAAATTACACTACTAGAAAATTTTTAAATAAAAACTAATTTTAAAAACTAAAAATAATTAGCTACAATATTGACTAAATTAGATATTATTTTAAAGATTAAAAAAATCATTAATTTTTAAATTAGTTTTTATTATTGATAAACAGTTTTTAATTAATTATCCAAATTTTAACTGCTAATTATTTAGATTCTAAATTTGGTATAAAAATATTGGTAGTTAATTAGATAAAAATTTAAAAACTATTATAATAATAGAAATAATAGAAACTAATATAAAAATTAATAATTCTTTTAATCTCTGAAATAGTATCTAATTTAGTTAGTATAATAATTAATTATTTTTTGTGATTTTTATTGAATAATTTTTTTTAATGTTAAGAAAATTTTAAAGAATAAAAAATTAAAAAATAAATCATAAGAAGCCTATTAAACCTAATTGTAGTTACACTTGCACTACTTGAAAACTGAATTTACAAGTAAAACAAAAGTTGCCATCATTTTAGAGAAACAAAAAGCAATTATACAAAAAAAGATTGATAAGGGCATGATCTTAAACCCCTTTTTTGTGTTAGTCTTGTCAAATGTAGCCTGTTATTTGGTAAAATGGGGCCTTAACAGACTGGAAATTAATATGAGAAACTGAAAGAACAGCAAAGGGTTTCTGATGCTTGGTGTATGCATTTGTGATGCTGTAATTGGCAAGAAGAATATTATTTAATGACTTAGAACTGGCAATGACGCAGCTTCCACTGCTATCCATACAAAAATCGTCCCAATTGCATCACTGTGCCAAATTTACAGCACCACTTTCTTTTCACTTCACTCATTCTGCAACTTTTATGATCCACATAGGGAACTCAATAAAGCATATATTCTTAGTTACTAGCTATCGTACTTTAGAGTTTTTTAATTCAAAGTTTAATTTTATCTTGGTAACTTTAAATGAACACCACGTTAAACTTGTGACTAGTTGCTGAATTCAAATTTTAGTTATTTGCAATACTTGTGATTAAGAAAATAATTTAATTTCGATACATTATTTATGTCAATATTTTTATAATCTTAATTAATTAAAAATCATTTTAGATATAGTTTTAAAAGTAATTATTTTTTTTAAAATAGTATATAATAATCTATGTAAAAATGTAACATCTAACTCTATAACTGCTGTGAAGAAGAAATTATAGAAGGAAAAAAATGTATGTTGTTAAAATGTCTCATACAATAGAAAAATTAAGGGATAAAAAATATTAGGTAATTTATGTTTAGATCACAACGTGTTTATCTCAAATTTTATATTAGAGGAGAAGTTGAATAATGTGTTAAATCGTGTTTTGTGAATAAATAGATTAAATACATCGAAAGGAAAAAAGGTGTTATTTAAAAATTTCTACAAAATTAGTTCGAAGTTTGAAGGGCATAAATCCAACACATCTATTAATATATTTGAACTGTACCATGTTTAACAGACTATTGATGTTTTCGATTGATTGTTGTTTAATAATAATGTATATTATAAATATGTTTCGTAGGTAATGCATGTGGGAAATTACCTAAGTATCGCTTACCTAAGTATAATAAGCCCTTGACCACAATTTTTATAGGAATTAATGGTCCGTGGGAATCGAAGTCAGGTTTCTTCAGTAACAAAAGAAACCTTAACCACTACACCAGACAAATTCTTTTACAATATTATGATTTTTATTATAATTATTATTATTTTTAAGATTGTTATTAATATTATTATTGTTAATAATATTAATAATAGGATGAAGATTAATAAGAGGAGGATTAAGAGGAAGAAGATTAGGAAGAGGAGGAAGAGGAGGAAGAGGAAGAAAGAGGGGAAGAGAGGAAGAAGAAGAGGAAGAGGAGAAAGAAGAAGAAGAAGAGGAAGAAGAGAAGAAAAGAGAAGAACAGAAAGAAGAAAGGAAGAAGAAGAATAGAAGATTAAGAAGAGAAAAATAAATATTAATAAAATTAAGGTAATATAGAAAATAAGTAATATAATGTTAATAATATAAATAGTAATATTAATATTATATTAATAATAATATAATATTAATATTAATTTATTATATTAATAATATAATTTATATTATGAATATTAATATTAATATAATTTATATTATTAACATTAATATTAATATTAATATAATTTATATTATTAACATTAATATTAATATAATTTATATTATTAACATTAATATAAGTATAATAAAAATCGTAATATGACAGAAGAACTTGTCTGGTTTAGTGGTTAAAGTTTCTCTGGTGACTGGAAGGACTTGTGTTCAAATCCTGCCTGCTGCAGAATTTTTCTTGTAGTGACTACACAATACTTTGCATAAAAAATAAATGTTACTCTTCAATATTAAAAAAAGAAAAAGAATAATGTTTGTGATAAAGAAAGCATGACGCGTGTTAAAGTTTAAAAACCAAATAAATAACAATGACATACAAAAAATTTCCAATGCACATTAATTAAATGGGACTATAAAGGAAACAATCATAGTGGGTCCTCATAACTTTAAGAGTATGAGATCTAAAGTATAACCCATCAGGTGTGGATACAAAACAACCATTGAAATAGAAAATTGCTACACATGAGTTCTTATTGGCTAAAGAAGTAGTTAACATTGCCATGTATCACATTTTTCAAGGTATAAAGAAATAATTATATTAACTATTTTTTTCACTGAAGGGATGACTAACATTAACTCGAGAGGTGGTAAATTTATATATCATGAGTTTTAACGGACGACACCTAACAAACATTGATGACCCTTTCAGACATTTTTCAGAGTGACACAACGCATAGATCAATTCACAACCTTTTAACGTATGGTCCAGATTAAATGGTCGTAGATGAATGCACAAGATTAAACATCACATCGAATGAGACCTGACATGCATGGATGACCCTTTCAGGCTTTTTTAAGAGTGATGTAGCGCATAGAACGGTGTGTCACCTTTTAATAGATGATCTAGATTAAATGGTTGTAGATGAATGCATAGGATTGAACGTCACACTTAATGATACCTAACACGCATTATTGACCCTTTCCAGCTTTTTTCATAGTGACAATGCATATATCAGTGAACTACCTTTTAACGAATGGTCTAGATTAAATGGTTTTTGATGAATGCATAAGATTGGATGTCACACTAAAGGAGACCTGACACACATGGATCACCCTTTTAGGCTTTTTTAAAGTGACGTAGAGCATAGATAAGTGCACCAACTTTTAACAGATGGTGTAGACTAAATGGTTGTAGATGAACACAAAGGATTGAACATTACACTAAATAAGACCTAACATGCACTAATGACCCTTTCGAGGAGTGGTGCAATACAAGGATTAGTGCACCACCTTTTAACGATGGTCTAGATTAAATGGTCATAGATGAACACACAGGATTAAACGTCACACTAAATGAGACCAGACACACATTGATGACCCTTTTAGACTGTTTCATAGCGACGCGACATATAGATTAGTGCGTCACTTTTTAACTAGTGGTCCAAATTAAATGGTCATAGATAAATGCATAAGATTAAACGTCACACTAAAAGAGGCCTAACATGCATTGATGACTCTTTTAGGCTTTTTCATAATGAGACAAAGCATAAATCAGTGCACCACCTTTTAACAGATGGTCCAGCCTAAATGGTCATAGATGAAAGCACAGTACTGAACATCACACTGAACAAGACCTAACAGGCATTGATGACCCTTTCAGGCTTTTTCAAAGTGATGCAACACATAGATCAGTGCACACCACCTATTAACTGATTGATGGAGTGTTGCTTAGCTCCTTATCAATTCCATGAATGTGAACGGTATGGAGAAGGGAGGAAATAACGAAAGTCTTATAGAAAGGATGTATGTAAGCAATATAAGCAAGGGGAGTTGTGAACCGTGTAAAGGGAGGAGCAAGAAGAGATTAGGCCAACTCCTACTCAGGCCTGAGTAGCTTGCTCTTGAAAGCTAACCTAGAAGAGACTTCGAGGAGAGTAAATGATTCTGAATGCAAACAGAGTTTCATTACTCAAATGATCAAAGTTTGAATTTTACAAAGAAGGAACCTTATTTATAGGCTGAGGAAACTTGCATGGCAAGTTAGGGTTAGAAGGTTGCTTATCGCCCAAGCTTCTTCTAAACCCTATCTTGCGTTCCAAGCTTCTACTTTACCCTAGCTTGGCATGCAAGGCTCTACCTAGGGTTAGGGTTAAGATTTTATTCTACTTTGTCTACAAAGTTTGTACATGTATTTTTATGCTACTTGGCCCAAAACACCAGGCCCACAAAGATATCCTACATTATTCTAAACAAATATATGTACAAGACTTAAAAGAGGGAAGACTAAGAAATTGAGAGTTTTTATCAATGATGTGTTATCTTCTTTGGTCTTCTCAATCTAAGTTGTGGTGGCTTCCATAGACCTCCATCACTGAGGATTTAAATTAAATGGTTGTAGATGAAAGTCTAGGATTGAACGTCACACTAAATGAGATGTAACACAAATTGATAACCCTTTTTAACTTTTTCAAAGTGATGCAATGCATAGAATAGATCAGTGCACCACATTTTAATGGATGGTCCATATGATATAAAGTTATTTAATATATATATATATATATATATATGGGTAAATGCAAGCACATCTAGACTAAAGAGAATTATAAGGAACTTGGAAAACAGGGAAGAAAAACAAACTCAAACAACATTGAAAATAAGGGAAGAAAGTACAAATAAATTTTCCTTTCTTCGTTTAGTATTTATTTTACTGTGAGACCAAGTTTCATCCTTTTATTACTTTTTGATCCCTCCGCATGATAAACTAAAATTTAATTAGGTGATATCTTGATGAAAAAAAAACCATACATATAAAAGGTAGAATGCTTTATCAGACTTGTAGGTTTCATGGAGAGAGATAAATTATATCATAAGATCTTTATCTCTCTATTCCAAAGTTTAAATTGATATAGAAGCTATTCTTTTTCTGGTGAATTCTGATCCATTATTTTGGTGAATATTAGAAGTTATTCTGCACATAAAAATCTGAGTTTGTTAGTAAAACCGTGTGGCATATAAATGGGTGTTAGTATCAACGTCAAGTGTAGATTTTGTTCTTCTAACATAAACAGTAGTCGGTTAGGAACATATTCTATGTTCTCATTAGAATCATAGTGGGTTAGAAATACCCTGTGTGCTGCTGCATATCCATCCATGGACCTCACCCAAGGTTAGTTATTCATAAATCATTGAGTTTTTATTTCTGTATTATCTAATTCTTTTTTTTTTTCATTCCTTAAAATCCACCATATATATTTTAATCTTTGTTACAGTTGCCAATTACTTATATGTATAATAAACTCAAAGCTACGTCTTTATTATTTTAATCTTTTATCGTATTATTCACATAAAATATTTAGATTAATTACTATAGGAAAATTTGACTTAATATTTTTAACTACATTTTTTTATCCATCTTTATATCAATTGTAGAATATGTAACCAAAACTATATCAATAAATTATTATAGAATTGGTTCACTAAAAAATATCATTTAATACCAATTAATTTATAGATAAAAAAAAATCTTATTAAGTTAAATATTATTTTATAAACAAAAATTTATTGGTATATAAAATAATTTTTATTATTAATAAAAATTTATAAAATAATTTTAAATTAACATTAAACATTAGTTATTAAGATTATTGTTATTATTTCCTTTTCTATTTGATGTTCACATTATGTTGGTTTAGTTAATAACAATTCTGAACCAGTCATCCACAGTGATCTTTTTCCTTGGCATGATAATAAATTCTCATTCATATCCCTACAAGATGGAAGTCACATAACACTTCACTTAGTACATTTTTTTAACGCATCATTGATGTTGTGAATGCTTTACCAAACTTTTACCAAACTTTACCAAAAGAAAAACCAGAAATGACACAGTAAATTTGGAAAAAAAAAAAGTGGATGCTACAAATCAAGAGCACTCAACTGGTAGCAAATTGTAACCAGTCTATGCTGTAATATTAGTCTTTAAACGGCAAAACAAGTGGAGAGAAAATATTATAGTTTTGCATCCACAAGTTTATTAAAGCAGCAGACAACACTTCCTCTCTCTTTCTGTTTTACAATTTTTCTTTATCTTCTGTTTTCATGTTCTTATTTTTACTGTAATGTTTTAACCACCACTTGGCGTTGAACAGTGTCAGTGCCCTCAGAGAAAGCCTTATAAATAGGCATTCAGTTGTATACATAAACTTCATCTCATTCTCATTAGGGTCAAGAACTAAACATGGCAGTAACCCTTATGGTTGTTGCTGTTCTTGGTACTTGTTTTGTTTATTATTCATTCCTTAGCCTCTCAGTATCATTTGACTCTACTTTTTAGCAGAAAATAATGACCATTTTGGGGTGTTTCTTGTAGGGAATGTTGCCTCAATATCTCTTTACGCAGCACCAACGTATGTTGTGTTCCTCCACTCAATAACTGTTTCATCTTCTCATTTTGTCATCATGAAGCATTGGCCTACCATGATTTTACTTGTGCAGGGTTACCTTCAAAAGGGTCATAAGGAAGAAAAGCACAGAGGAGTTTTCATGCATTCCTTACATCATAGCCCTGATGAACAGTCTCCTTTACACTTGGTATGGATTGCCAATCATAAGCAACAAGTGGGAAAATCTCCCTCTGGTCACAGTTAATGGAGTTGGGGTTCTCTTTGAACTATCTTATGTTCTCATCTATTTCTGGTTTTCTTCACCTAAAGCAAAGGCAAGTTTATTCATATTCTACCACCCTCTTTTTTCTACATGTATAAAACATCTTTTTAAATCCTAAAAGCTCATTTAAAATTTAAATCAAATGATTCAGCATTCAAGCAAAATCATCGGCAATAAACTCTGCAAACAAATTTCAAAGATTAAGATATCAACTTTAAGATCTTCAGTAAGAACGTAGGTGTCAAACACTAGAGGAGCTCACCTAACTTAGGTAGAAATGAGTAACATAAATAATATAAAAACAAAAATTCACAAATTTATTATGTTTAAAGTTTGGAATTTGTGTTATAAGATTTTAAATTAAAAGTGGTAATATAGATTTAGTCATGTCAAAAACATTAACTCCAGTGACAAACTTGCAAAAAAAATCTTATACCATCAAAATACTAGAAATAAAAACTAGATAACAGCATCACGTGCCTTCAGAAGGTTTTTTTTCTATATTATATAAAAATGAATAATTCAGTATAACTTGTTTTAACTGAAGTCGTGTTATATTAATAATTATGTATAATTTTTTAACAAAATGGTATCATGCTGTCAGGTTAATTTTTAATTTTTAATTTTGAAAATATCAGTTCCCTTTTCACATATCTATATTGTTTGCTGAAACACATGAAAGTTTACAGGTGAAGGTGGGCATGACAGCAGCAGCAGTTCTTACAGTGGTGGGTGTTATTGGCATTGTATCAACGTTTGGCATCCCAGATCATCGTCATCGAAAGCTTCTGGTGGGTAGCATAAGCTTGGGGGTCTCAATAGCAATGTATGCATCGCCTCTGGTTGCAATGGTGAGAGCCATATTTGGATTAAAAGGAAACCGAGAATAGCAAAACCAAAAAAGAAGAACAGAGTAGTTCCATCATAAAAGAAAAACAAAAATGGCCTTCAGATGTTTGTTAACTGGTGTTAGATAATTCTGTTTTGTTCATATTAATTGCAGAAGAAAGTGATAGAAACGAAGAGTGTGGAATTCATGCCACTACCTTTGTCTTTGAGCACCTTGTTGGCCAGTTTATTGTGGATGACTTATGGACTCCTCATTCGCGATTTTTTCGTTGCGGTATGTAACATACTTATTGTTCTTCCAAAATACATCGTAAAAAAATTAATAAAATTAACACTTAAGTAGTATTATTGATATTTGATGATAAAAAATAATAAATATTTAATTATTACACTATATTTTTACTTTTTCTATTGAAACTATTCTCACGTTTAAAGTTAATGATATTTTAGAATAGTAACATTAAATAATGGTTGAATTAACTGAAAAAATATTCTAACATGAGATAATAGTCTCTGTTATTTCATTCGTTCTAAAGTAATATTTTTTTAGTTTTTCGTAAAATGAAGTTATTTTAACTTTAAAAAGACAACCTGTAACAGGGGCCAAATGTAATCGGAACTCCCTTGGGCATCCTCCAGCTGGTTCTCCACTGCAAATACTGGAAGAGGAGACCGACGGAAGAACCGAACAAGCAAAACGGGCACGCCCAAAAGCTGGACATGGAAATCGGACATGATAAGAAACCTGAATGTTCCTAGTAACTGAATTTCGATGTACTAAAATTACCTATCATCAATTTATGTCTCTTTTTATACCGTTTCAACTTCTTCTAGGATTCTAGTTTTTATGTTCTTTTCATCTACAGAAAAAAAAAAAAATAATGCATGTATTTGGCAGTTGTATTCACCACACAAATTTAAGTCATAGTGTGGTAGTGCCAGTTCTATGTTTAGATTACTTTAAAATATATTTCACCAACAAAGTAATAATTATATAAATATGTAATTAAATTTTGAATTTTAAATATATTTTTCAACATAAAATTAATTTTTATCCCAGTACAAATTTTAGATATTTTTTTTATATTTATAATGAAGAATCTATTATATTAGAATGAATCTTTATCGATATTTTTTTTTACGTAATAAAATTTTAACATAAATTATATTATAATATTAACATAAATAATGAGTCAATATAAAATATTTTAATATTTTAGTTTATATTAAAAATTTATTTATCATGTAAAAAATTAATAATGACTCATCATAATAATTTCTTTATTATAACTATTAAAAATGGTAAAATTTAAATTAGAAACGAAAATCAATTTTATATATAAAATATATTTAACCCAAATTTAAAATAATACATAATATCAAATTTGTTATTAATTAATAATAAATAAACTATAATATATATATATATATATATTACTTTTTTAATTTACGTAATCAAATATATTTTGTAAAATTATAATTAAAAGTAATAACTTCAAAATAGTGTGAACTGTTGATTGTTGATGGATACGTGAATTACAATAATAGTTCACAGAATGTAATCAAATTTTTAACTGAATTAATTATCTATAATGAATTTAAGTAGATTAACAAATACATCATTGTTGACCTAATACACTGCAGAATTAATTACATTAAACTAACATTTACTGGTATTAGAATAGTGAATGAAACAATATAATATTCTGACAAAAACAAAAAGCATGAATAAGATAGTCACTAATTACAACTTCAACTTTACTCTAATGAATAATGATATGTAAATGAATTAATAAGTTGAATTTTACTCAATGAAACGAATAAAAACAAATCTATAGTTAGGGAACAAATTTGTCATAAAATAATGACAGAATTTATGAAGGACAAAAAGTTGTTAAAAATGTGTGAGAGATTTTTTTTTCACAAACAATCACAAAATATATTCCAATATAAATTTTAAATATTTAGTCAAAAATAAAAATAAATATGTTTAATTTATTGGGATAAATAAATCATGTGATATTTAAAATGAAACTGTCTGTTTGGTTTTAAAATAATGAAAAATCCAAGTTTTTGATATTATAGTTCAATGGTAACATAACGTATAATTTACTAATAAGTTGGTCTTTAAAATTATATTTTAACAACAAAATACTCTCACCAGACTTAACTATAGATGTAATAATAACACTTTATTAGGTTATGAATATATAACACTATTCATTGGATTTGAGTATAAGACTCAAATTATGTCTTAGTTTAATATTGAAAATGCATTTCACTCTCTTCAGTTTAATATTGATATATATTTTTATGATTCATAAATGATTTGAAATAATTGAGATTTTTTTAATACAAAAAGAGGACAATAATTATTATTCAGCACACCTATTGTTACGAAATACTATAAATGCGAAACAAAGAATATACTGAGATCAGAAGATCAAAGTTGATCGAAGAAGATATAGAAAAGATGTATATATATTATATTTACATAACCAAAGTATTTATACAAATAAGTAAAATATTATTTATTAAAAATTAAAATTTTCTTATCATTTTATCCTTTTTATTTAATTTTTTTTTTGCTTTTTTTTTCTTTATAATTACACTAAAGAAAGTGATCAAATTATATATTCTCTTTATATAATAGTATACATAACAATTATTATTATAGTTATCATTATTAACATGTTTATCACTTTTTATAAATATGATAAATACTATTATGATTAGTATTATTATGCTGCTGGTTATTATATTATTATGATAATTATTATAATTATCATCATTAATAATCTTAATAATGATTAGTTTTGTGAATATCATTTTTATTAATATGATTATTATACCATGTATTATTATTAAAAAATTTGATCAATATTAATATCATTATTATTACTAGAATTATTGTTATGAATATATTTGGTATTATTGTTATAATGTTTTTTATTATGATTAGTAATGTTATTATGATTATTCTTAATAATAACTTGTATCAAGCTACCTCTTTTTACTATAATTGTTATTCTTATTTGTAATACTATTATTATTATTATTGAGTTTATTGAAGTCATTCATACACACCGGAAATCGTTTCATTTGTAAGTTCCCACTCTCACAACCTTCTTGTAGTTATTTTCCTTGTGATCATTTTCCTTCGCATTTACCATTTTGTGTCATTTAATTTTCATATCGTTTACAATTGTTATGGAATAATAGGTATTTGTCATTGTATCCAAGGCTTACACTCTTACCAAGATCCATTAACTAAAATTAGTTTCGCATATATAACCTTCCCTTTGTACGGCCAATTCATTTCGAACAACCTACATAAATATAACAAGTGTGAAGTAAGTACACCATAAAAAAATCGATTTTAACTATCAAAATAAGTTGATCAAATAGCTACTGATTGACCTATGTCACAAATTTATTATTGAAACACTGAAGGAATAATTTGCCAATGGTATTATTTTGTGTGAAATAGTGATTGAAAATGATGATAGCTAAATTTTAGTTGCTAATTTGTAAATTGGTAGTTGTATGAAATAAAATAAAAGTGGTGTTGTGAGCAACTAAAATAACAACCCAAAAAGCAAATTATTTTAATGATCAATTTGGTTTTGGATGCTAAATCACTATAAAAAAAGGTTATTTAGATTTTAACTACCAAAATAAGTTGGTCACAAAATGATACAATCCAACTTTAAAAGTAGATGGCCAAGGGCACACAAGACTATTCACACTTAAGTCATTCATCTCAGGATAAAAGTCAAGGTTCTACTATCTCTCAGAAAAGTCTCAAAAGAAGAACATTCAAACATGAACAAAAATATCAGTTGTTATTCCTTCGAGTCTTCTTACAAAACAAGAATAAAATTTAATTGGGCTCACGTTGACCCAAAAAAAAGAAATAAGCTAGCTTAAGGCGTTTAAAAAACCTAGTTTCTAAAAGATACCCATGTCGCCCATGATCTCTTCTCTTTTAACCTAGCTTCTAGAAAGGTCATTTTTAACCTAGTTTCTATAAGGATTCCTTAGCATGTGCGACACCCTTCCTTTACCCTAGTTTCTAGAATTCTTCTTACATGTGTCGCCCCTTTTCCTTCCTATCTTTCTCACCAAGACACCAAAGGCTATAAATAGGGTGTCTTGCCTCTTGTAATTTACATTGAATGAATAGTAAAGAAATTCTGCTTAAGTGAGTCTTGAGTGTTCCTATTTTTCTTCTAAGTCTTATCATGGCAGAGAAGGCTGCAAGTGGTACTCACATCCTCACTCATCTTGGAGCTCCCTCCTCCAAGTGGTGTGATTCACCTCCACTTCTTCACCTCCATAAGCTTATTTAACTCTTTTCTTCTTTTCCTTTCATCATTCTGTCATCATACTTTCCTTTGCTAGTTCTTTCTCTTCCTTTTAATTTAGTCATTTCATTCCCTTTGTCTTGCTTTAATTTCGTGTTCATCATCATCATCATCATAGTATATGTGTTTTTCTTTTTCTCTTTTGAAGAGAACCTTCACACTTACTTAACCACTTGGTTAAGTTTGTGTTTAGTGACAATCTTCATTGAGTTTCACCATATCTTATTAATCAAAAGTCATAATCCAAGTAAAAATCTCTAAAAATGTGCAATTCTAAAATCAGCTCACATCATGTGATATTCAAAGTATGATTTATTTGTGCTTAAATTTTTCTGAGTTGATTTCTACTTTACAATTCCAGCATCTTTCAATCCTGTCTTTATTTTCCAACACTTTAAATTCCTTGTCATTTCAATTCAGCTTTTAAATTCCTTGTCATTTACAATTCCGCTTTTATATTCGTTAAGCATTTTAAATTCCACTTTTGAATTCCTTTTATCATTTAAATTTTGCCATTGCATTTTGCTTGAGTCATAATGTTCTTAGTTTTCTAGAAGTCTCATTCCATCAACTTGTTTTGATTTTAATTGTGAAAAAATAGAAACAAATTAGAAGTTGTTTGAGTAGTGGTTGATTTAATTCCAAACATAGAATGCAAGTGTTCATAAATTGAATCCCAACCCAAGATCATTTTTGAAAATTGAAAAGCGAATTAAAAATATGCATCAAAAGAATATGAAACTTTTAAATCCATAAAAAAAAAGAAAAAGAAAAGTAATTGCATTCACATTTCAAAAATCAAATTGCTAAAGAGGATTCTATTTGTGTGACAAATTGTTTTCATAACTTGTGGAATTTTATCCTTCTTACTTTGATGACTTTTAAAACATAAACTTCATAGTTAAAGTCTAAGTAAGTTTCTTTGAGACTTAAAAGTGCTTTTATTATTTATCTTGTTTAAAGTTTTGTCATCATCTACATTCAACTTTGGTTTATCTTTCTTTCTTTCAACTTTTCTTGTTTGTCTTCAAATTTCTTTAAGTTTTGTTTGAGTCCTTTTTGAGTGAGGGATAAGAGTTTTGACCTCTTTCACTTGAAGCATTTTTTCACAAGAGTGGACTCTTAGATTTTAGAACCTTTATTATTTAAGTAATCTTAACCCTTGTTTATCTTTTTCTCAAAAAAAGCTAAGTGATACACATGAAAGAGTGATTCAATTATGTTTTGAACTAATTGTTTGTTTTTTTGGTTTGTGCACAAATTATGTCTCAAGTGTCATTAGGGAAAAACTATAAAGTATTTTGACAATTATCCTACTTTTGTAAAATTAAATTCTCATTAATAATAATATTGAGATAAAAACCATTTCAATTAAATAGTCTAATGATCAAGTGCCCATAAAAAAACCATTCTTAAAAATAATGCATTCAAATATATACTCATGTTAATAATCACTTAATACTTTAAGCCCGAATCATTATTTTGTGAATAGAAATATAGACTAAAGAATAATAGTATGATTTATTAATATATTTGTCACACTATATTTGAAGCTATAAATGTATAGTGGTGCTCGTTGTGAATAATGTAAATTAAATGATACATTTCTTTATATTTCATTTTGTAATATAAATGAAATTTTGAATAGTTGTTGTGAAAGAGTGATTATATATTTTTGATATTTATTGAAAAAATTATTTAAAATAGGTCATAATATTTGGGAAGCTGAATTGTTTCTTATGTTTAAAAGAAAAAAAATTACCTCCTAGTTTCGAAAGTTACTTAACTATGTTAATATTTATTAATGCTACCAACAATGTTACCAAAAGATTTTTAATTGTCATTGTTTACATAGAAATATAATTATTTTAAAAGTTTGAAAATTCAAATTATGAACATTATTAATTAGAAATATAATAATTATAAAATTAAAATGTATAATTTGATGATTTTTATTATTATAATAGTTACTTTAATTTTATATTTTAAAAATTGATTTCTGTATATGTAATTATCAATTATAAATTGTGAGATTTTCATCCTTTCTTTATCAATATTTTAAGTGATCAATTATACATTTGCATTATTTAAATCAAAATAAGTTTTGGTAGAACATATATTAGTAGTACTAATTAAATTGAAGTAAATAGATGATTAAGTTGAATGTTTAAAGCATTAAAATTATATGGATCATAATAATTAATTTAATTAAAATAATAATAAAAATTAGTTTGCATTTTGATAAAAAACAAAAGATTAGATAAAGAATGTGACAAGAGAAAGAATCCATGGAGGCTTGGGCAGTGTGACTACGAAATGTCCACGATATGCAGAGGCAAGAAACGAACATTTTCATTCAATCCAAGCGTAATTACAATAAAATCCGTATTCACAAATTTTCCAAAGCCGGCGCCAATTTGAATCCCTGGATAAGGTTACATTCATTTCTTACACTCTTCTTCTTCCCCAAATCCTCCACTACACAACAACTAACACAGAGAAAGAAGAGAAACTCTGACAAATAAAACCCTAATAATGGCCACACTTCAAGCTTCACTTCTCTCCAAACCTTCCCTTCCCTTTCCATTTCCATTCCCATTCTCCTTCCTCTCAGCGAACCACTCCCCATTCTCCCTCTCCTTCCACTCCACGCGCCGCCTTTCCTCCACGCTCCTCTGCTGCACCTTTCGCTCTGACAGCGTCAGTTCCCGCTCTGAACCCAATCACAACCCCTCCGAATTCGGTTCGGGCAACGCCGAACCGGACCCCAGCGCGGCTATAATTTATTCGACGGAAGAAGGTGCAGTTTTGGTTTCTGATTCGGGCGAGGCGACTTTGGAAGGTGCGGAGACTGTGCTGCGGAGTGGCGCGGATTTGGAGAGCGAAGGAAATGTTGCGAATGGAAGGTTTTCGATAGTGGTGTTATTTGTGGGACTGTGGGTGAAGGCGAGGGAGCGTGTAAAGAAGGCTTTGGCGGAGTTTCTTGATTGGTGGCCGTTTTGGCGGCAGGAGAAGCGCGTCGAGCGGTTGATCGCGGACGCCGACGCGAACCCGCAAGATGCTGCTAAACAGAGTGCTCTGTTTGTGGAACTCAATAAGCACAGGTCCGTTTTTTGAAATTGGAAATGTTGTTTTTTGATGACTGCTCAAGAATATAAGGTTCTTGAGCTATTCTTGCACGTGTACGGTGGCTACAGGTAAAAGTAAAACTAAGACGATTCAATATGCGTTGAAGTGGTCGTAAAGTTTTGGGCTTTGATTGCTCATGCATGTGCTCGTGCAAGAATTGTTTCGGTTTCGTGTGTTTAATGATGTAGGACAGATGAAAAATTGTGAATTGTAGTTAGATATATGGATTTGAGAGTTATTGGAGAATGTAGCTCTTGTAGTGCTTGCAGAAAAAGAAGAAAATGTTACATTAGAGAAATTTTGGCTAGGTAGACAATTACACTACATAGTTTTCTGACCTGGAGGCTTTTTGTGTCAGGTTGTTAGAATATATATTAATTTGTTTGATTATGTTTATTTTTCTAGTCCTGAATCTGTCATCAAGCGGTTTGAACAAAGGGATCGAGCTGTGGACAGTAGAGGGGTTGCGGAATATCTTCGAGCTCTTGTGATTACTAATTCTATTAGTGAATATCTTCCAGATGAGGATTCTGGAAAAACTTCTAGCCTTCCTACCCTGGTAATCATTTTGTGGGATCATGTTTTTGGTATTATGCTTTTCAAATTTTATTATGTGTAACCAAATTCTCAGTGCTTCATATTCATTGGTAGGGTAGAGGGGTTTTCTGTACATCTTGATTGGCATTTATTTGTTTCTACTTGATTTCCATAAACATCATGTATGATATTTGAATTTGTTTTGTGATTGTTAATTTAATCTGTGACTGTTTTGATCAAAATGCTTTACTGATGTCTGTTTTACTGCTGAATTACATTATTTTTTTGAAAGTATGTTTTTTCTACCAAAGTTTTTAGTTTCACGCTTCTTCATCAAAATCAATTTTACTGTATTTTTCCTGATTTATTGTCAGTTATGATTATATTTTAAACTTAAGCTTTTGGATGTGCTCATCATGGAGCATATCTAAGAGGTAGTGCCATTAGTATGCATACTTTTGGAGGATGACGTGTTCGTAGTGGGAGATTTATTGAAGGGAGGGGAGTGGGGGTATTAAGCTTTTGGCATAGTTGGTTCTGTCAAGATGGAGCAAATGACAGATGTAAACTGTAGTAGTCAAATAGAGTGGATGAATTGCAGAAATGCGTCAAGTGTTATGTGTGACTGAAAATGCCAACAAGATACGTAAGGTTAGTATTGTTAAGACGTTGATGCTGTGGTGCATAATTGACATAGACATGATAAGTTTAGGAATGAATGCAATTAAGAGAAAGTAGTGGTAGTGTCCACTGGGAGAGGTCATAGATTCTCTTTGGAACTGAAGATATGTTTGTCTATGTGAAAAGAAGACACATAGAGTAGGAGCCTATGCAATATGAATAGTAAGTTGTGCACCCGTCAAGCAGTTCTCACTCCAAGTAGGACTCTTCTATGGATTAGTGGGAAGGCATAGGATAAGAGACGATTCGTCTATCTAAGTTGCTGACGAGCCAGTACTGTTCGTGGGCAAACAAAGTTTCAACTCGCAATCCATTTCTACAGAACGGAGAAAGGTTATGCAGGCAGGTGTTCATTTGCATTTGTTGGTCGGGGCTGTGGGGATGGAAAGAAAGATGAATAGTTCGGTTGGCCTTGGCCGGAGATGGAGTCACAGGTGGGTAGGTAGAGAATACCTAGAGACAACTCTCTCTAAGCCCTGGGGGAAGCTCGATACAGACACATATCGAGATTGGCACGAAAGGGTTCACTCGAACTTTTGGGGTCTAAGGCCGCACAGGAATGCATCCAGTCAATGCAGGATGATCAACATTTCTTAGACCTTGATCTTAAAGCGGTGACTTTAGCGACTTGCTCTCATTCTTTTCTCAAACAAAGGACTTCGCTGACTGGTCGCACTCATGCTGCTAGTTTAGTTCCTCCCTTGATTGCCCGTCTGTAATCTGTAATAAGGCACTCTGGGAAGATTATCTGCTTTTTCTCTTCCAACAAGGGATCCTGTTCATCCACTCAAGCGCATTGGATTGTTGGTTAGCATGGGTGGGCATCTCAGTCCCTCAAGTATTTACAATGTCACATTGGGCTTTGGCCGAGTGAACCCCTTTTGATAGACAAGCTTAAGCTAGGTTCAGAAGAGATAGATGGGTGTGTAGAATATGATACCTCATTTCGATGCATAGCCCTTGAATCAGTATGGGGCTGATTGAAGCTAGTAGGAGGGGCCCTTCTGAAAGCCCTAGTTTCAGGGTGTAAGGGAGAGAGGACTGAACCATTAAGATGTTAGCTCCCTAGCGAATGTCTTAAACCATTCTTAGCTCTTTTCTTGTTTGTGGTTCTCCGGCAGAGAGTCGAAGGTGGAAAGGCAAGGATGATACGATTATCATCAAATAGAAGGTGGGAGGAGATTCTCACTTCTTTTGCGAAAGACCATTCCCTTAAATGAAAAGCACATAAGCTCGCTCTACTACTTCGAATATGAGAAAGATAATATAAGACAAAGAGATTCTTTACGGATTGGAATGCTAACGATTGATTCCCTTTTGGGCTCTTACACAGAAATGAAAGAGTGAAAAAGAGGAAGAGAAAGCAACTTTGACTCTGAAAGTAACCAATTCCAATCCTTCAAAAAGAAAGAAGGCAGACTGCCTACTTCAGCTACAATCAAAACAGCCTTCACCCACAAAGAAAAGCACTTACTTACCAAGCCAGGAAGAAAGAAAATCTTGACTGCTGGCATTCAAGATTATCTGCATTTTAGTAAGTGTAGGCAAGAGACGCAGTCTGAGTATTAGGAATAGTGAGTTATCCCTCCTGTCCGCAGAAGTGAATGCAACTGAACCATTCGCTACTCCTTTTTGTGTGAGTGACCAACTAACTTAATCTCGAATTTCATATTGAAAAAGGAGGAGGCACATCAAGGCTGAAGTCGAAACAAGCAAAGGTCCTTTGACACTGCTTTCCTGGGATTGGCACTTGCTTCTTTTAGAGAAGGCTTGGCTCTATTTATGTTATTTCCATCCACTTGGCTATGACTGTTCTTCGCGAGTCTCTTTCCTTTCTTTCTAGGAATCCAATGCATATGAAAAAAGAAAGAAGAGTTCAACCATTAGATTATGAGAAGAGTGGCAAGAAGTGAATCCATATGAAACCTTTCCTCGCCTAGTGGCTTGGGCTACGGTCCTACCAAGTACATCATCTGAACAAACTAGGTTCTATTGATTTGTAGGACACTCGATCTGTTTCAGCTAAGCTAATAGAATATATATAAATGAAATCAACACTGTCACTTTAAGCGAGGAGATTCACGTGCTGCTGAGAACCATTCCGTAATGGAGGACTTTATAACATCAAC
This sequence comes from Phaseolus lunatus, assembly GCA_013389735.1. NCBI lineage: Eukaryota > Viridiplantae > Streptophyta > Magnoliopsida > Fabales > Fabaceae > Phaseolus > Phaseolus lunatus. The sequence continues at coordinate 7,320,636 of CM023857.1, forward strand.
CAACTGTAGCCAGGTAGCACTTCTAAAATCTTTCTTGGCGAGTCACCACTGTCTCTCTTCGATCGAGCCCTCTTTATGCCCTACCCCTCTGCTAGGGAAGAGGAAGAAAAGACTCGTCCCTAATGAAAAGAAGAAGTTAGCTATCCAACCATGTTACCAGAGGTGGAACTATACGTTTCACTGGGTGATTGCTATTTTCTATTCGGGTCGCTAAGGCTTCCCTCTACTCTACAAAATGGATTCCAATTCCATCTTTCCGAGAAAGAAGAGATGAACATGCTTTTTCGGTGTGGAAGATTTTTAAAGTAAAGGTTCAAGCATATTGTGGACGGAGAAACTACTTTTTTTAGGAATTGACCTTTCACCCAGGAGTTCTACTATCGGCCAAGGTAGCGGTAGAAGGCACTCGTCGCTCAGGAAGCAACTACTGATCCCAGACCTGCGCCAACAAGGATTTCACTGAAAAGCTCAACAGCTTAAGGGCTACTATATCTCATCCCCACGAGGGAAGATCTAGTGATAGAGGAAAACGCGGGAATGAAGGTTTGTAATACTATTACACTAGAAAATTATGTATCTTACCGCGCATCAGTAGGAAAGAATTGGGCACGGTAAATCTGCTCATCTTGGCTTCAAATCCTAGCTTGAGTTGCCACGGGAACCTTAGCGCCATGTGTGTGTTGTGGGAAGGTCCTCCAAGGAAGAGGCATAGAAAGAGTGAGAAAGCTCAATCCAAGAGAATCACAACTGTCACATCTCGTGCTTAAGCAATAATAAAATTTTATTATTGTAGGGACATATATTGGGTAAAGACTAGGAGCAATTTTGTGTTTAAGGGAATTAGGTCACAAAGGATCCATGGGACATAGAAGGGAGGATTGAATACCCGATTAGGTCTATTGTCCCGCTTTCCTTGGACAAAAGGAAAATAGTTAGTTAGTGAGTGTCAGTGCATGTCCCCAGTCCCAACCCGGGGAGTTTGCATTTCCATTTCCTTTGTAAAGCCATCATTGACGCACATCAGCCTTTATTTAATCCGACTACTCACTTAGTAAAGCACTCAATCGCTTTGAGCCTTGGGCTAAATCATTTCCCTTTCAAAGTACAAGACAACAAGCACAGCAAAAAGGGAAAGTGGTAAGATCTTAGATCTTGATATTACGATATCTTCCTCAAAAGGCAGGTTGTCCAAAGACGATTGGGGAACTACGAGTTAGAAGGGTAATAGGCGCACTCAGGCAAGCATTTAAGCTTGGTATGAGGAGGTCAAGTCTTCCTCAAGTGCAGTAAAGGTCAAACGATTTATTCTACATAGGGGATTTCGCTTTGTCGCCTAGTAAGAAAGAGAGAGGACAGAATTTTCTTGAGAATGGACCTGTCGCGAGGATAGGCAAGCATGAGTTCAACAGAAGTCATCTCTTTGACACTAGTTGTTCTTTCTATCTAAACTTGCTTTTTGGCTTCTATCATCAAAGATAGGTGAGCTAAAGACTTTTCTCGATAAACCCGTCTCAGATCTTCTCTACTGTTTTGGTTGCTTTCTTTCATATAGGTGTAAGGTTCTAACTCAAAAAGAAAGTCAAGTATAGTCGTTCTCTCTTTCTGACCCTTCGGCCAAGCCGCTTTGTTTATTGGATTGATGTCAGATAGCTTTTCCCAACCGCTGTCATGTCGTCCCGCTACGCTAGTTCTACTGTGCTTTCCTTCCTTGGCCTAAGAAAGATTGGAAGAATAGACAAACACTGGTATCATGCCTTTTGAAAGAAGAGCAACTCTTTCATCTCCTGTTGCATGCCCAGTAATGAAAGCTCCATATGGGAATCCTTCCCTTTCCCTAAAGGTCTTGTGAACGGAGTGGAGATAGGGTATGGACAGTCTCCCATAACAAGAATAGGAATACGTGAGCCTTCCATATGTGTTTGATTTCCTACTAGAGAAAGAAGGCTTCTATCACGCATGAGTTTATTCCAGGTCTGAAAAATCTTCCATTTTTTGGTTAGAAAACGAGCTTCTGGCAAAGCATCGGGAGGGAGTGTCATTGACCCGGAGGAAAAGGGAAAGTTGGCCCATACGACTTCCATCGCTAACCGATACGGCAATGGGTATAGACCTCTTACCTCCGCTGCTTACCCAATGGACCACTTAGAATAGACCGAATCGAAGTCGGTAAGCATTCCAAGTTTTCCAGGCTGCCCATTCTCTTTGTATGAAATATCGTAGGGAAAGCCGTCCAGTACTACATCCGTAAACCTTCCATGTATTGCAGTCGTTCGTCAGGGAATGTGCACTAGCCCCCATGGGAACTCCCTTCAGGGGAATTTGCCCCGACTTCTCTTCTATTACATACAAGTGGGCCAGCTAGTCTTCGACTCTATTCCTAAGATCCATCTTTTGTTGTAAGCCTTCCAGTGGTCTAAGGTTTACATATGAAATATCTAGATTTGGTGTTATGATCTAAGGCAGGGTCTTTCAAAAGAAAAATGGAAGTGTTAGAAGTCCAACAATCTTGCTTTCTTGGTCTCCTTAATCCTGGTACTTTTTCGATGAATCGTCTGCTTTGTCGGGGAAGAGTTCTGCTTGCATTACAAAAGCTTTCTTGGACTTTTTTATTTATCTTGAAATGTTTCATTGTATTAACCTCCTCCAGGCCCCTTTATCAATACAAGAGGGCATTAGAATCGGGGCAAGCTATAAATCTTGCAAAAAAAGTATGGTTGTTGGTAAAGTTTTGGAAGATAGGAAGTAGGCAATTGTGGAGCATATATTGGGAATGAAGGAGACGCTAGTCTTACTCGGATGCCTTATTCAAATAAGGGGTGCGAACATATACAAGGGCAGGTGTAGCATCTCCCTCTAATTGTGAAAGAATTAGAGCTAGTGGGTTACAAGGCATTTCTCTCTCTCCGGCTTGTTGAAGGATTGAACTTGGAAAATCAGTAATTTCTTTCTTACTCATATTTTGGATGCTTTCATTTCCATTTCAGGGAAATGTTCATCATGTATATGAGTTGTCTAGCAATCCGGAAAAGAGTTGGTAGCTAGGGATTAAGTTTTCTGCCCACTGGAAGAAGGGGGTCTTGGCTGCGTATGGGAAGAAAGAAGCAAAGCTTGCATGATGAAGCTTGCGTGATGCTGTCTAACTAGCAATTATACTTAGGCTGCCCGGCCATGTGCCGAAATCCATACTTGTCTTTCTTATAACCCTTTTCTTTGGCTGGGGACGAATGGCATCTTTTTTTTGCCTGCTAGTAGTCCCAATAGCCAAGATATCCGCGTATACCTTCCCTACACAAGTGGTTCTTTATCCTTCTTTCCTTAGATAGTAGGAAGGCCGTACGGGCCCTCTTCAAAAGGCCGATTGGATATAGAAAGTTTTGAAGTGGAAAGGAAGATGTTCAGTCAATGGCAAATTTCCTATTCATTATAGGCGTTGCACCGACCTTAACTGGCTCTAATTGAGAACAAACATAACAAAAGAAATCATGGATCATTGTATAGAAAGTGATTTCACGACCCTGTCCAATCAGTAAGAAGAATGGAGGCAGTGCAGGATAGTCCTATACTTGAGGATAAGGGGAAACCAATAAAGATTCTAGATGAACCCTTTGAAATAGAGTTGTATCATATCCAAATAGACTTTTTGAGGATTTCGTTCTTGACAAAACAATGGCCTTGTTTAATACATATAATTGACATGTCTAGTTTTTGGTGGTGTTTTTTTTTTGCATAATAAATTTGATACTTTTTAAGCACTTATATACAGTTTTTGGCAGTATTTCTCTAACATGCATTTCCGGATGAGTTACTTTGCACTCTCTTTTTGTCTTTAAACCCATGATAGATTTATAATGGACCGTAATAGATGATTCTTGTCCTCCTATGACTGCATGTTAAGAGATGATTTGTAATGGATACTTTCTTTTGATCATAATAACATCCTTTAGACTTTTTTAGGTCATGATGTACTTGTGTTATAATGGAAAACTGATGGTAAACCTATTTTTCAGTTGCAAGAGTTGAAGCAACGTGCATTGGGTAACTCAGATGAAACTTTTCTTAATCCTGGAATATCTGAGAAGCAGCCATTACATGTGGTTATGGTAAAAATTATTGCAAAAGGCTTTCTCTGTGCTTTTATGGTTATCATATTTAAATCTTGTGGGACATTATTGTTTAATTTTTCTACTGTAACCCAGATTCTTTTTTTGTTTATTTATTCTTTGAATCTCATGAAGCTCTTTCCTCCTTTAGGTTGATCCAAAAGTATCGAATAAATCACGTTTTGCACAAGAGCTTATCTCAACTATTTTGTTTACCATAGCTGTGGGGTTGGTCTGGTATGAGTCTTCAGTTTTTCTTTCTTGCGTCTTTTTTCATATATAATCCACTATTTGATTTTATATACTTGTATTGCTACTGCACATCCTTTCAGGTTTATGGGTGCTGCTGCACTTCAAAAATACATAGGAAGCTTGGGGGGGATTGGACCTTCAGGAGTTGGATCAAGTTCTTCCTATGCCCCAAAGGAGCTAAATAAGGAAGTGATGCCAGAAAAGGTTAACTTGTTAATATGTTCTTACTTCTTTACTCAGATTTCTAGAAAAGTCTGGAAAATAGATTATTCTCTATTTCTTGAGTGTTATATGATTCAATAGCTTACTCTTGAATAAGCTAGAAATTTTAACTGCAAATGAGTATTTGGATGAGAAGATTCTAGGTGCAATAGATTAATTAACAATGATATGATTTTTTGTGTTGAGCATTACTATTCTGAATAAGGTATGAGTAGGCACATCTTGTGATCATCGATTTATTCCCTTCATGAAATGAATTTTTTCTTATTGAATGAAAAGAATGAACAATAACGTGATATATGTTATGCCTTCTCAAATCTTTATCTAAATAAAATAATCCTACCTAATTATGTCTTTACTTTCTATTTTGGGGACGAGTCAACAACATACTGGGAAAATTTTTGCCACCTCCATAATTTCTGAATGATATCTGATTGTTCCCAAAAGTCTGCTACACCATACAAATTCTCATTTATCAATCTTTCTCTATCACGCCTTCTCTTTACTTGCAGAATGTAAAAACCTTTAAGGATGTGAAAGGCTGTGATGATGCAAAACAAGAACTTGAGGAAGTTGTGGAGTACCTAAAGAATCCATCTAAGTTTACACGCCTTGGAGGAAAGTTGCCAAAGGTCTGAAGAGGTTAATTTATCATTTTGTTGACCTTTTTTCCTGCTAGCTTTTGTTCATATTCTAATTTTTCATACATTGACTTCTTATTTCTTAGTAGGAAAAACTAATTTTTCGTTGCTGTTATGAGCTGATTCACTCTAATCCTTCTCAATATGCAGACATGTTATGTTTTGGTCATCATAATGAATGATAGTTATCAGTACATTTTTCGCTTGTCTCATAATAATATATCATGATTTTTTGGTGTGTATTCCTTGTATTTTGATTGTCAAGTGTGGCTAAAGTGTTCCACTTTTCAGGGGATTCTTTTGACAGGAGCACCTGGAACTGGAAAAACTCTGCTAGCGAAGGTCAGTTTATTTCTGTCCTGTCTCATGATGTTATTGTGTTATACAATTAGAATTTGTTGGTCTACTTCCATATTCTTTTGGGATAGTTGTCATTCTCAATATGCCACACTACACGGTATAAGTTTTCTATTTGGAAGTTCACGGATGGACATAAATGGACTTTGGATCTTGTCTCCTGCATTGATATTTTCTTACACGTTACATTATTCCTCTGATCTGTTATTGTAACTGAAATTCTATATTGAAATCTGTTCTTGCCGGTTGACTGTCCTGTCGGTTGACTCTACGACACTCACACGCCTCCTTCCTCACCTTGATATGTGCTTGATTCTTGCGAAACAATCTGCACCTGCAAAAGGGAAAGGGGCGCCCTAGAGGCCGTTTGCACTCCAACGCTCAAGTCAAGATGGGGCAAAAAACACCAAGTGTATTGAGTCTCTCTGTGTTTAGGTCTAGAAACTGCGTACCTTTGTGAAGTATCTCACTTTTCCTTATATAGTCTAGGGTTTACTGCGCCGCTAGCCCTAATTAGGGTTTACTGCGCTGCTAGCCATATTCTGGGTTTACTGGAATACCCTCGCGCCGCTATCACCCAGTCTTAGGGTAATCTAGAACATAAGGTTTCCTTTTTTGGAGTGCAAACACTACAGGATGACCACTTGGATGCCTCCTCGTGCACCTAGTCTCTGTGGCCACCTGTTCAGGGAGTGCCCTTACTGTTCACTTGCCATGCATGTAGCCTTTGCTGGGAAACCCTAGTTCTGATGAGTACTCGTCCCCTCAGGACTTTGCACCTAACTGTGCTCTCCTTGCCACACGCATAAGCTTTTCGTGATTCCGGCTTCTCCCTACTTCTGGGTATTTAATTGGTCCTTGGCCCACTTTGGGAACCCACCTTAGCTGTTCTGGTTGTGTTGTTCAAATCACTCAAGTCCGATGTCTCCTCGTCACACTTTGTTGCCGAGGACTGATCAGCCTGCGGAGCGACGAGGACACATCAGTCCCTTCTGGTAATCATCCTCCTCTGTGGGGACACGCTGATGACTAATCACCCGCTAATCCAAACTGCATGCGGGGTCCATTCCACGTGGCTTTGGCCCATGCTGTGGGACCCAGCTGACGTGGTTCACCCTTTACTATCTGTTCTCGGTGTCCGAGGACTGGTCGGTACAAAATCAATCTTCTAAATTAATCTATTGAAATTTATCATTGTTATGATCTAATAGTGTTTGCTTTATCTGGGACCTTGAAGGCTATTGCTGGAGAAGCTGGTGTTCCCTTTTTCTATCGGGCAGGCTCTGAATTTGAGGAGATGTAAGTCTCTTTTGCTTTTCTATAATGCATTAATTGTGAGCATAATTGACACTTATTATTTATAATGCTGAGATAAGAAGCAAGAAATTGTACGCTGTTATGCTGCAAAGTTATGTGGGTGCATTGCAAGCTATTTTGAAAATAGTAACACAACACAATAATGCTTTTTGCATTGCAACCTTGATAATTGAGAATACAAAATATACTGATGCATGCCTGTTATTTATGCCCTTATCATAACTTTATTATTAAAGTATATCAATTCTTCTCCATTTATTGTTTTGATTTCATTTTCTCAATGTAAATAAAGCATTTGTGTTGTGACGTATTAGAAACACGGTTTCAGCTCAATCTCTTTCTCTCTCTCCTATAGTTTGACTGTTATCTTGAAATCTAAAATAATATTGTTATACATTTTAAATATTAATATTGACGCTTCTCATTATATACCTTTTTTTCTCTGTTTGTTACTTGTTTGTTTTATTCATATATATGCTTTTAAAGTAAAAATAAAACAATTTCTTTTTGTTTTAAAATTTGTGACTATATATGTTTATATAGAAGTTGTTCCAAGGCATGTTAGTTTAAAGAAATTGCTAGACTTCCACTTTGTACCATGAAGGATTAATTTTTTTGTGGATCCATGCTTTTTCAATTTTTTCTTCATGTGTGTTCCAATCAATTGAAAGAATAGTTATGGACTGTTTTCTTTCCCTACCTAATCTTTTCTTTCATACCAAACGTACTATATGGGATGTTTCTTTTCATATAACTTCTCTTTCTTGCTCAGGTTTGTTGGTGTTGGTGCTCGGCGTGTAAGATCATTATTTCAAGCTGCGAAAAAGAAGGTCTATTGTTATTTGCATATTGTTTCCCTAAATTATCTACTATTGTGGTTTTGCACCATATCAAATGGGTCCTTTTTTTATTTTTTATTATGAAATATTAATTTCTCTTTTATCTTTTTATAGGCACCTTGTATCATTTTCATCGATGAAATTGATGCTGTTGGATCAACAAGAAAACAATGGGAGGGTCACACAAAGAAGACATTACATCAACTTCTTGTCGAAATGGATGGGTTTGAACAAAATGAGGTATCTTTGAATAGTTTGGAGTGCAATTTGTTCCTATATTTTTAGAAATTGATTCTGATAGAATCATGTAACTTATGTAGAATAGGTTAACTTATGCATAGTTTTCTATTTGATCTATATGGTAGGATTAATCATTACTTTTTTGTATCTTTGATGTAAGGAACTCCTATAAATAATTGAATGAACTTCTATTAGGTTGGTATCAGAGCGGCCAACCTAGGTGCATGAAGTCCATGGGGTGCCTTTTGGTCGCTAGAACGACTTCATGCTTCCTCAATTTCTCTTGTCGGCCTCTCTTGTCCTTGCTCCATTATGCTTTTCCACCTTTCCTTCTAATTGGAGTTTGGCCCCCATTTTGAACACCTTGAGTATTCTTTTTTTACCCGTGTTTGTTTCTGATCTGCAATGGCATCTAGACCTGTCCACACATTTTGTAGGTCACCCACAATTTCTTTAAAGAGGCTTAATGGAAAAAATTATTTGTCTTGGTTTGCATTGGTTGAACTGTGGTTTCTTGTTCAAGGTATTCATGATCAATTGGAAGATGGTATTACAAAACAATTAGACAAAGTTTAATAGTGGAAAAAGATTTTCAGCTTTGTTGCTTGTGGCAATTTGTGGAACCCAATATATTGGGAACACTTAGAGCGTTCAAATTGTGTTACTCTTTTTGAAAGGAGGCTAGGAGTAATTTTTGCGAATGATATTTAACGATTTTATGACTTCCGCTCATAACATGACTTCTTTTATTGTTGAAGCCCAATGGGCTCGTGAGGAATTGAAGATGTTTTTAGAAGTTGATAACTTGGAAGAGATTAAGAAGTTAGATAAGTTCTATATGGTTATGATTCTTCGTGTCATGTACCCATCATTCCATTGATGGAAAGCCAATAACACTATTGCTTTGTGTTCCCACTATTACTTGCAGAAATCCATATGATTTTGCTGAATGATCTAATATGGGATTGCAGAAGTCCATTGAGATTGGTCATACCTTATAACTTGATGCTAATATGCCATTTCACCGCCAAGGTGATGCTACTCTTACAACTTGCTTCCTCATAAATAGAATGCTCTTTTCCTTCCTTGACAATAGCATTCCCTATTCTATCCTTCAACTGATGAACCTTTTATTCATCTTTCTGTCCATGTTTTTGGGTGTGTATGTTTTATTGATGACACGTCCCTAGAGTTACACAAAATCTCTGCAAGAACTTTCATGTGTCTTCCTGGATATTCTCGTGTTAAAAAATGGTGCCAATGTTATTCTCCAGAAACTAAAATGTACATGTTTGCCAGTTTCATTTTTTTAGGAGACTCCTTTCTTCCCTTCTTCACTACAAGATGCTAGTTATGTGCAATAAGTCTTACATGTCCCTTTTGTTGAACCATTATCTTTTCTCCCTCATGAGAGTCCAAATCAAATCCCTTCTCAAGGTTAATCTCCTCCTCCAAGACTAGCAAAACCATTGTCACCTCCTCTAATCACTTTCAAACCACTTCACGTCCTTCACCAACATCTACCCATCTTGCAACTCCCGATAATGAAGACAGCCCTTTAAATAGGTACTCACTTTACTTGAAATTCTCCTTTGTTTCATCTTTGTAAAATGTACATTAAACACTTATCATCCTAGTTAATAGTAAGCCATGATTATTGAAATGTTGGTTCTTGATCAAAACCAAACATGGGTTCCTTTTCCACCTTACAACAAGTTAGTTGGTTGTTGGTGGGTTTATGCTATTAAAGGTGGTTCAAATGGGCACATTGACTCCTCTAAAGCATGATTGGTTTTCAAAGGGTAAACCCAAATCTATGGTATTGAGTATGAATAATTCCTTTCTTCATGGAGATCTAGAGGAGGAAATCTACATAGAGCAACTTGTTGGGTTTGTTGCTAGGGGGGTGGGGGTTGGAATAGTTTATAAATTATAATGTTCTCTCTATTGTCTTAAACAATTTCCATGTGCTTGGTTTGGTAAATTCAGCCACATTGTACAAACTTTTGTTCTGAAATGTAGTGAAACTGATAATTCGGTTTTGTATTTTCGTACATCTCTTGAGAAATGTGTATACTTAATTGTGTATTTTGATGATATAGTCATTAAAGGGAATGGTGTCACTAAATCTTTTAGCTAGATATGTATTTATGCAATCACTTTCAAACCAAAGATCTTGAATGTCTTAAATACTTTATGGGTATTGAAGTGGCTCGATCAAAGTAAGGCATTGTAATTTCTCAAGGAAAATATGTTGTAGACATTCTACAAGAAACATGTGTGATTGATTATAGGTGTGTGAATAGTCCTATGGATCTAAAGTAGAAATTAATGGCATAAGATAGTTAGCCCATCTCATATCCAAAAAGATGTGGAAGACTTGGGAAGCTTATTTCTCTCACTATTTCTAAACATGACTTGTCTTTTGTGGTTGAAGTGGTTAGTCAATTTATGTAGGATGCTTGTCGTTGTTATTGGAATTTTTTCATTAGCATCCTCAAATACCTCAATAAGGCCTCAGGATATGGACTGCTATATGAAGATAAGGGAAGTACTTAGATGACTGGTATCATGATGTTGATTAGGCTGGATCTCCTATAGATAGGTGATCCACTACAGACAATTGTGCTTTATTGGAGGTGGTATTGTTTCTTGGGAATGCAAGAAACAAATTTGATTGCTTGATCTAGTGCTGAAGCTAAGTACATGATGATGCATTTCGACTTGTGTGGATAAACATTTACTTCAAGGGTTGAAATTTGTGACATTCAACAAATGAGCATGTAATGTGATAACTAGGTTATTAAGATTGCCTCAAACTGTGTATTTCATGGTAAAACCAGACATATAGAAATTGGTTGTCATTTGAAGTTGTTGTCAAAGGAATTTTGCACAAAGTTCGTCAGCTCCAATGATTAGTTCAAATATTTTGACTTCGTTCTCGAGAGAACCTCAAATTCAGTTTTATGTTCCTAACTTGGTACATACAACTTGTATGCTCTAGCTTGGGCGTAGTGTCAAAATTGTGTAACTTATTTAGAATAGGTTAATTTGTTCGAATAGGCTAATTTTTGCATTATTTCCTATTTGACTTATATGGTAGGATTAATCATTACATTTTTTTGTATCTTTAATGTAAGGAATTCCTGTAAATGAATAAATGAGAAAAGATAAAATACACTCTCGCATTGTTTCCGTGCTTATATCTCATGTAATTCATTATTTTATCTTGTAGGGAATAATATTAATGGCTGCAACAAACTTGCCTGATATTCTTGATCCAGCTTTAACAAGGCCTGGTAGATTCGATCGACATGTAAGTCTTATTATTTTCCACAATAGATTAATCTTTTAAGAGAAATAATATAGTGTTGAGAGGTAGAAACAACGGTATATTAGGTTGAAAATTGTGTTTGACTGCACAATAGATGCCAATGCTTGTAGGCTTATTACATTAATTACACATAAATAGAGGATATTCAATTTCCTCTAAATTATCGATTAAATACCTATGAACCTCTATTATTAGACAATCTATGTTGTCAATAGTGGTCGGGGTGGTCGTGAGGCACAACACAAATTTTGTTGCCTTGTGTATTGGAGTCACGGTTGGAGCAACAACAATAGCAGTGGAGTAGGGTTCAATAGTTGTGCTTATGAAGCCCAACTGAAAACTGCATTGGCAATACCCCATGGTCACAATTTGCTGGTGTTGACCTTGTGTTCTGTCACAACCATTTCACTTTGAGGGGTGGTGCTGGCTAACAGAAAATGATGGGTCTCATAGGTCTGGTTTCGTGATTTAGTATTCCCATTTCTCATCGGATGGGCCCTGGACCTTAATTTCAATCCTACCATATAGGTCAGATAGGAAACTATGCACAACTTATCCTATTCTAAAATAGTGCCCCTGTTAATAGCTATTTTAGAGAAGTTCCTCTATTGGACATGCAAAGAAACTGGCACATGCTTTTGCACTTTGTTTCAGTTTTTGGGTTTCTGGGGTTTCACTTGATTGTGGGCCAGTTCTAGGTTTGCTCTTCTAGCAGCCTAGTGACAAGATGATGAGTCAAGGTTCAAGCATTCTCCGATTAGGTTCAGGTGTGCTTTGTAGGATGGAATATGCTCTGCTTTTATTTGTCTTTAGTTTCTGTTATAATAATTTTGTTCTGATGGTACAATTTAATTTCCTATATAATGAGAGTTGCTATGGTAAACTTGTATGTATAGTAGTACCCAAAGGAGTTGTCCGGCATTAATTGATTAAGGCCCACAAAATATAGAAGATATAGAAACTAACAAATTTCCAATACCAGATTGTTGTACCAAATCCAGATGTAAGAGGTCGGCAAGAAATACTGGAACTCTATCTGCAAGATAAGCCTATAGCTGATGATGTAGATGTTAAAGCAATTGCTCGTGGTACCCCTGGGTTCAATGGGGCAGGTGAATTGTTATTTATTTATTTGAGATGACTTTTTTTATAAATGCAAATCTTATACTCCTTCAGGTTTTTCTATTGGACATGCAAAGAGAGTGGCACTTGCTAATGATTTGTTTCTGAATGAATTTTTCTATTGTTATATATCTCCTTGAACTAGATCTTGCGAACTTGGTAAATGTTGCTGCCATTAAAGCTGCAGTCGAAGGTGCAGAGAAAGTAACAGCTTCACAGTTGGAGTTTGCAAAAGACAGAATAATTATGGGTACTGAGCGGAAAACAATGTTTATATCTGAAGAGTCAAAGAAGGTATATGTATATGCCAGTACGTCTTGTATTCTGTTTTAGTGCTTAGAAGTTAGAACATGTGGATTGTGCTTATGTGATTGATCTAAACTATAGGCAGGGAGCTCAGCATGATTGTGATTACATGTAAATTTGCACGACCAGTGAGTTTTTTTGGAGTTTCAAATCTGAGTTTTTGATAAACAGTATAGCACTTGGGGAATTCTACCCTTAAAAGCAAGTTGTTAATAAAGGATAACTGAACACTTAAATACCCCATCACATATCTCATACTACTCGATATGAGACTTTGCATCTCATAAACATAATGCCAAAGTCCCTTTTATAAGACCATCTGATAAACACCCAAGCAGCAGGGGAACCCATCCTTAAGAGCTAGTTGTTAATGGGGGAGAGCTAAACACTTAAATACTCCACCAAACAACAATACTGTTTCATATGGGACATAGGCGCCCAATAATATCTGTTGGAGATCCCACATCGACTAGAGATAAGAATACTCCTTAATACTATCCATGTTCCTATAAGCTTTTAATGGGTTGGGTTGTGCAACCTAGAAGGAAAAAAGCTGTGATGGACCTTTTATTGTACACAATTTATATTTATATTTTCTCAAATGCTGTTAAAGCTATTGAATAAGGTTTTATTCTTGAACAAAATTCCCTTTGGGATTTATTTCATCTATTGCATGTTGAAATAGGGGGATACATGTGACATGATGATTTTGAATGAGAAATATTTCAAGAAATGGCTGAAGTATTGTGTGCAAGTGTGGACACATCTGATGAAAACTGTTATAATTATAGAATCAATGATCAATCTTATAAAATCAAGAATATCTTGATTATATATGTATTATTAGGAACATTTTTATTTATTCCTATATCATATTTTTATTATTAGAGGATATCAAGTTATTTGAGTCCATTCTCTGAAGCAAGAGTAACTTTTGAAAAGAACTTGAGAAAATTTATATCAAAGAAGTGATTTTTACAAAGCTTATTCAGGCGAATCTGAGGCACTACATTTTTTAATTATATTGTCCGAAATTTTTGCGCATGAAATTTTCGTGCTACATTATTTGAAGTCCAGAGTAGAGACAGTTTCATCAGACCTAATCTCAGAATACTAAAATTACTATAACTGAAAATTTGAAGCCTTACATTGCAATTTTGTTTGCTAGAAGACATTGACATTTTATATTATAGGGAAGAATTGATTGACAGTCTTACAAATAATTATATGCTGCGTCAGTCATTAGCTAGTGAGTAGGACATGGTAAATTGGTTTTTTTATATAATTATTTTTGTCTAAGCTATTTTTCTGAAGTAATGTTCAAATTTAGAGAAATGCTAACAACACATTCTTTGATGCACTATTGTTCATTGGACCCACCATTAGTAGTATGTTGAGGAGTGTTTTTATCAATTATTTGATAGCTCAGTTTTATAAACTATGTTAGCATCTTTTATACCTACTTTATTTAGAATAATCATATTTTTCTGGTATGATATAATGAAATGTTCTGCACCCTCTACTGATCTGCAATCATAAGTATATATATCCTTTAGATTTAATAATAGTAATACGTTGATGTATTTCTTAGGAAGTGAACTTTAAGTCTAAGTTAAGCTCACAAAATAAACTTGAAAAGTGAGGTTTAATTTGACTATATTTCTATTAATGTGTGATCTCCAATACAGCTACTTATGCTGAGAATTGAACATCTCAAGTATGAGACTAAATATTTGTGGGTGATTTGATAACGATTTGATAATGGGTGACATGATAGGCTCGACAACCTTTGCTTTGACATACTCTAATGTTATCTTAGAATGTGAACTTTAAATCTAGTTGAACTTCACATAATGGACTTCTAAAATTTGGTTTGCACTTATATATTATAATTTGATTGTATCTATAGTCAATATGAAATCTCTAATAGTATTCTTACAGTAATATTTGTTAATCTTGCGTTTGAAATTTTCAGCTCACTGCCTATCATGAGAGTGGCCATGCAATTGTTGCCCTTAACACTGATGGTGCACATCCAATTCACAAGGCAACAATCATGCCTCGTGGATCTGCTTTAGGAATGGTTACTCAGCTTCCCTCAAGTGACGAGACATCAATAAGCAAGAAACAGTTGTTAGCTCGCCTTGATGTTTGTATGGGAGGAAGAGTTGCAGAAGAGCTTATCTTTGGCCGGGATTATGTCACAACTGGAGCAAGTAGTGATCTCCACACTGCTACCGAGCTTGCCCAATACATGGTAATTTTATGCTCCCCTGTATTGTGTCTAGTGCATAAAGATAACTTTTATAAAAAAATAGTTCTGATTTCTAATTGGAATTTGGAACATTTTACAAGTAGTACTTAAGTAATTGCAACTTTCCTTTTCCAAAATTATTAGTTAGATGACATTTAGAATTTTCTGCTGAAATTGTTCTTATTGTGTTATTTTCTCTCTATGCACAAGGTATCAAATTGTGGGATGAGTGAGGCAATTGGGCCAGTTCATATAAAAGAGCGACCAAGTTCTGAAATGCAGTCACGTATTGATGCAGAGGTAAGTGTTATAAATTGGTATACTTTATAACTGATGACAAATCCTATTTGGGTTGTTTTCTTCCTATTCTAAGAAGTGTTGTTTTGTCAAAAATAAAAATCAGGATAGGACTGACTTCTATACTTAATCTGCAGGTTGTGAAACTCCTTCGGGAAGCATATGATCGTGTTAAAGCCCTTCTGAAAAAGGTTTGTCGATTAAATTATTGTCTATAAATTTTTTCTTTGGGAAACCTTTTTCTTTCACTTTTGGGGTTGGACGAGTTTTTAAAAGAATAATGTCATTAAGAGAAGAAATTATAAATGGTTTGGAGGATAACAAAGCACACAGTTAGAAAAAAAACCCATCAATTGAGGAAAGCTTCCAATCTGTTCGGATCAGTGGGCTGATGACTCTCAGCTCTTCTAGCTTGTATGTTATACTATGTTAGATTCTGTCACTTTTCCATTTTTAGGTTATTTATATCCATCGTTTTAAATGATTTAATATTAATGTTTAATGATAGACATATTAGAAGGAATGCAAGCTATTTCTATCTCTGTTTTTTCCTATAAAACCAAGAATTTAAAGATTAGTAGTTAAGAACTCTTGTACTTAGAAGAGTTTAGCTTACTGTTAGGTCTGACTCATGAGTGCTGTGCCTGTCTTCAGTGAGCCAACCCAACTAGTGGACAAGAAGAACACACATTCTTGATGTGAAGGTGTGGCTGTTTTTTAAATCAAAACAAATGTGTCAAATAGTTATATAATACGCTTGGGGGGCTTTCTTTAGTCTTGGGGATCATTGACACAAAGCAAAATTCAAACTAAGCAATTTTTGTTCTTGTGAATGACATTGATTAATAGAAGTTGTCAACCTTGAGCAAATTTGAGATCTGGTAGTCTGGCATATGGAAATTCATAACACTAGTAACTTCTGACATTATTTCAGCATGAGAAGGCATTACATGTGTTGGCGCACGCATTATTAGAGTATGAGACACTCAGTGCAGAAGAAATCAGGCGAACACTTCTCCCATATCGGGAAGGACGGCTGCCAGAACAACCGGAACAAGAAGCACCGGAAGGGGATCTTGTGTTAGTGTAATTTTTTCTCTCCACTTCCTATCCATTACTGTACTATTTTAGGGGAAGCTCTGTACAGTATACCCAGAAGCCCTACAGGTATATTTCCGAATCTAGTTTCTACAGTTCCCATCTTCGTGCATGCCATTCTTGTCCTAAGATGCACATAGGAAGAAAGACACAACGTTGGATATCTGCTAAGCAACCAATGCTACTTACAATGGCAAAATGTCAGCTACTAGATTACCATCACCCTTGCTGAGGGCCTGAGGGCAATATATTTTTGGTGAGAACAATGTATCATGTAGGACTTTACCATTTTGACAATTGTATTTGAAAGCCTATACATAATTCATTTTTTAAGAATTTGTTAAAATCATTCAGTGACCTTTGTCTAGTGGAACATGGTACAACACCCCCAACAAGCCTGGATACTGATGACTGCAGCTTTGCATAAGCTGTCTAGCATATTCTGCATCAATTTATTTAACAGCAAATAATAGTTGAAAATGTTATGAATAATTAATAGATCCTTGATTTAATAATACTCCTTGCACAGGGTGCAACCACCGATGATTTAATAAAAGTACACCGTGATCTGACTACAATTCTGGATCCATATAAAGTATTTGAAGTTTATCCTAAGGTTTATTTGGGATTTAACTTTAGCGGGTTAAAGTCTCTACTCGATACAATTTAAATTATATCAATGATGTAATACATTACTTGAAATCTAAATTTATCCCTTGTTATTCTTGTGCTTTGCTAAATACGCAGTCGAGAAAATTCACTCGAATTGTGTTACTCTACGAATTGTGTTTGATTTTATTGAAAATCGTAAAGGTTAGATGATAATTTACTTAACTTACTAAAAGATTAAATGTGTTCACTTTTTTTCAATTATTGATATTTCTTCCGATATTTAAATTTAAAAAATAATAAATTTGTTTAGAAATATTTGTCATCAATATTTTTTACAGTATTTAATTATTTTATTATATTGTATATTTTTTTAATTATTATTATTATTATTTATAAATTGTGTGCTTGATTTTATTGAAAATTAAAAAGTTTTTTTCTAGTGTTAACTGATATAAGTAACTAAAATGTTAAATTAATTTACACTCTTATAATCGTTGAGAGATCTGTTCAAATATTTAAATTAAAAAAATAATAAATTTATTTTTAAATATTTTTATATTAATTATTTTTTTATAATATTTAATTATTTTATTGTATTGTGTTTTATTAGAAACTTTCAAGTGTTGCTCAATGTTAAATTATAATTTGTTTACCAAAAAGGTAAAATATTTTCATTTTTTTGGTTATTGTAGTTTCAATATTTCAATTTAAAAAATAAAGTTTTTGAAACATTTTGCATCACTATTTAATTATTTTATTGTATTTTTTTAATTATTATTATTATTACTATTATTACTGTTATTATTCATTTATGGATTTGTGTTTCATTTTATTGGAAATTGAAAACTTTTTATGTAATATTAAATAATAATTTGTCTAAGTTACATGTATTCACTCTCTTTTGATTATTGAGATTCATTTCAATAAGATTAAAATAAAATATAAGTTTATGATAATATTATTTTTTTTTATAGATAATTGTTTGGTTCTGTTTCAAACACAAGTTAATAATAACTTTTAGGTTAAGGTTTGAAAATTATAGACTCATGTTACCTTGTTTGTAATTAAATGAGTCTTAAAAATCATATTGAATATAATGATCTTAAAAATAAACATATTAACTAATGAACAAATATCTTTCATGATAATACATATTATTTTATTTAAAAAGTTTATATAATACATGGCAGTTGTACAACTTTGCTTAATCTTTAGATTATGTTAATTAAAAATTTTTAGTAAAATAATATAACTGAAGACAATTGTATTATTTTACATTCAATTTGTGTTACACATATACGATTTCAATTTGATTTTGAAAAAAAAAAGAGTTTGATACGTGAAAGTTTAATAGAAGAGTTTTTCTATAGTGATATATTTATAAATTTTTAAAAAAATTATTTTTTGCGTTCATATTATTTTAAAGAGAATGAAAAAATTTAGATTCGTAAATAATGTGTTAATTGTAATTATTTGCAGATCACGATATTATAAAAATTTACACAAATTAGTTGAATGACATGTAAGTATGGTAAATAAAGAATATAAGAAAACGAAAGGTATTTTATCATAATAGAAAAAATTATATACAAATGATGACATGCTATTATCAATGTGGATAATTGTTCCTATTGTGCCATTCATTTCTACAATAAAAGCACTTTTTTGGTTTGTTCTGATCTGGATCATCCATTTTGTTATGGATGTGTTTAGTCTTTGGTCTTCCATATTCTTTACATTTCATGCGAGAGTTTGAAAGAATACGTTGATGATGTAAGGTTTTTTACAAACTCTTCTACATTATTATACTTTTTCTCAAACAAAACTAACACATTTTATGTATCAGCATGACAAACCACAACCATATTCAGAGCCCTCACACAACTATCATGTTGGGCCTTCTTCCAGTTCTCAACAACCATATTCAATTTCCCAACACAATTATCATGTTGGGGCTTCTTCTAGTGCTCAACAACCTTTTGGTCAACCAACTTATATGTTTGGGTACTTGGACTATCAACAAAGTATGTTTTCCCACCATTTGTATCAACAATTTTCGCCTTGTTTTCACACTTTTACATCACACGAAAACATGTTTTTTGTGACATCGAACGTATTTGGTACTTCCACCATGACACCTCCATCAATATATCATCTATTTTCACCATCGCATTTTTATGGACCCTTGCTGCCTTCACATGGGTTTGATAATCTACCACTTGACCATAACCAATCGGAACCTATTGACGATAGTCTAGAACAAACCGAACCTACACCTCCACGACGACCACAAAGGCAAAGAAGGAGACCACATGTAGCACCTCCTCCCATAGATATCCTTTTCATTTATGTAATCAAAACAATCTCATTATTTGTATGAATGTTCGTTATTTTATGTTATTTCATTATTCTTGTTTCACTAAATTTAGTTATACAAACATTAAGAAAGATAACATAATTACTCAAATAATAAACTTCACAAATAATATATTTCAAAAAATCTAACTGCTTCGTGTCATCAAATCATTCAAATATAAACTCTATAAACCAAAAACTAGTTCTTTATTCATTTTTTTAAAGCTCAACCTAAATTTTTTTTTTTTTAAAACATAATAAAATAACTTAAATCGAAGTCGTGCATGGGTGACACAACTTCAGAGTAAAATAATACAATTGAAGTCATGCATGGGTGACACGATTTCAATTGTATTATTATAATGAAGTTGTGCCACATTGACACGACTTTAATTAACATAATATGGGGATTAAGAAAAGTCGTTCAACTGCTAGACGACTTCTACACAATCCCTAATAAAATTGTAGACTATGGGAAAAACTTCATCTTTGAAATGCACTGAAAAATCGTTTGGCACTTCCATGACTTCTTTGTTTAAAATCGTCCCCTGTGTCACAAATTGACAAAATCAGTTAATAAAAAAAAACTTACCCAAATCAATAATAATAGTTTAAATTGCTCCATTTTTGTTGAGAAGCCCTCTTATGTCTTATATATGTCTGAATAAGTTTTAATAAAGTGTTTCACTTTCCTTGTTTATTTAAAAATATCATATTTATTAAAGTTTAAATAAAATTATAAAAATTAAAATAAAATTATAAAATGTAAGATTCAATTTTTTTTATAAATAACTTTAGAAATTTATTTAAAAATGAAATAGGTGAGTGCCATTATAAATGAGAAGAAAAAACCAAAATCTAAATTAATGGATGAAAACACAATTTTATTCAAGGTAGTAGCATTCCTTTCCATTCTAGTTCTTTTGATGGTTCACTCAAAATTTGTAACATGAAAGTTTGCAACATAGCTCTTTGTGAACTTTACAAACATGTTTTCCTTGCACCTCCAATGCTTTTCCTTACACCTCCATATATTTTTATAATTCAACCCTACCTTAAGTATATGTTAAGGGTTTTATTGTTTTTGTGGACACTGTGGTGACTTGTTCTTCATTTTGAAGGGGTGGTGGTCAATGTTGGTTGGTGGTGGTGAAGGGTTGAGGAAGTTTTGCATTGTTTTGTACTGTTTTGTTTCACTTATTTTTTTTTTTTCATTTTGTTCATATACACTGGATTGTATAATCTATAACACCTCATTTAGGTAAAATGTATTCTAGGTTGAACAATTCAGAAGGTAATACTAGGATTACTTTCCGAATTGTACAATCTAGAAAACATTTTAGAAAAAAAATACTAAATTATATAATTCAGAATATAATTAAAATTGTAATACATTTCGGTTATACCTACTGGATTCTACAATCTGATATACATTTTATAATTACATACTGGATTGTACAATCTAGTAGGTATACACCATATTTGGTTATACCTTTTGGATTGTACAAGCCGGAATACATTTTATAATTACATATCGGATTGTACAGTTTGATAAGTATAAACGAGTTTTAGTTATGCCTACCCGATTGTACAATCTGGTATGTACAATCCAGAAGGTCTTTCTGGATCTATTATGCCTATCAGATTGTACAATTTGGTATCAAGTAAAAATACAACCCCATAGTGCAAAAATGGTGCGACGATTGGAGTCCAAAATAGAAATAAAAACTCACATTGCCTCTTGTGCATATAGTGCAACTCCTCTTCAACCCTCGCCCTCACCGATATGAAATGCTTAGATGCTCTCTCAAAGGAATGTGCCAGGATAACTATGGAAGTGTTGCCACTGAAGAACTATGGGGTGCACCGACTCAGAAGAAATAAGGGAATGGAGGGGTGTGGTGTGAGGTTATGAGAGAATTAAGGTATTTAAATTTTCTAAAAAGGGCAAAACTAACTTTGTACATTTCATATGGAGGTGTAGGAAGAACCATTGGAGTTGCAGGGAGAATGAGCCTATTTTTAGCTCTATTAGATTTGGGGATAGGCATTCACTAAACTCTTAATAATGTCAACTAACATTGATTGTTCATTAAATTTTAATCTACAAGCATATGGATGACCTACTAATGTATCGGGCAACTCATGATTATGATTTCCATATATTAATTTCACAATCCATTAAACTCCATTGTGTAATGGTTTACCATATAATTTAAATGAACAATCTCATTTCATTGTTCTAGTAATAGTGAGTTGTAAATTCTTTTTGTGGCTTCCACATCTCCTATATTTTTCACGATCTAACAGCACACATGTGTTCCTTCTTTATTTCCCATTTGATATCTCAAACATCAATATGACAATGACAAATTCAAGCTTAAATGCTACCCCATGAACCCATTGAAGTAACTCATCTCACTTCTTAAAGACCTACACAAATATATTACAACATCAAGATATGTCCCTTGTAACATTTTTTATACAAATACTGATATATTTTACTTTGCAAAAAAACTCCACCACAATCCCTTTTAACTAATCCATCTTCTACCGTCTTACATTTCATGATATCATTAATTCCATCCTTATGAGTTAACATATAAACTTCGACTGATATTTACTCCAAAATTCATCATTAATTTTTGAGAAAGATAATCAACATTTAAATTTTGAATCACAAATACATTTTTATCAATACACAACTTTTTACCATAATAAATCACCTTTTCCGATTGCATAATTTGAAACTTAAAACTTGTATTAGAGATTGTGTAATCTGGAATACTAATTTCACCTTCAAAATTGTGCAATTGGAATGAAAGACATTGACTTCATTTATTTGCTTATGAAAACGAGTGCCAAACTCAACTATTCAAAAATGATGAAAAAAATTCATGCTTAGAAAATGAACTGCCTTGAAGCTCTACAAAACCTTGATGTCCAAAGTAACTTGTGACCAATGAAGAAGAAGAAAAAGAATGGAGTTTTAGGAGTTTCAAACACATACAAATCACAAAAGGTAAAATAGATATTTTAAAAAATTGAGAATATAAAAAGAAATTATAAGCAAAGAAATTCCTCATAAATAAACCGAAATGTAAGAAGTTTCAAAAATTGGAATTTTTGAAGGATTATTTAAGTTATTTTTCTCTGCAATCCCGACACAAATAATTTTACCACAAGACAAATGAGGTAGTTTTGGAATAAAAATTTGTGGATTCAACTGCTCAACATCATCATGCAACATCTTGATTGCATGCTATACAATCTCAACTACGTGAGAAAATGCAGTAAAACATACTGAATTTTTTAATAACATACACTTTGGGTCCATAATAAAGATTCAATAAAAGCTTAGTCTCACTAAGAAAACACTAGCTAGCTATATCTTCTTTTATGTCAAACGATATATTCTTCTAGTTGTGTTTAGTCCTTTTCTATTTTATGAGTTCATAAATATAATTTGTGAACAATATTTGTAATTTCTTATTTTACCAGTACAATTGAATTCTCATTTAATATTTGTTATTCTCAATGGTTGAATCATTATTACTATTTTTAACTTTGTTACTTTAACTAGCTATAAAATTACTACTTATTGCAAACTAACTAACATCATGATATATGATTATGTATCATAAATCAATGGAAAGTGAATCCACTATGTTAATAATCATGTGTTATTTTTTTAAGACAAAAATGTATTATTAAAATAAGGAATGGTGTTGTTTACAATAAAGAAGAAAAAATATTCCCTGAAATTAGTAGGCATCAAATCTTTTCAAATCTCTTATGCGAAGATTATTTTAAATATAAAAAAACACAAACTCAATTAATTAACATAAAAAATTTTATTCCTTATTTTTTAGATAATTGAAACAATTTATTTCTACTTTTTTTGGTAATTAGAGAAAAAAAAGAAAAAATTACAATTAAAACTTTGTTTTAATACTAGTTTACCTTAAATGAGTTACATTAAGTTCTTCTTTTACGAATTAGGATGAGTTTTATTAATCAACAAGATTATAATTATTATTATTATTATTATTGGCTTACAATGAGTACATGAAGTTACTTCTAACCGTATGAGTACACAACTCTCTTTATAAGTACACAGTCTTTCTAAGCTATATGTTAATCTTTTCTTGAGATTGAACAATGAGTTTATAATGGCTCTCTATACTAAGTACACACAATTTTTCCAAGCTATACAACAAAGGTATTTTGAATACAAGGTCCACTCTAATAGAGAGTATGAAATATGCACTTCTTCCTCCAAGACTTATCTTCACCAAAGTGAATGGATATACAAAGCTAAACACTCTCTTTTGCCTAGGAAAGGAAGTATGATATAAACACCTTAATTATTCTTATCCTTTTTGCATGAGAAATATTCCTTTTATAGATGTTTAGAAAGAGTTGTTGTAACTTATGTGCTTTAGAGGATCTTGTGAGAGAGGTTTCTAAAGAAAATATCAAAAGATAACCATTTATATTTGCAATAATTTTTATGTGAAAAACTAGACCTTCTTTGAAAATGTTTTTGTTCACTTTGTAAGGTCCATTGAGTAAATCAAGCAACTTCTTTACAAAGTGTTGATTTGAAACATTTTGTAAAGTTAATTTATTACCTTCCTCAAAAGAAGAGTGCAAGAGGATGCATATTTTCCTAGAAGTTTCAACTTTAGACTCTTCCTCCTTATTTCTTTTCTTTTTATTTTTTATTTTTTTTATTTTGACTTTTAATTTTATTTCATCCTCTCCCACTTGTTGAGGTGTGAAAGGAAGTAAACTATTTTGTTTCCTTGGTGAATGAAAGTTATTTTATTGTTGTGTCCATCATGTATAGTCTTATGATTGTATTGTCATGGCCTTCCAAGTATTATGTGTCTAATTTCCATAGGAATAACATCACATAAAACATTTTTCTCATAAGTGTCTATGGAAATGGGTAGACTTACTTGTTCTTTGACTACTATACCACCACCATCATTTATCCATTCAAGTTTATATAGCTTCGGATGGGGTTTAATAATCAAGGTTAACTTTTCCACTAAGATTGCACTAAAAAATTACAACTAGAATCACTATCCATAATCAAAACAAGTGTTTTTAAAATTTTTGGATCAAGTGTGAATGGATTCTCTCATTATAGTTGTAGTGGTGTAATGGATCTATTTGAGCTTACCTACAATTTATAAGAAGTAAATTTTTTGTTAATGAATTTATTTATTAAATTATAATAACAATGGAATACATTTTTTCATTAAAGGATAAATTATAAATATTAAAAGATAAATTGTTATATACAAGTAACTGTTTTTTCTAAAAAGAAAAATTATTTAAATATTTTGAAATAAAATTAAATTATTAAATTATTTATTTTATTAAATAAATTATTTTTATTAAAGATGAATAATCTAAATAATGTAAAATTTTTTCTTTTTCAAAAAATTACTTTTATTATAATAACTATTGAAGTACTATTATATTATAAAAATATTTTTATTAAAAGTAATTATAAAAATAAATAAATTTTTAAATTTTATTGTATGTATTTTTTTTTGTGTAGTTGTTTTTTTATTGGGAATAATTATTTGAATTAAAAAATGGTTCTTTGTTGTTTTTCAAATTCAAATTTCTCTAAAAATTTTAAAATTAAAATATTCAGTTTAAAATAAATAATTTTTAAATTTATTTAATTTAATATTATAAAAGATAAAATTAGAAAATAAAATGTGTGTAACAAAAAGGAAATCATCTCTATAAATATATTGTTATAGATAATAAGTATTGAAATAAAAATATGTTATTATATTATAAAAAGATTTTTTTAAAAAGTAATTATAAAAATAAATATTTTTTGTTAATTTTATTGTATGTAATTTTTTTATTGTGTAGTTGGTTTTTATTGGGAAGAATTATCTGAATTTTTAAAAAAAAGTAGTTATTTAAAGGATAAAATGGTAAAAACTGAGTTCGTTGTTTTTCAAATTTAAATTTCTCTAAATTTTTAAAAATTTAAATTTCAGTTTAAAATGAATGGAATTCTTTTTATATATTGTTATAGATTATTTATTTTATTAATAAATAAATATATTATTTTTTTATTAAAAGTAATTATAAAAATAAATATTTCTTTATTGTATTGTATGTAATTTTTTTTATTGTATATGTTGTTTTTTATTGGAAAGAATTATTTGAGTTAAAATAGTAATTATTTAAAGGGTAAAATTGTAAAAAAGAAGATATTATTTTGTTTGTTTTCTCTAAATTTTTTAAAATTCAATTTTTCAGTTTAAAACAAATAATTTTTAAATTTATTATATTTTAATATTATAAAAGATAAATTTAGGAAATAAAATGTGGACACAAAATCTCTATATATTGTTAGAACCGCTATCAAAATAACATAACAAGTGTTTTTAAAAAATTTGGATCGACGTAGAAAAAGTTTTCTCATTAAGACTCTAGTGATGCACGGGATCTATTTGAAGTTATCTATAAAGTAAATAAATTTTTCATTAATAAATTTATTTATATTAAATTAAATCTTGATTGTACAATATATGATTTAGATCAATTTGATAAGTATATCTGAAAATATTTTGTGCTAAAATTCAAGTTAGATTTTTTTTTTAATATAATATCAAATTTTTAAAATATATTATAACGAGAATTTGAAGGTATAAAACTACTAATTATCGATTAAAAATTAATTTTATAATTATGATCGAGTTAAATATCTTATAATATATTAATTAAGAAATCGTAATTTTTTGATCAAAACTTGATGATGGAAAGTTTGTGTAATTTAACAATTAAAATTATACATTAGTTATAGAAAAAGTTGATGCGGTGCCGAAAACGATATCCAATGATTAACTTGAATATTTTATTAACGAAATAATTTGTGCTACTAGGAGGTAAATTTGTACAGTGAAAATACCGTTTTAGTCCTCCGAAACGCACCGTATGAATGATGATACATGCATGCTTCTCGGATTACATTCATTCTCCCATAGTCTTCCATCTCAGTTGGTTTCACGCAGAGATGAAGAAAAAGTGAAAAACAAAAGCAAACAGAACCTGGCTTTGCTTGCGATTGGGTTTATAAACAAATAGAAAGCGAAGAAGTGGAAGAGAGAAAGGGTGTTGTAGAAAGGGCATTGCCGTAATTTTCCACGCTACCCTCTCTCTTTCTTCCCCATGTTCCCATCCAACAACTTCAACAGCAACACCATCAACAGCAACAGAGACACCACCTTTTTCTCCGTTGCTGGCGGTGCCAACTGCAAGTTCTGGTTAATGGCCGCTGTAGCCTCGCCCTCTACTCCGGCGGTGGTTTTCACCGCTCTCGCCGGCGTCGTCATCGTCGCTGTGATATTCTACGGCGCCAGTAGGTAAAACAGGAAATTTTAAAAAAATCAAATTAGAGCTTCCAAAACCCTAACTCCGATTTCGTTCCACTTAGCCGAAGGGGAGGCTTCTATGTGTGTATAGACATAGAATTATATTTATTAAATAGATAGCAATTATTGTTATCATTGTAATTATTATAGATTATAGATGAATCCTCGTGGACGAAGCCACAATCCATCTTCGAATTCGTCTCCTCCTTCTTCACCTTCTTCTAATTCTAATTCTAATTCTAATTCTTCTTCATCTTCTTCTTCAACGTCGTCGTCTTGGACCCCTTTGCGTTCGGTTCTATTCATTGTTACCTCTTCCTCACCGGCTTCTTCTTCTCGTTCTTCCTTCAATCGGTGAGTTCTTCTCTCCCTTTGCTCTCTCTCCAATTTGATTTCTTTCTCTTACAGCTCTGAACCGTGTGTTTCGACTCAGATTCTGCAATTGCTCTGTGTTTGTTATTTCGTGCCAGATCTCTGTTTCTCCGCATTCCCTAATTTTTCCATCACCTTTTCATACAGTAGAACATGTTATTCGAAATTGAAGCTCCTTTCCTTTATCCCTCCCTGATCCCTTTCAAATCAATCAACCAGATCAAGCTATGATTGCATTCGTGGATTCATGTGATAACTTACATTTTTCAACAATTTATGCATTCATTTTTTTTTTCTGTATCTTCGCATCAACGTAGGTTCCTCCCTAATATACAGTAAACTAAAAATTTAGAATAAAAAAGGCTAGGGTACCAGTAAATTGAGTTACTAGTGAATTATATAGGCTGAGGTTAGTACTTAGCAGTGCTGAAAGAACATAACTGATGGAAAACCTGTGTAGTTAATTTATTTATTTTTCATATGCAAATGGAAACGGGAATTATAATAGTGTGCAAGTTCGATACATCTAACACTATATGCATTTATGTGGTTTCATTCTTTACTCAAAAATCAACAGAAGCTAACACAACTTTTGGAACTTATGAGTTATGACACGAATGTGTTCCGTGTATTGTAGCTTGTGACATGCTAAAATTTGGACATGCTTTTTCAACTTCTACAGTGGGGACAAAAACCACCACTAATTGTAAAAGTTGTCGCTTCGTGCTAGTGTACTGTTTTTAACTTATGGAAGAATATCTTTCTGTGCATTTTTTTTTGGGGTTACAGTCGTATGTGCATTTTTCTGAAACTCTCATTACTTCCTTGATTAGCTGTCTCCTTATTCTCTATTTTCTAACCTGCAAGTAGTAATTAATTTCCCTGTGTTCTAGGGGCCGGCTAAAATCACCATGGTCACAAAGGAAAAGAAAACATGCTCTGTCATCTCAGCAATGGAAATGCTTGTTTACAGAAGATGGTAAATTCTGTGATGGTGGAAATAAGTTCCTGAAAAGAGTTCGCAGTGGAGTGAGTTTACCTATTTTTTTTATTGCACAAAATTATGTTTCGTATACATATTTTTAGAATTAATTAAATTATTAATTTCTGATGCAGGGTGTTGATCCTAGTATCAGGGCTGAGGTTTGGCCATTCTTGCTTGGAGTGTAAGCCATTCATTTCTAGATGATTATAGATCTTTAATACTTATTTCGTTACATAATTGATGAATCGTAATTATCTTTAAATTAATAGCTCTGCCTGTTGTTTTTCTCCATGTGTGCATTTGGAAGGATAGTGATTGCATTGTTATTTCTTTCGTTAAGAATATTAGAATTTGATCTTTTCTTTTTCACCATGTATATATTTGAAATTTATTCAGATAAAATTTGTACAACTACTGATTATACTTTAAACAAGCAGGTATGACTTGGGCAGCAGCAAAGACGAAAGAGATGTTATAAGAACTCAAAATAGGTGGGAATGCAAAATGTTCGATTCATTTTATTGTGTGTGCTCTATCCATCATGTATTGTTAGACTTCAAATGTATATTGTTTGGATTTTTTCTTTCCTGAGGGGGGTGTTAACTTCATTTTAACTTTATTCCAAAATCTTTATACACAGAAAGCAGTATGAGAAACTCCGCAGACAATGTCGGAAACTTGTGAAGCAAAGTAATGAGAGAAATAAGTTAAATGAAGTTGGTGAAATCAGCTTTGAGGGAGATGGTAAAAGTCTGTCTCCAGATTCTGGTTCTTCCAGTTCTGACGATGCAGCCAGTGCTAGGGAATCTCTTTCTAGTGAGGATAGGAGCCCTGATGTTGAACATTCCGACAATCTGTCCAGTGCCCTGTTGGAAGGGGAAGATGTTCCTAATGCGAACAACGCTGATGCCTCTACACTGGATACTGATTTCTCTGATTCGGACTCCTCTGAAGGTCCTGAAGTAATTCAGGCAGTTCCTTCTGATGATGTTCAAGAACATAACAATCCAAACGAAGCTTCCCGGGAAGTATCTTCTCCCACCAAAGCAAAAATCCCATCAAAGGCACCAACCAATGAAGATTTTTCCACCTGGCAACGAATTATCCGACTTGATGCAGTACGTGCCAATGCTGAATGGATGTCATGTTACCCATCTCATCCCTCATTATCAGACAGTAGGGCACGTCGAACTGCCGAGGCTGTTGGCTTGAAGGATTATGGTCACCTAGAGGCTGGCAGAATCTTCCATGCTGCTAGACTAGTTGCTATTCTTGAAGCATATGCACTATATGACTCTGACATTGGCTACTGCCAAGGTATGAGTGATCTGCTATCTCCTATAGTTAGTGTTATATCAGAGGATCATGAGGCTTTCTGGTGTTTTGTTGGATTCATGAAGAAGGCACGGCAAAATTTTAGGCTTGATGAAGTGGGTATTCGCAGGCAACTGGATTTAGTCGCAAAAATAATCAAGTTTAAGGATTCCCACCTTTTTAGGCATTTGGAAAAGCTTCAGGCTGAGGATTGTTTTTTTGTCTATAGAATGGTGGTTGTAATGTTTCGAAGGGAATTGACATTTGAACAGACCCTTTGCCTATGGGAAGTGATGTGGGCGGATCAAGCGGCTATCAGGGCAGGTATTGGGAAATCTGCGTGGAGCAGAATTAGGCAGCGTGCTCCACCAACAGAAGATTTATTGCTTTATGCAATTGCAGCTTCGGTGTTGCAGAAGAGGAAATTGATCATTGAGAAGTACAGCAGCATGGATGAGATCATTAGGGAATGCAATAGTATGTCAGGTCATCTTGATGTTTGGAAACTGCTTGATGATGCACATAACTTAGTGGTCATCCTGCATGACAAAGTAGAGACATCATTCTCATGACTCCAATAAACACTCTACTTTACAACGTTATCTTAAAAAAAAATTATCTTAGGCTGCCGGATTTCTCATCTGCATCTAAAATAAGCCCTGGAGCTGCAAGACCTTTTGCATACTACTCTGAGGTCTGCTGCTTAAACATGTCACTGCTTATTTGCTTGATTTTGTGTCGACAACGGTGGCTAATGTGTGGATGGTTTCTTCAAATGGGAATGTCATCTTTTTTTATTCCCTCTTGGGCTCTGCCAATTTCCGTGCCATCTGAATATCTTCGAACCATTCTTCGCTTCATCTGGATGCTTGGTTTTCGAATGTTAAGTAATGAGTTCAAATTCTTAAGCGGTTGAAGTTTTACTTAACTGGTCTTAGAATCAACGATATCATTTAGCGTTTGATTGGATTAGGAACTGTTAGTTTCAGTTTTCCGTGGGATCAATTTATTATTGGTCTTAAATTTTTTTAGGACAATAACATGTTAAAAAGTGTAAGGTCGGAAGCCACGCTTCTCTAAAACATTATTGTAACAATTGGAAAAGTTCATTTTTATTATTTCTTATCAGTTTTGAAGAACCCTAGATACCTTTTTTTTTTTTTTTTTTAATTTACCTTTCATTCTTAAAATAACTACAATTCTGACTTTACTCTAATAAGAACTATTTTTATGTGTTCGGAATTCTTGGTTGGATTACTAGTATTATCTCATAAAAAACTGACAGTCAATGGCTTTATAATTTAAAGTTTTTATTATTATTTTAATGTTTTAATGTATTTATTATTCATTATATTTAATTTTACAAAATGTTAAATGTGAAAGGGGTAAAAGAAGAGACTATTGGTATATTTGTTATATTTCATTATTGTAAACGAGAGTGTGCTACAAAGAGTGAAGTTAAAGCACGAAAAAGAATACAAGTATTTATACAAGCAAAGAAACCAAAAGAAAGAACTAACTATGTTAAGCATACAATTAATAGATTCTAAAACCTTTGTCCCAAGTTGGAAGGATTGTAAGGCATATGACAAGCATTATAATGTTTGCAATTTGATTTGCACTCGTGATAGGCACAAGTGAAGGACATTTGCTTGAACTAGATTTTGTAAAGTGTAGTAATATATTTCAATGTGTTTAGTAACTTCATGAAATATGGGATTAGAAGTAATATGCACATATTTATTATCACGGTAAAGAATTATAAGTATCGCAATGTAAGACTTAATGTCCTAGAGAATTTGGAGAAGGTATTATGAAGATTTAATTTAGTTAAATCTATGTTAAAGGTTCTTAGACTATTTGGAGAAGTAGACTATGTATTGGTTTTAGAATGTTTGGTAGTGCAAGATTGTTTGTCTTGATCAGTGTTTTTGTCATCTTCTTGGGGTGCCTATCTTCAGAGTACCAAAAGACATTAGATTGTCAGTTCCAACAATTATAAATTCTCGATGTTGGTAGACGATTAGTCGTCTCGAACCACTTTGGCATGTCTTATTGAAGTTAGTTAGATAGTTTTAAATATATAAATAGGACATTATATGAATAGTTGTATTAACTTTGAGTTGAGAGTTCACTGTGAGATAGATTTTGTGTTATAATCTCAGTTTTATACTTATTGAATTTCTGTTCGTGGGATGTAACTTGGAGTTAGTTAACAGTTCAACTAAACCACATTAATTCTTTGTGGGATTTCTTTGTTTATTCTTCTTGTTTACCTTCTATTTGTTCTTACGGGTTTCTCTATTATCGCCTGGACTGTTTGTGTGGTAAACAATTTAGTGGATCATGAGCTATTTCCTAAAAACTAGTGTGGTGAACATGGAACGAAGGAAACTCAATCATCATGACTTCTATAAAGTATGAAGTTGAGAAATTCACTATCTTGAATAAATTTTTGGGTTATTGGAGTTAAAGATATGTGTTCCTCTGGTTCAATAGGCCTCCTTGAAGCTTTGGAAGAAGAGTCCAAGCTTGATAGAACCTTGGCTAAGAAGGATAGGATTGAGCTTATGGAGAAGGCTCATAACGTGATTGTTCTAAATTTTGGTGACAAGGTGTTAAGACAAGTATCGAAGCAGAAGACCCAACAGGGTTATAGATGAAGCTTGAAATCTTGTATATGACTAAGTCTCTAGTGAACCGTCTGTACCTGAAGCAGGCGTTGTGCATGTATAAAATAAGTTGTGAGAAGACAATCAATTAATAGCTGAACGAATTTAATAAATTGATTCTTGATCTTGAAAATATTGATGTTCAAATTGATGATGAAGATTTAGTATTGTGTTGTGTTCCCTGCCTAAGAAGCATGGTCATTTTAAAGAGACCTTATTGTATGGAAGAGAGATTCTCTATTGAGGAGGTTCATGCTGCCTTGAACTTGAAAGAGTTGAATGAGAAGTTTGACATTAAGGCATCCAATGTTGGAAATGGCCTTGTAGCAAGAGGGGGACCGTCTACTAGGTATAACAAAGGAGAAGTTAGGTGAAGGTTGAAGTCTAAGCCTCGTGATTGAAGAGTAGTGAATGTATACAAATGTTATTATTAAAAGAAGGAAGGTCACACAAGGAAGTATTTTCCTTAAAGGAAGAAGAAGGTTAGTAACCCTGATAGATCGTCTAGGTCTAGTAGATGGTCTGATGCACTGCCTACATCTAGTGAAGTAGATTTGATAAAAGAAAATTATGTATCATCAGAGGTCCTCATGGTATTGTTTAGTGTTAATGAGTGTGAATGGATCATGGACTTTGGTTAGTTGTTCCTTGAAGATAACAAGTTTTGTAAAAGAATTGGTATTCATCTGCATGATGGAACTATGGAACTGAGAGGATGCTTGAAAAAGTCAGGTATGTACCTAGCTTGAAACAAAATCTAATATCACTTGGAGAACTTAAAAAGAAGGGGTATGTGTTTAAAATGTGAAAGGGGAATGTTGAAGGAGTTGAAGGGGTTCATGGTAGAGGAAGAAAGGTACGCCTTGGAAGGTGTTGTAGTCTCTAGGTTAGGTAGTAAAAAGATCGTCTACTCCATGATAGAGTTATGACATAGACAACTAGGTCATGTGAGTAAGAAAATCTTAATGGAGTTGGGCATAGAAAACGTGTCTAGGAGTGACAAAATTGAACAGCTAACATTTTGTGAGCACTGCATGTAAAGGAAAGCATACAAAATATATTTTAACATGAGTTAGTAAAGGACAAGGGGACCCTTCATTACGTTCATGATGATCTGTGGGGATCATTTCCTACTCCTTCACACTCTAGGGCTAGATACTTTTGTTGATTCATGATGACTATCGGAGGAAGTTATGGATCTACCCTCAAAAGACCAAAGATGAAGCATTTAAGAACTTCAAAAGCTGGAAGCATTTGGTAGAGAACCAAACTAATAAGATGGTGAAAAATTTCAAAACTAATAATGGCCTTGAGCTTTGTTATGGACTATTTAGCACCTTATACACAGAGCATGACATAACTAGGCACTAAACTATTGCATGAACTCCTCAGCAAAATGACCTAACAGAAAGATTCAATAGGACCATTTAGGAATGAGTGAGGTGCGTGACATTGAGTGTTGGAGTTCTAAAAAAAATTTGGGTTAAAGCTACTACTATTGTTGCTTATCTGATCAACATATGTCCTTCAACTACATTGGATATGAAGACTCCTAAAGAAGTTTGGTGAGGACACTCCCCTAACCTTGATCATCTGAGAATCTTTGGTTTGTTGCTTATACTCACATTAAGAAAGGTAAATTGGATGCCCATTCTGTTAAATGCAAGTTTCTTGGGTATTTAGAAGATTCGAAAGAATATTGTATATGGTGTCTTGATTCAAGATTCAAGAAATTTATCATCATTAGAGATGTTGTCACCAATGAAACTAAAA
The DNA here is from genome assembly GCA_013389735.1 of Phaseolus lunatus. Classification (NCBI taxonomy): domain Eukaryota; kingdom Viridiplantae; phylum Streptophyta; class Magnoliopsida; order Fabales; family Fabaceae; genus Phaseolus; species Phaseolus lunatus. The sequence continues at coordinate 7,354,513 of CM023857.1, forward strand.
TGACTTACAACCCAAAAGTTTCTAAATATAAGCCTGGAAGAAGCGGTGGTGCTGAGAAGGTTATCATTGTGGTGGAGTTCAGTAAATGAGATGAGTCTAAAGTCGTTAGATTGTTTTATACATCCGAAGAAGATAGACACTTAGCTAATGCGCCTAAAGATGATAAATGTTTTGTTACATATGGTGAAGACCAATGTGTTGATGATTACAAACTTGCCATAAATAAAACAAGAAGAATGATCAAAACTCTAGAAAGGTATAACTATGCAGAAGTAATTGAATTGTACTTAGTGGCTGTTAATGAGGTATTTGAAAATGAACTTTCTAGTGCATTGTCTTCCTTAGCAAGTAAGGAGAAGACACAATGCCTAGAGGCCATAAATGAAGAGATGAAGTCGCTTCATTTAAACAATACCTAGACTGTAGTTCATAGACCTGAGGGTTCTAGGTCGATCAATTGCAAATGGATTTTCAAATAAAAAGATGGTGCTTTAGGAACTAATCAATAGAAATTTGAGGCGGGACTTGTGTCTAGAGGTTTTACAAGTAGGGAAGGAATTGATTATAATGATGTTTACTCTACTATTGTGAAAACAAATCTATATAGATGTTATTAGTCATGGTTGTTAGCTTGAGCTAGGACATATGAATGTGATGTTAAGGCAGCATTTTTAGATGGAGACTTAGATGAAACCACTACATAAAGTAACTAGAAGAATTTAAGGTAGGAGGCAAGGAATATTTTGTCTGTAAGCTTAACAAATCTTTGTATAGTCTAAAACAATTCTTAAGGAAATGGAACGTACTATTTGATGAATCCATTACTAGAATTGGTTTTGAGTGTAGGAAATATGTTACTTATGTCTACTTCAATTTTCTGGCAGACAATTTGTTCTTTATATTGTTGTTGTTTATAGAATATATTTTGATAGTAAGCAATAATAAACCTGAGGTACATAAGGTTAAAATTGAGCAAAATATCGAGTTTGAAATGAAGTACATGGGAGCTACTTGGAAGATTTTAGGTACTTGTCTTAAGAAACCTATCTCAAACAAATCCTTGATAAGTGTGGTATGAAAAACTTAAAACAAGTTTCTACACCTCTTGTTTCCCATTATAAGTGAGTGATAGTCTCGTATGATGGTGGAGGAACAATATTATATGGACGACCTTCCATATTCTAATTTAGTTTGTTCTATGATGTATGCTATAGTCTGCACACACCCTTACATAGCTTATGTTATGAGTGTTATAAGCAAGTTTAAGTCTAACCTTGGATGGGCATGATGAACATAGTTTTACTCATACTTAGAACATCTAATTATGAATGAATCCACTATTTTAGATAAGATTCATACAATTGGGTTTATTTAGATTCTAAGTGTTATTATTGTTAATCTTGGATTTTTAGTCAGTGAAAATGGTCCAACAACTCCTCTATTAAGAGTTCACTGAAGAAGCATTAATGCAAACATCAAGTTTAGTGGAGAAAAAGATGTAAAAGGAACTTGTTGAAAACGTCTTAAGATAGACGGTCTGATAGAAGCGTTTGATGCATAAATTTGATAGAAGAGTATGCTGATGCGAGTGGGCTTGAGAAATGAAGGTGCAAGTTGCTTCTTTGAATCAAAATAGAAAATGAAATCTAAGCACAAGAATTTAAGAGAATTGGAAGCTAGGTATATGGAAAAATAATAAGAAACAAAATCTACAATAAAACTGAAAAGAAATATGAGAATTCTGAAAAGTTGGAAACTAAGAAATAAAAACAAACAATATCTAAGACAGGATATAATTCTAAAATCCATGGAGAAAAGAGACTTATAAACACGTACAATCTTCAAGGAGAAGGCAATCAAGCTCCATATCGAAACACGTTCATAAACAAAGCATCATAGTTTTCTTAATTTTCTTATTCTCTTCTTTGTAATTCTTCTGTTTTGCCTTCGCATGGAAGACTAAAATCTTATAGGTTAATTCTCTTGTGATTTCACAATGAATTATGAGGTTTTGTGCAATTAAAGTTTAATTTTTCAATATTTGTAATAGGTTGTGCCAGACAGTAAGGTCTTTTTTAGTTCTAATTTATGTTAATAGAATAGTTTCTTAATGCATGTTGATGATTTATTTCTATTCTTTAATTGGAATTATTGTTTAGTTTGCATTATTCTGAACAACCTCCTATTTGCTTAACTCGAGATAAAAGACTATAAATCTTACAAGTAGACGCAAGAAGATGACTAAGGTACTGAAAGAATTAGTGAACACATGTTTCATTAATTAGATTCTATTAAATTGATTGACACATGTTTGGTCAATTTGATCCTATTTGGAAACTGAATGAATAAAATATATTTTAACGGATAAAGAATTCCTAGTTGATTGAACTTGGTTAACCTGCTTCCTTTATCTTTTTACTCTTATTTTTCATATTTTTGTTCAACAACTACACAACCCCCTTTTAATTGACTATTATTAACTAACACTTGTTGCAAATGACATATGGAGTTTGAATTATTGAGATTATAATTGAATTCATTTGGAGACGACTTGGGGTTTACTGACTCTGACTATACTTAATTTTTAGTCATCTTCTTTATAGTAGACGGTTGATACTTTTTTTGTTAAATTAAAATGATATTTAGCGTAGACCGTCTAACACAGTGTTAGGCCGTCTAACACAGTGTTAGGTCGTCTAATACCAAAGAGATAATAGTATAGATAAGGTAAGATGACCCCGACTCGTCTCTCCCAACAAATCCAATAGTGAAATCAGTAAACTAGTGTCCAAAATCTATCTACAGACAATAAAAGTTAGCAATAACAATAAAGTAAAAGAGGGTTGAGATTGTTGTATAGAAAAACAAAGTAGAGATTATAAAATATTAAAAGGAAGCAAATTGACTCTCAAGTTTATTAGACAGTGAATTCATCATTGATTTTCTTAGGATTTTCACTCTTTCAATTCTCACACGGTGTCAAACTTAATCAAACAAGCATCAATCAAATTTAATGAAATCTTATTAGCAAAACAAGCGTCCACTAATGTATTTAGTATCTCACTAGTTCTAATATCTACTCGTGAGATTTTCCACCTCTTGAATTATGCAAACATGAGATTGATTAAGAATAAATGAATTAACCAAGAACTCCAATTAAAGAAAATAATTGAATTCTCAACAAGCGTTCAAAAACAATTCTTTTGACATAAGCCATATTTCAAAAAGATCAACAATAAAGCACAATCTACTACAAAGAATTTAAGAATAAAACTTTATTAAACAAAAACCTCAAAATTCATTGCAAAGTCACAAGAGAATTTAGAAACTACTTTAGATACCAATAATTTTTTTAGCTTCTAGAATAATTTCTAATTTAGTCAATATAGTGACTAATTATTTTTTTGTCTCTAAAATTATTTTCTATTTAATGATTTTTTTTGTAGTGATTGTTACTATTAGAAATGTGAGTCTTTGTTCAATAAAATTTTCTTACATTCATAAAGTAGGAGAAATAGATGATTCAATGGTCAATGCATGGACAATATTGGAGGAAAATACTTATCAATGGTAGTATGTCTAATAGTGATTTTTAAAATTACCTTTGTGAAAAATGTCTACAACTATTACTTTCTTATGCAAACGCATTATAGCGAGGGAGGCAAATGTGTTTGAAAATGATGTGCATGAGGAATTGCTTTCAACCAACATCATTAGACAATCCCATTGTGATCACCTTAGCAATTGGAAGTTGTGAGAGATGCTACCATAACAATGAGCGAACCTGGAAAAAGGTTTCACAAAAACATGGATTTTAAAAATATTCTAGATAAGATATTAAATTAAGTAGACATTAAGTTCATCTATGTTTATGAAGTAAGACGATTGTCTTGTTTATATTCAAAAAACAAACAAATATTTGATATCCTTCATGAAAATATACATAATTATAACTTCATATCTTCATATTTTCATTACGATAACCGTCGAGTCGAGTTCTCTTGTTTATAGTGAGAAATATATTTTATAAATCATAGTTAGTTATCTGACATTCTCTAAAACTTAACTAATATCATCAATTTTCTAAAGTGTGTATTCCTAATTGATTTCAAGTAGCACAAGTAGATATCATTTTATTCATGATTAAGATGTTAAGATTTTAGGTAGTTTTATTGAATTTCCCTATTAATGATTAATAGGCCTTATAATTGACTTTAGATAAGTTACATTCTTTCTTAATAGGAGATCAGACTAACTACTGGTACACACCCCCCAGCTTTAAGTCGAGTAGGCAAAGAGATTTATCTAGCGAAAAACTTGAAATAAATTATGATGTAAGTTATGCTTAATCGGTGCATGATCGTGCATGAAAATATTATATCGCCCAATAACATAAGTTGCTTAATCGGTTTATGTTTGTGTTAGTTTGTTCTCAACGCTTTATCGATTGTCCATATTTCAATTACCATACAAGCTAAGGTTCAACAATTGCATAAGTTAAGAAAAAAAAACTCACTTGTGTTACACGAGATTAGACTTTAAGTAAATGTCAGTAGAGCTAGATATGAATGTCTTATAAGGTCAGTCTTTGTAGATATTGTCTGATAAAGTTGATCGCCTGATAAGGTTGACTTTTGTAGATACTGCTTGATAAGATCAATTTTTGGTAGATCTCACCTGGTAAGGTCGATTTTGTAGATATCGTCTGATAAGGTTGATTTTTCAATGTTTCGACCAATCCAACAACTGGTCCTAGTTAGCATTTTAATAATCCAATCGAGTTGGGGTTGAGGTTGATCACGGTCAACAATTTTAAACAATCTAGTCGAGTTAGGGTCGAGACTAATCATAGTCGGCAATGTTAACAATCCAACTGAGTTAAGGTCAAGGATAATCATAGTCAACAATTTTAACAATCCAGACGAGATGGGGTCGAGACTGATCATAGTTAGCAATTTTAACAATTCGGCCTAGCTGGGACCAAGGCTGGTCATAGTTATCAATTTTAACAATCCAACCAAGCTTGGGTAAAGACTGATCATAGTTAGCAATTTTAACAATCTAGTCGAGCTAGGATCAAGATTGATCATAGTCAACAATTTTATCAATCCAGTCGAGGCCTATCATAGTCAACAATTTTAACAATCCAACTAAGTTGAGGCTAATCATAGTTAGCAATTTTATCAATCAAACCAAGTTGGGATTAAGACTGATCGTAGTCAACAATTTTAACAATCTAGTTGAACTTAGATCGAGGTGATGGAAAATTCAACATAGTAAAAATAATATATCTCAACAAGAGCAATAAGCAGCGGATAATAATTTCTCCAACTAGCAAGAATCTGTGAGGAGCAATAACAAATAATGGTAGCAACAAAAACACACTTCAGGAAGACACAAAAATTTTTAACGTGAAAAACCTTCTCAATGTGAGAAGTAAAAATCACGGGCATAAGTAAGTCAATCAAACTCCACTATGATCAATGGTTACAAGAAAGTCTCAAAACAGCACAAATTGTGCTCAATTACCAGCCAAATAGAAATACAATAGAGATGAAACAAAGAACAAGAAACCTGAAAAATTCCGAAAACTGCAGCTACTGTACACGGCCTATATGTCACTGTTCCGATGATTTTCAAACAATCCGAACGGTTCAATTGAAGCACCACAAGGTATGAACCTGTTCACAAAATTTCATTCTGATCCAACGGTGGACGAAACAGCAGCAGCAATCCGAAAAAACTCGTTCTCAATAGAAACGCTGAAAACACTGCTGTTATGTGAGATGAATTTCTCTTTGCTCAAACCACTTCTGCAAGATCCGAACGGTCAGATTAAATTCACACAATGTATAAACCTACTGACAAAATTTCAGCCCGATCCAACGGTGAACAAAGTGTCGACGGCGGCCAGAAGTTACTGGGCCAAATTTTTCTATCTTTTTCTTTTCTCTCTCTTTTTCTCTCTCCGTCTCTACTGACGGCTGTCACACTCTCTCTGTTCAGAAAAAACCCTAAAGGTGATTAAAAATTAGATTGGGCCTCCACATAGGAAGTGAGCCCAATCGAACAAATCTCCCCCTCACAACTATGTGGAGATGATCGACAAACCGACAATCTCACAACAAGTTTCAAACTTGCTTCTCAGTAGTGTCTTAGTCATCATATCAGCACAATTATCATCTGTATGAACTTTTGCCAACTCCAGTAACCTAACTTCCAAAGCATCACGTATCCAATGATACCTCACATCAATATGCTTGGACCTAGAATGAAAAGTTGAATTCTTACCGAGATGAATGACACTTTGACTATCACAAAATAGCAAGTACTTGTCTTGCACAAAACTAAGCTCTTGCAGGAGTTTTTTCACCCAAAGCAACTCCTTGCATGCTTCTATAATGGCAATGAACTCTGCCTCAGTAGTGGACAATGCAACACACTTCTGCAATCTAGATTGCCATGCCACAGCTCCCCCTGCAAATTTAATCACGTAGTCTGAGGTAGACCTTCTAGTATCTATGTCTCCGCCCATATCAGAATCAGTATAGCCTACAAGGGTAGGCTTATCACCTCCAAAACAAAGCTTCAAATAAGTAGTACCATGAAGATACCTTAAAATCCATTTCATAGCATTCTAATGCTTTCTACCTGGATTAGACAAAAATCTACTAACAGTACCAACAACATGTGCAATATCAGGTCTTGTACACACCATTGCATACATCAAACTACCCACAGCAGATGCATAAGGAACTCGTTGCATATCTAATTTTTTAGTTTCATTAGAAGGATTTTGTTTTGCACTCAATTTAAAATGAGTAGCAAGAGGAGTGCTTACCGCCTTAGCATTTTTCCATCTGGAACCTCTGTAGCACTCTTTTAACATAGTGCTCCTGTGACAACCAAAGCTTCTTCTCTTGCCTATCACGCATGATTCTTATACCAAGAATTTTCTTAGCAGCTCTCATGTCTTTCATAGCAAATGACTCACTCAATTGCTTCTTCAACCTGTTGATGATGGAAATATCTTTTCCAACAATAAGCATGTCGTCAACATACAACAACAGGATAATGAAATCATTATTAACAAACCTTTTAACAAAGACACAATGATCAGAAGTAGTCTTCTTGTAGCCATGCTCACAAATAATAGATTCAAACTTCTTGTACCATTGACGCGGAGCCTACTTCAAGCCATATAGACTTTTTCTCAGCCTACACACATGATCTTCCTTGCCTTTAATAAGAAAACCATCAGGTTGCTTCATGTAAATCTCTTCCTCCAAATCACCATGAAGGAAAGCAGTTTTAACATCCATTTGCTCTACCTCTAAATCAAGAGTAGCAGCCAAACTCAACACAATTCTAATGGATGAAATTTTCACCACAGGAGAAAAAATCTCATTGAAATCAATGCCTTTTCTCTGTCTAAAACCTTTCACCACCAATCTGGCTTTATATCTTGGAGATGTAGAATTTCTTTCTTGCTTTACCCTGTAAATCCACCTGTTGTCTAGAGCCTTCTTGCCTTTTGACAATTTCACCAAGTCAAAAGTGTGATTATCATACAAAGACTTCATTTCATCTTGCATTGCATCCAACCACTTTTTCATTTCTTCACTCTCTATGGCCTCAAGATAACACTCAGGTTCTCCTTCATCTCTCAAGGTAACATAGTCATCAGAAGGATACCTGGTAGATGGTTCCCTCGGCCTATTAGACCTCCGAATTTGAACTTGAGGTGGTTCAAAAGCATCACCAAGATCTTCATCTTGTGACATCCCATGTTCCTCGTCAACGTCATCAATAGGAACATCAAAATTATCTCCAAGTTGCTAATCATCAACATCATCATGTTGCTCATCATTTTGAACATTATTCTCAATAGTATCCAGATCACGTAGAGGCATTCAAAACTAGATCAACATTAGACAATCTATTATCTATCTCAGATGTCGTCTTCTCTATCTTGTCAATATCTTCAATGGTTTGATCTTCCATGAACTTCACATCACGACTTCTAATTCACCTCCTTTCAATAGGATCAAAGAACTTGTAGCCAAATTCATCCTGACCATAACCAATAAAGATGCATTGCCTTGTCTTCGCATCCAACTTGGATCTCTCATCCTTTGGAACATGCACATATGCTTTACAACCGAAGACTCGCAAATGATCATACTTGACATTCTTGCCAAACCTAAACTTGTTTGGCACCTCACCATTCAAAGCAACTGTAGGACTCAAATTAATAACATGCACCGCAGTGTACAATGCCTCACCCCAAAAATGCTTAGGCAACTTTGCTTCAGAAAGCATACACCTAACTCTTTCGATCAATGTCCTATTCATCCTTTCTGCTAAACCATTCAGCTGAGGAGTTTTAGGAGGAGTCTTTTCATGTCTTATACCGTGTTGCTTGCAATAAACATCGAACGATCCACAATACTCACCACCATTGTCAGTACGAATGCATTTCAGCTTCTTGCCTGATTGTCTCTCAACCAAAACATGAAATTCTTTGAATTTTTCTAGAACTTGGTCCTTTGTCTTCAAAACATAAACCCAAAGCTTTATGGAATAATCATCAATAAAGGTAACAAAATAAAGTGCACCAGTAAATGACTTTACCTTCAATGGGCCACAAACATCATAACGCACCAATTCAAGCAACTCTGACTTCTTTGAGGGAGGATGCTTCTTGAAGGATACTCTGGTCCGCTTACCAGCCATGCAATGAGAACATTTCTCTAACTCTGCACTCTTTAATCCCGGAAGCACATCCTTTTTAGCTAAACAATTCAGCCCTTTCTCACTGATATGACTAAGCCTTCAATGCCACAAAGAAGCATCCATATCCATGGCGTTCTCACTGTCTTTAGCAACCAATGCCTTTGTCCAATACAATTTACTAATTCTCTCCCCTTTGGCCACAATTAGATTACCTCTGGAGAGTTTCCACTTTCCTGAACCAAAGTGATTTTCATAACCACTATCATCAAGCATCTGCACAGAAATCAAATTAAAGTGGATATCTGGAGCATGTTTGACTCCTCTAAGCAACAACTGCATTCCCATATTGGTTTGCAAGCAAACATCACCAATACCAACTATCTTAGACACACCATCATTACCCATCTTCAACACTCTAAAATCACCAAAAGTGTAAGATGTGAAGAACTCTTTCCTTGGTGTAACATGCAATGTAGCACCACTGTCAATTATCCACATGCTCTCATCTAATACAATATTAATTGAATCATGGTCACAAAGAATAATAAGATCATCATTACAAATAGCAGTAGTAACATTCATTGTCATGATGTTTCTCCTTCTGCTTCCCTTTCTTATCTTTGTTCTCCTTTTTCCAAAGAAAACAGTTTCTCTGAATGTGTCCTGTTTTGTGACAATAATGACACTCCACATTTTTGTATCTAGACTTGGACTTACTTCTGTTGTTCTATCTACTCCCTTTCGGTTCCTTTTTCTGACTTCTCCCCCTATTTTCAGTGACAAGTACCTCGGAATGAGATGAAGTACCATGAGCCATCCTTCTCATGTCCTCATTAAGTACACTACTCTTGACATTTTCCAAGGAGACAACACCATCAGGAGATGAGTTTGTAATTGAAACCTGAAATGTTTCCCAAGAATCTGGTAAAGTATTCAGTAGCCATAATCCCAACACTTCATCATCAAATTTGATGCCCATTTGTGACAATTGATCTCGGAGCCCCTGAAAATCATTTAAGTGATCTGAAATAGAAATCCCCTCCTTGTACCTCAAATTCATCAAGGAATTCAACAAATATAATTTATTGTTTCCTGTACTAGAAGCATACAAAGTCTCAATCTTCTTCCACAAGGATTTTTCATGTTCCTCATTAGCAATGTGATTATTAACATTGTCTTCAACAAACTGACGAATAAAACCACAAACCTACTGATGCTCAAACTTCCATTCCTCACCAGTCTTGTCTTTTGGCTTTTCAGTAGCAAATACAGGAAGATGCAATTTCTTCACAAATAATAGATCCTTCATTTTTCCCTTCCATAAGTGATAGTTAGTGTCGTTCAAACAAATCATCTTATTTGTATTTGCCTCCATCATTCAAGTAGTCAAATAGCTCTAACCTAGGAGCTCTGATACCACTCTCATGCGAAATTCAACACAATAAAAATAATATCTCAACAAGAGCAATAAGCAGCGGATAATAATTTCCCCAACTAGCAAGAATCTGTGAGGAGCAATAACAAATAATGGCGGCAACAAAAACACACTTCAGGAAGACACAGAAATTTTTAACGTGAAAAACCTTCTCAACCTTCTCAATGTGAGAAGTAAAAACCACAGGCACAAGTCAGTCAATCAAACTCCACTATGATCAATGTTGTGGTTACAAGAGAGTCTCAAAACAATACAAATTGTGCTCAATTACCAGCCAAATAGAAATACAATAGAGATGAAACAAAGAACAAGAAACCTGAAAATTTCCCAAAATTGCAGCTACCGTACGCGGCCTATATGTCACTGTTCCAGTGACTTTTGGACAATCCGAACAGTTCAATTGAAGCACCACAAGGTATGAACCTGCTGACAAAATTTCAGCCCGATCCAACGGTGGACGAAACAGCAGCAGCAATCCGAAAAAAACTCGTTCTCAATAGAAATGTTGAAAACGCTGCTGTAATGTAAGATGAATTTCTCTCTGCTCAAACCACTTCTGCAAAATTCGAACGGTCAGATTGAATTCACACAAAGTATGAACCTGCTGAAAAAATTTCAGCCCGATCCAACGGTGAACAAAGTGTCGGAGACGGCCGGAAGTTACTAGGCCAAACTTTTCTATCTTTTTCTTTTCTCTCTCTTTTTCTCTTTCTGTCTCTGCTGACGGCTGTCACACTCTCTTTGTTCAGGAAAAACCCTAAAGGTGATTAAAAATTAGATTGAGTCTTCACACAAAAAAATGAGCCCAACCCAACACGAAATTGATCATGGACATCAATTTTATTAATCTAGCTGGGTCGGAGTTGAGACTAATCAGAATCAACAATTTTGCCAATTCCGCCAAACTCTGATCGAGATTGATCATTGTCATTATATTTAATAATTCAGTCGAGTCAAATCAAAATTATTATAGTCTAACATGAAAAGTTATTAGTAATACGTAAAGTTATTGTAGAAAAGACTTTTGTTCAAATTAAACTCAATAAACCAAAATGATATCGGTTCACTCAAATCAAGATGTTCAATTAAAAAAATATAACGTGTGAAATTTGAATCATATTTAATTAATATTTTACAGGAAGGACTTAAATAAAAAAATTCTGTACAATTAAAAATATTATTGAATAATATAATGTAGGCTATTCTTTTCAGTTTAGTTGGTAAAATTTGATACTAGTTAATGTTTTTCTTTTTTTCTTTTCAAAGTAAAACGGTAGAATGATAGATTTCGTAAAATAAAAAAGAATAATAAAATGTAATCAAAATAAAATTAACTTTATTTTTAGTTTATCTAAATATGATCTCATTTATATTTGTAAATTTTACATCTTGAGACTTTATAATATTATTTCTTAGTTTTTATATCGAAGTGTGATTAGTTTAACGTTAAAATAAAAAATATTAATTAAGATAATTAAAGTAATAAGAAATCAAAATTCAAGATAATGAATTTTCAAACAAATAATTTAATTAAAAAATATTTTTATTTAATATAAACAAAACAATGCTATACATTAATTTTTATTTTTTTTTATCAAAACAGTTTTTTTTTTTAAAACGTTAAACTTATTATGATACTATAATTTTGAATTAATATTAAATAATTTATTTTCTAATAATGAAAAATAGACATTTCATCTTTAAAAGAAAAGTAATAATTATTTTTATATATTAAGGATTAATAATTAAATATATTAAAATATAATTTTTTTAAAATTCTTTCCTTTTTAAAAAAGTTCTCAAAGTTAAGGTTAGCAACGAAGAGTGAATAATAGATAACTTTTATTTGAAAAATGTGTATGAGATATTATAAGACCAATATTCTCAACGAAAATAATTATGTTTAAACCAAATATTACAAGAAGTAGAGCACTTTCGTTGTTACCATTTTCCTTGGTCTTACCCTTTTATTGCTTTGAAACAAAATCAAGTTTTTCAAATGGAATTCACTAAATTACTAAATTTCAGAGACCCTTTCTTTCCCTCTCTTTTATTTCTACATCTTTTTACTTTTTATAGTGGTGGTGGTGGTGTTGATGCTTGATACATTGAGATCCTTTGGAATGAAATCATTAAAGGAAGATTTAGAAGAGTGAAATCAAATTTTCAAATTCTTTCCTAAGTGAATTTTCTTGACATAGTGTCAAAGGAAAAGTAAAGAAAGAGATTCTTTTAATTTGAGAATTTCATTATTAATGACTTAAAAGAATACAAATAACAACAATGTTATCTTATAGAGACAGGAAAAGTTTTATTTAATCGTGGACACCATTGTTCTAATTCAAATTTAAATTACTTCAAACTAAAACATTCAAGTAAAATCTTCTTATTCACAGTGACAAATATATTTTATAAACTTTAATTAGTTGTCTCATATTTTATGTAATATAATCTAATTTTTAAAATTTATATATTTCTCAATTGAAACTACAACTAAATATTACTTTATTTTTGACTAAAATTTTAAATAATATTATTAAATTAATAATTAATAAATCTTATAATCAACTTCTTAATAAAATATCATACTCACTACCCATACAATAACATAATGTAATTGACTAAATTGTATTTTTTTTTCATAGTACTTCCATATTTTTCTTCATTATATAACGTCAAGATGATTTTTGTGACTCCACCTAATATGCTAGGAAATAAACAAATTTATTTTGATAATATATATAAATAATACATAGACACACACGTGTGTGTATACACATAATCCAACCATTTTTATTTTTTTTAAAAACTACTCCATTTATATAATTATAAACATAATCAACTTATTTTTTACGTTAGACTTACATGTTTTTCTTCATTATAAAGTGTAGACCCCACATAACTTTTAAAATCTTTCTACTCCTTCCTTTCCTACCAAAAAACCCATTATACTCATTTTCAGTCTCTTCCTACCAAACTAATCATAACAAAGTCAAGAACTCTGAAAACAATTCAGAAGCCCAAATAGAAGATGACATTTTATCATAAAGTTCATGGTGTTCAAACCATAGGAAACACCCAACACTGGTACCACTATTACATCAAAATTACAACCCTGTATCCGAGATCAGACCAAAAAAATAGAAGCACAGCGATATCATAGCACCATTTTATGATATTTTTGCCCTTGAGAAGTCCATCTCTGGATGCTGCAAACACATGACAGTTGAATGTCAGATCTCTCATATCAATGAAGAGCATGTGATGGAAAGAAAAATATGAAAATCAGGAGTTCACCTCGCTCATAAATTTCTTCAAGATTTCCTGCTTCTCGAGCTCATGAATACTAGGGAGGCCCATAGACTTCTGTCTCTGATCAAACTATATAATAAAAGAGAACTAAACCAACTAGAAAAATGTATTCTAAAATCCAAAAACAATGTCATTTGCATGTAATAAATCCGTTACCATCATTTTTTCTACAGTCAGTCGAGTTTCAAGATCGAGGTCAGAAAGTCTGCTGTTCTCAGGCTCCACTTTTTGGGTATCAATTTCAGGATCACCCTTTACAACACATTTCCACCAGTCCATTTGATTATGCTTGGTCAAAAGAATAGAAATTGTATTTTGATCCTCTGCAAATAGATTTGTACATGAAGTGAAACAATGAGTGAAACAGCAAGAGATCATTCATTCTCACTCAATTAATTAACAAAAAAATGAAATCTGATCCCTGCAAATTATCATCACTTAAAAGCATTTTTACTAGCGACAATTTAGTAATCCTTTACCTATGCTCCAATAACAGTCATCTGGCTTTATGGATTCATATAGCTCACCCTGAAAATATTTTAAAAATAATCTGCAAAAACGTTACAAAAACTACACACAAACTAAAGATAACATAGCTAGGTTGAAACAATAAATCTTAATGAATGTAGCATGCATCCCCTGAGAATAAGTTTAACATAAACTTACATCAATAATTGGTGGTTGGCCTTTGAGTCCAACTTTTAGATGGTTCTTCTTTATATCGCATATGACAAACCTAGATTTCGTTCCAGTAGGCACAGGAACACTCACATTGACCTCCTCAAGAGTTTGAGCCCAGGAGTACTTTTCTAGATCCAGGCCATTACCGCTGTTTGGTACTGTTCAGCCGTTGAAAACAATCAATAAAATTAAAATAAAATGTAACTTCAAATAAAGAGTTAATAAAGAATCAATAAATATACAATATATAAAATAATTTTAGTTGTCAGCGGTGTGCTAGCAAGGAAATCACTAATCTAGAACACTGGTATATATGATTCCTCAGTACAACAATAAATAACTTAATCCACTAACCATAACACATATCATTTCAAGGTGCCACAAAAGAAACAAAGAAGGGATGTTGACTGGCATTTAGAACCGTTCCCTTTACACATCCAATGTTAGCCAAAATCGGGAGTATACTTTCAAACATGCAGTTCAGTTGTGAGTGTAATTGAAATGTTTTTGACAGAGTAAGAATTTGAATTAATAAAATTGATTTAATAATTATTTACCTGTATCACCCACAATGTGTTAATTAATTTTATAATAAATGGTTTACAGCGAAACCGTGAATAAGTGGTGTTTGTGATGGCTCATTCAAGATTGAACAATGTGTTAATTAATTTTTTAATAAATGGTTTACAGCAAAACCATGAACAAGTGGTTTTTGTGATGGGTAATTCAAGATTGAACAAGAAAGATGCAAGAAAAAAAAAAAAAAAGGAAAACTATAAAATCTTGTTTCTAATAATGAATGGACTTTAAAGGAATAATCTCGTGTAACCATTTATTTCAAGAAAATGTATATACAAACTTCTCCACGTGTATTTCTAACAGAACATTGAAGTTGAAATAGCGTTAATCTCTTTACCTATTCCACGTGTATTTCTAACAGAGCATTAAAGTTGAAATTGCGTTAATCTCTTACATATTCCAAATGTATTTCTAACTGAACATTAAAGTTGAAATAGAGTTAATCTTTTACCTATTGAAGCGCTTTCTTGGCCCTTCTTTTTCTCCACCGCTGCCGCATCCTCCTTGGAGGCTTCTACTTCCTTATTTTTCTTTTCGGCCGTTTCCGCTGTTACATTGACTTTGGCGGCGTTCGCCATAGACACAACTTCTTCCACGGCGGTGTCGTTTTGGAAGAAGTCGCTTGTTTGGGCGACGAAATCAAATACTTTGCGCAGAAAATCTCGCGGGTTGGAGGCATCAAAATTGGCGCTAAACGAATGAGTTTCGGATTTTGACGAGGCAGAGGTTCCAGAGCTACTTGCGTTGCTCTGCTCCTCTTCTTCGTAATCGGAGATGATCGCCATGACGGTAAAGAGCGTGAGAAGAGTATACCAGAAAATTATCACGGGACAGTACAGAAGAAAGAGACACACTAAGGCTTATTTATAGAAAACGGTTTAAACACCTCTCCAAGATGATACACGGAAAACCTTCTAAAATTATACATTTTTTTATAATTAGAATTCTTAAATATATTATTAATTTAAAATTAATCTTTAATTATTTCGCTTTATTTATTACAACACTCACAGTTATAAAAATGGTGATATTCAAATAATGTTTTTGAAAAAATTTAAAATATTTTATTTTAGAAACATAAAATTTAAAATCTTCTAAAGTGTTCTATTTGGGAAGGGGCAAATTCTCTATGAACCTTCCTATCTTTACTCTACACCTTTTTATTATAATTTTTTTTTTTAATTTTAACAATACATTTCTAAATATGGTGTATTTTTTTTCATTTTCTGTACTTGTATGGACTCAGGGTCCATATAGTACCTGCTGCTAGGTGTACAATTGTTGATGTGTTGGTGGTGTTCTTACTCCTTCAAGCCTCGTTCTTTCACTGTTGGTCTTCGATCGATCGGGGAATTACCTGCAAAAGGCACTCCGACGCTCAAGTAAGTAATTGCTCTCAAGTGTGTTATGATGAATGAGAAAAACTTACCTTACTCTTTTCTTGAGAACTCTATTTATAGTATTGCTTTGTGGGTTGGATATCAATTGTTAACTGATGTGTAGCGGTTCCTTAAGCTCAAGGAAGAGTATATTCGGTTTAGTCTGTTTTATCCGTTATACTGGAGATATTTTATGGATATTTTGGGATGTGCATTGACTCATTCAATGCTAGTGATAACTGTTTTTTTATTGTATTTATTATGTATGTTATATGTTATTTGACTCGGGCGGTCGATCACCGAGATCGAGACTAGCTCGTCCGGTACTGACTGGTACATTTTCAAGTGATAACAATTGTTTCTTAGGATTGCTTGTGGTTGTTGGTGGTGAACATTAGTGGTTGATTGAGATAAGTTTTTTTGTGTTTTTACTATTGGTGGATGCGTTTTCGTTTGCTTTTTTTTTTCCAGCTACAAAACCAAAAAAATAATCAACAAGGTGCAAAAATGGAGTACAAAACTCAAAAATTATTTTCGCACTAGAGAACGTTGAATATAACGAATATTCTCGTCAACTCTTACACACATTCAAATGATGAAATTGTTTTATTGTGTTTTTACTATTGATGGATGCGTTTTCGTTTGCTTTTCTTTTTTCATTTTTTTACAAATACAAAACCAAAAAAAAAATAAAAATCAACAAGGTACAAAAATGGAGTACAAAACTGAAAAATTATTTTTGCACTGGAGAATGTCGAATATAACGAATATTCTTGTCAACTCTCTCACGCACATTCAAATGATGGAATTGTTCTCTCAAACATTGTGGCTAGAGAAGAATGGAAGTGTTGAAAGAGAGGTATAAAGGTGCAGAGGTTATTTAAAAAGGTGAGGTTATACTTCATTTAGGATTCTTTCAAATTTTTAAAAAAGTTAAAATTGACTTTTCACAATCAATATAGAGATATAGGGGAAGGTATGGAGGTGGAGGAAGAATTTGCCTTGAGAAGTTTAAAAAAAAAATTCTAAAACTTTTTATTGAAAATTTTTATTTGGCTAGATCTTGCACCACACCATTATCGCTAGGTGAGGTTGTTCCTCTTGTCATGACAATAACAAAGAGAGGCTCCAACTTCTATTGCTACTATGAAGAAGGAACATTAAGAAATTGGGGATTTTACTCTTTTTTTCATTACTATTTTTCTTGTCTTTGATTGATTTATTAAGTGGACTTTAAACTTAATTTAATCTTATAAAATCAACGCATAAGATACATCCATTTATATAATCATAGGGAAAATTAGAAGAGAGAAAAAGAGTAAAAGAGAACGAATTGGAGAAAAAAGGGTGGTAATTAGTCATTTTTCAAAACTTTACTTAGCCCAACCATGTATTTAAACTTAAAACTCTCTATAGTGTTGAGCACACTCCAAGAGCTTGGTGTGACAAACTGAGAAATGTTTTTTTAGAAAATTATTTTTGAAAGAGGCAAGGTTGATACAATCTTATTAAAAAAAGTGTGCAACAAAGACTTTATTGTTATTCAAATGTATATGGATGATATCATTTTTTGTGCTACTAATGGATTCTTGTGCACAGAGTTTTTTGAGCTAATGCAGGAAGAATTTGAAATAAGTATGATGGGAGAGTTCAAGTTCTTTCTTGGACATTAGATCAGACAAAGAGAGAGAAAGATATCATAATACATCAACCAAAATATATCAAGGAAATGTTGAATAAATTCATCATGTTAAACGCAAAGCCTATGATGACTCCTGTGCATATGTCTAAAGCCCTTATAAATTATCAAAATGGTAAGAAAGTAGATCCAAAAATCTACAGAGGTATGATTGGCACCCTACTTTATCTTACTTTCAACTGACCTGATATTATGCATAATATCTATGTGTGTGGGTTCTAGTTAGATTCAAAAGAGTCTCACTTAAATGTTGTAAAAAGGATCTTTTAGTACCTTTTGGGGTCCACTAATATGTGTATATGGATAACTTGATATTAGAAGGATTTTACGATGCAGACTATGCTGGAGAGAGAATTGAGTGTAAAAGCACAAGGGTAAAACATAAAAGAGTAAAAAGAAAAAGTCTAGAACAATTCATACCACAATTCATACTCTTAGATGCATGAGCTTACTTTTCTAGTTGACTACAAGACTTGAATTGTGTGTAAAACATATTTGAGTGAATTCTTTTTTTTTTTTTTCATTTTATACTGTATTTGTACCTTGGTGTATGTTATGACTCAAAGTGTTTCAATTTTTGTTTTAACACTCACATTCTAGACCTATTTCTTAGGTTCATTTTGAGTGTCTTTTCTTGAAATTTTCCTTAAGTTTTGTTTGTTTTTTCTTTGAACTTCCTTTGAGTTTCTTCATATGATATTTGAAGCAATCCATTTCAAATTGTGTTTTGTTTGATTTTTGTTTCATACTCCTGATTGGAAGAGAAAATGTTTACTACTTCATTGGTTTCTTGAAACTCACCTGATGGAGTTCTCCCTCTCCTTCCTTAAGTTCTTCGGTTGTAGATAGTTTGAATGATTGGAAAAGACATGGCAACGAAGGATTTCAATGAAAATGGGTAAGAATATTAATGAGTTTGGGTTTGGAGAATGGTGCTAAGAAGGAGGTTAGGCCAACCTTCTAGCTTTTTCTAAGGCTTTTACACTTAGAGAGTGGGAGCAAAAGAAAATAGAGACTTGAGAGAAATTTTGAAAACCATTTAGGTGGAAATTCTTTAGTCAATTCAAGTCTTATGTTTACAATAGAATAGCTCTTTATTTATAGAGCCAAAAGTGACTAATGGAACTCAAAAACTCTCCATTCACGGAGTGACATGTGACACCTAAAAAATCTTCATTCATGAGTTGCCATGTGACAATCCATGTACCCCAAAGCTCTCCATTCAATATGTGACAAGTTGCACTAGGAAAAGGAGAAGGCAGGTACCAAGCTCCCCATTGCTCTATGTGGAAGAAGAATAGGAACTTTGGGAAAAGAAAGGAAAACAACTCTGTGTAGGTGTCCACGTGGCGCCTATATGGTTACCAAGTAGACTTCCCTTCAAGCTCTTTAATTCTAATCTAAAAATTGGCTCAAATACAAGACCCAAAAAGTCTAATATAGAATTTTAAAGATTGGATTAGGAAATCCTAATTACTCTATACAAATTTACAAGGCTTCAAAAAAATAGAATCTTCTAGAAAAGAATATTTTATTCAACACTTCTTATCTTCTGAGCCTAATGATTTAGGTGGTTGGGATGGTCCTCCATCATTCTTGGGATAGTCCTCCATCATCAGCTCTCTTTAAGGTAATAGTTTTATGTCTTGGTGAATAATTGTGAAGTTACTTCTTTGGTGACTTTAAGAGTTAAGAAAGAACTTCTAAAATAGTGCAAAACACTTGTGATAAGAGGCAATTTGAAAGCTGGACAAAAAATCCACACAAAAATACTTCGAATACATCAAAACAAATTAGGGATGGAATTTCCATCACAAACACGAAAAACTCGTAGCCAAATTCTTGCTAACATGAGCTTGTATGCTTAAGATGTTTTTGTCACAAAAATTTGTGTTGTAACTTGTAATTTTCTATTTTTGTGTATTTTATTTTATTTCATGGGTGTGTTGGAAAAATGTCTTTGGTACAATCTCATCTCCCAAAGTAAACATTATAATAGAAACATGTTAAACTCGTGAAAGTGTTTTAAGGGGCTCACAAGTATCACTTGAACTTTCACACTAGGATTCATCTAGTTTACTTTGAACTTTATTTCTTTTAAAAGTTTTACGATAATAGTCTTAATCTATGGCATAACTAGCATCTCATTTCTACACATTTAATAGACCTTCCTTTGGTCCAAATAGGGAGTGGTACATGAACATACTCATTTGAAAATTTTTGTGAAAATCTATCACTCCATATTTGTGAAAACCATTCAAAATTTTGAAAAAATTATTTTGATAAAAAGTGAATGACATTTTTAGATATTCTAAACATTCTAGTGTGCATGGAAGCTACAAGCATAATAATGAAGAGTTAAATCTAGAATATGAGATTAGAATCTGGAAAAAAAAAATTAGAAAGAAAATTTGAAAAAAGAGATGAGGAAACTAGGAGAAGAGATATGAAAGTTAGGAAAAGATATGAGGTTTTGAAAGACATGTTTTTTCAATTCATGAAACACAAATAAAATACAGGAGAAACCATGGAGAAAGTTCACAAAGAAGACAGGAAACACTATAAAGAACCTAAGGTAGAACTTCATCCCTTTTATGGAGATAACTTTTTTGAAGAATATTTAGATTAGAAGATGAAGGTTGAGAAAATTTTTGAATGTCACAAAGTAGATGAAGAGAGAAAAATGTCCATGGCTACTTTAAGTTTTCAAGAATATGCCATGTTTTAGTGAAAAGAAAAGTAATATGATGTTACAATTAGAAAAAAAAATCAAAATATTGAAATGGAATAAATTAAACACTTGCATGAGAAGAAGCTTTGTTTTGCCTTTTTATGAGAAAAATAAAAAACATAGAGAAGAAATGAAAAAGAAGAAAATTTATAGTTGGAGAAAAAGAATTTATAAAAGATAACGAGTTTGGAAAAAAGTACAAGTTCTTATTAAAAAAGGAGGAGAAAGAAAGAATAGAAAGAGATGAGAAACAAAAGAGAGAAAAAGAGGAGGAAGAAAATAGAGAAGAGGAAGAGATGTTAGAAAACTCAGAAAAGATGAAGAGTATCTTATAATACCCCTTACATGTTAGAAAAGATGGCTTTAAACTAGAGGGGGGGTGAATTATCTAAAGGGGTTTTCGCAATCTTTTCCCAGCTAGAATGAATTTATTTCAGAAACCAATTGATTCAGCAATTCAGTTAGCCAAAACAGCAAGCAAAACTGTAATACTAGAAAAATAATCGAGAAACAATCGGTTGTTTATACCAGCAAACAACAAACAAACTGAATTTAAAGAGTTAAGGATAGAAAGATTGTACACAGTTGTTTATGTTGAACCAAGTGGTGTTCAATGTTTTGAAGAATCCAAATCCTTTGAAGGATGTTGAAGCCTCTGCTTTGCTTGATGCTACTGTGCTGGTTTATAGCTTTGTTTTGGGGTAGTTTAATGTTGTAATCCACCCTTAGATTAAATCTCAAAGCAATTAGCATCTCAATCTTTAACAAAGCAAAAAGTTTTTTAAGCTAAGTTGAAACAACCGATTGTTCTGTCGAAACAACCGATTGTTTACACTTAGGTGTTTTTGAGAAAGTTTGAAAACTGTTTTCAAATGGTGAAATCTGTTAAGTAACAGAACAACCGATTGATTCGAGGAAACAATCGATTGTTTGTTTTGGAACCATAACAGAATAACTGTTTTTTTTACTGAGCTTTAAATGATTTGAAACTGAATACGCTCCAGTCATTAAATGCTTTGACCAATCTTTTTAAAGAAATTAAGAGTTTGTTAAGATTTGATAACAAACTATATCTTGGTATAAATTCAGAAAAACTGTTTTTAAGAATAGAGAATCTTTTGAAAAAGTTTTTCTAAAGAGAGTTTTTTCAAAGTGCTGAGATTGCTTAAGAGTTTTGTGATTGATCAAGGTGTTGGAATAGGATTCTACTTGTATTGATTTCAGATATTCATCTGTAACAAGTGTAATCTTTGTAAACTGCTGAAACAATTGATCTGTGTGTTTTTGTTGAGATTGGTTGTGTGTTCTTGAGGTGTTCAAGATCAGCAATCTTAGTGTTAGCCAAGGAAAGTGTGTTTCTTGAGGTTTTCAAGGTCATTCTCTTGGTTGTTGTGTAAGTGATCAAGGTGTGATTGCTTAGTGGATTTCCTCAGGGTTTCTGAGAGACTGGATGTAGCTCTGGATTGGAGTGAACCAGTATAAACAACTGTGTACAATCTTTCTATCCCTATCTCTTTAAATTCAGTGTGTTTGTTGTTTGCTGGTATAAACAACCGATTGTTTTTTATAGTGTTACAGTTTTGCTTGCTGTTTTGGCTAACTGAATTGTTGAATCAATTGGTTTCTTAAATAAATTCACTCTAGCTCTGAAAAGTTTGCGAAAACCCCTTTAAACAATTCACCTCCCTTCTAGTTTAAAGCCATTTTTTTTAACAATTGGCATCAAGAGCTTGGTTCTTGAAAGTTATTCAAGTTGATCTAAAAAAAATTTTATGGCTGGAAAACTATGTTTTGAGGAGGGTGCTTCAATCTACAAACCACCTTTATTCTGTGGATTGAATTATAAGTTTTAGGAAGCAAGAATGAAAATCTTTATTGAATCAATTGATCAAAGAATTTGGGACTCAATAGAGAATGGTCCTTACATTCCAAAATTCAAAAAGAATAATTCCGTAACTGCAAAACCTTTGTCCAAATGGACAGATGATGAACGTAAGATGGCTCAACTTGATAGGTCTGCTAAAAACATTATAGCTTCTGCACTAGATACTAATGAATTTTTCAGGATATCAAAGTACAAAAATGCTAAGGAAATGTGGGAGACTCTCAAGGCTGCTCATGTACTAAAGGAAGCAAAGACAAAGAGTCAAGCAAGAAGGAAGAAAAGGAAAAATAAGAAAAGCCTCAATCTTTGCTTAATGGCCAGAAGGGAGGATGACTCATGTAGTGTAAGTTCATCAAACTCTTCAAACTCTAAAAATTATGGTCAATTGCATCAAGCCTTTCAAGAAACACATGAAGAAGCCAATCGATTGGCTCTTTTAAATAATCGGTTGAAAGAAAAGAATAGCTGGCTTGAAAACAGGGTAAAGGCACTGGAGGAGGATTTAGAAAATTAAAAAATGGATTTTGAAAATCTGGAAATCATTTACAAAAACTCCTCTTGCAAGTGTGATACTCTAGTTTGTGAAAATTGCGAAAATCTTGAAAAGAAGGTCCACTATCTTGTTAAAACAGTGGATAAGCTTTCTAAAGGCCAATCTAACTTTTAAAGTGTGCTAGCATCTCAAAATTGTGTTTTTGGAAAATCTGGATTGGGTTTTAATCCACAAAACCAGCAAGATAGATTTTCAAAATCATTTTCGAAAATGCCAGAAAAACAATTGATTGGACCATCGAAACAACCGATTGTTACATGCTTCTATTACATGAAAAGAGGTCATTATGTGCGATTCTGTAAAATCAGAAAACATGTTGTTCCTAAAGGGCTTATGAAGTGGACTCCCAAGAAAAATAAAGTGTGTATTGATGAGTATAAACCAGATGGACCCTCATTCATAAGGGGACCAAATCTATGTACTTGAAAATCTTTTCTGTAGGAAATCTTGGAGGAAAGAAAGCAACTTTGGTACTTGGGCAGTGGATGCTCCAAGCATATGACAGGAGACAAATCAACGTTCCTGAGAATATCCTTCAAGCAAGAGGGACATGTCATCTATGGAGACAACAACAAAGGAAGAATACTTGGGAGAGGATCCATAGGAGATGAGAGCATCTTGGTGATTCATGATGTGCTCTTTGTTGAAGGCCTAAAGCATAATCTACTGAGTATTAGCCAACTATGTGACAAGGGGTATCAAGTGATGTTCAAGACAAACACATGTGAAATATGTCTACCCAACACCAAAGAGGTAATGTTGATAGGTAAGAGAGTTAATAATGTGTATCTTCTAGATATCTCTTCACCATGTTCAATTGGATGTCTTCTATCCAAGCAAGATGAATCTTGGCTTTGGCATAGAAGAATTGCTCATATTCACATGAATCATTTGAACAAGCTAATATCAAAAGATCTTGTGATTGGGCTGCCAAAACTCAAGTTTGATGATTTCTCTAGGTACACTTGGACCTTGTTCTTGGAATCAAAGAGTGATGCCTTTGCTGCATTCAAAAAGCTAGCAAGAAGACTTCAAAACACAAAGAGCAGCAACATAGGTTCCATAAGGAGTGACCATGGAGGAGAATTTCAAAATGAGAAGTTTGTCAAGTTCTGTGAGAAGTTGGGAATCCTACACAATTTCTCTGCTCCAAGAACACCACAGCAAAATGGAGTTGTAGAGAGGAAGAACAGGTCTCTTGAAGAGCTTGCAAGGATAATGCTTAGTGAATCATCACTTCCTAAGTATTTTTGGGCAGATGCAGTAAGCACCTCTTGTTATGTGATGAATAGGGTGCTTATAAGGCCCATTTTGAAGAAAACTCCATATGAACTTTTCAATGAAAGGAAGCCTAACATCAGCCACCTCAAAGTCTTTGGTTGTAGCTGTTTTGTTCTCAACAATGGAAATGAAAGCTTGGGAAAATTTGATGAGAAAGCTGACCTTGGCATTTTCATTGGTTATTCACTCACAAGCCATGCTTATAGAGTCTACAACAAAAGGTTGATGACTGTAGAAGAATCAGTTCATGTAGTCTTTGATGAGGTAGATCGCAGAATCAGTGAGAACCCAAAGATCAGTGCTGAAAAAGACGAACAGAGCATCAGTTTGGAGAAGCTGGATATCTGTGCAGAAAAACAACCGGTTGTTTCTGCGAATCAACCGATTGAAAATCTGTAACAGGGTGAGTTGCCCAAAGAGTGGAGGATTCCAAGAGATCTGTCAATGGATAACATCATAGGGCAGATAAAGGAAGGTGTCTCCACACGTAGCTCCATCTCAAACTACTGTAGACACACAACTTTTGTCTCTCAAATTGAACCAAAGTCAATTGAAGAAGCTCTCAAGGATGAGAAGTGGGTTGAAGCTATGCATGAAGAGCTAAACCAATTTGAAAGAAATGAGGTATGGTCTCTTGTCCCTAAAACTAATGAAATGAATATTATTGGTGCAAAATGGGTTTTCAGGAATAAGCTAGATGAGGATGGAATGATCACTAGAAACAAAGCAAGGCTAGTTTCCAAAGGCTACAATCAAGAAGAGGGCATAGACTATGGTGAAACCTTTGCTCCTGTGGCTAGATTGGAGGTTGTGAGGCTGCTGCTGGCTTTTGCATGTATGAGTGGTTTTAAACTCTTCCAAATGGATGTAAAGAGTGCCTTCTTGAATGGCTACATCAATGAAGAAGTCTATGTAGATCAACCACCGGGTTTTGAAGATCACAAGTATCCCAACCATGTCTTCAAGTTGAAGAAAGCTTTGTATGGACTAAAACAAGCTCCAAGGCAGTGGTATGAGAGGCTTAACAACTTTCTGCTAGCTCTTGGTTATGAAAGAGGAATGGTAGACAAGACTCTTTTCATCAAGAAGTCATATGCAGAAATAATTCTTGTGCAAATATATGTTGATGACATCATCTTTGGTGCTACACAAGATAAGTTGTGTGAAGAATTTGTGGCTGCAATGAAAGGTGAGTTTGAAATGTCTATGATGGGAGAACTATCTTTCTTTCTTGGATTTCAGGTTAAACAAACAAAGGATGGGATCTTCTTAAGTCAATCAAAGTATTGCAAGGAGATTCTCAAAAAGTTTGAAATGAAAAATTGCAAAGAGGCAAGCACTCCAATGCCATCAAGCTGCTACATGGATGCAGATACTGCTGGAAAGAGTATAGATCAAACAAAATTCAGAGATTTGATTGGATCATTGCTTTATCTAACAGCAAGTAGGCCAGACATCATGTTTGCGGTGTGTCTATGTGCAAGATATCAAGCAAATCCTAAAGAGTCACACTTCAAAGCTGCAAAAAGGATTCTGAAATATCTCAAAGGAACTTCATCTGTAGGATTATGGTATCCTTCTCATTCTCCAATACATTTAATTGGTTACTTAGATTCTGACTTTGCAGGTTGCAAGCTAGATAGAAAGAGCACAAGTGGCACTTGTCACCTTCTTGGCTCTAGCCTAATCTTATGGCATAGCAAGAAGCAAGCATGTGTTGCTCCCTCTACTGCTGAGGCAGAATATATAGCTGTTGGTAGCTGCTGTGCACAGATCCTATGGCTCAAACAACAACTTGCAGATTTTGGTTTACAAATCAGCAAAGTTCCTTTGATGTGTGATAACACAAGTGCAATCAATCTTACCAAAAATCAAATCCAGCACTCAAGGACCAAACATATTGAAATAAGACATCATTTCATCAAAGATCATGTGGAAAATGGGAACTGTGAAGTGAAGTTTGTGGAGACCAAACTGCAGCTAGCTGACATCTTCACAAAGCCTTTGCCAAAAGAAAGGTTTTTCTTCTTAAGAAATGAGTTAGGTATTCTTGATCTAAATAATCTCTCTTAAAATCTGTGTTTGGTACATGTTAAAATCTATTTGTATATATGTATCTTATATGCATAAAATGTTTAAATCTCTAAGAATAAAAGTGTTTTCTGTTGCTACTGATAGAAACAACCGATTGTTTCGTGTAAACAACCGATTGAATATTATGTTGAAAGAGGTATAATCTAAGTTGCTGCTGTAAGAAGCTTTGGATAGTGTAAATGCTTTCTCTGCATGAACTGCTTCAGATTTAATCAGTACAACACAAGCACCAAGGATTTGTCTTCATCAAATAGGGGGAGATTGTTGAACCAAATGGTTTTCAATGTTTTGAAGAATCCAAATCCTTTGAAGGATGTTGAAGCCTCTGCTTTGCTTGATGCTGTTGTGCTGGTTTAAGCTTTGTTCTGGGGTAGTTTAATGTTGTAATCCACCCTTAGATTAAATCTCAAAGCAATTAGCATCGCAATCTTTAACAAAGCAAAGAGTTTTTTAAGCTAAGTTGAAACAACCAATTGTTTACACTTAGGTGTTTTTGAGAAAGTTTGAAAACTGTTTTCAAATGGTGAAATCTGTTAAGTAACAGAACAACCGATTGATTCAAGGAAACAATCGATTGTCTGTTTTGGAACCATAACAGAATAACTGTTTTCTTTGACTGAGCTTTAAATGATTTGAAACTGAATACGCTCCAGTCATTAAATGCTTTAACCAATCTTTTTAAAGCAATTAAGAGTTTGTTAAGATTTGATAACAAACTATATCTTGGTATAAATTCAGAAAAACTGTTTTTAAGAATAGAGAATCTTTTGAAAAAGTTTTTCTAAAGAGAGTTTTTTCAAAGTGTTGAGATTGCTTAGAAGTTTTGTGATTGATCAAGGTGTTGGAATTGGATTCTACTTGTATTGATTTCAGATATTCATTTGTAACAAGTGTAATCTTTGTAAACTGCTGAAACAATTCATTTATGTGTTTTTGCTGAGATTGGCTGTGTGTTCTTGAGGTGTTCAAGATCAGCAATCTTAGTGTTGGCCAAGGAGAGTGTGTTTCTTGATGTTTTCAAGGTCATTCTCTTGGTTGTTGTGTAAGTGATCAAGGTGTGATTGCTTAGTGGATTTCCTCAGGGTTTCTGAGAAGACTGGATGTAGCTCTGGATTGGAGTGAACTAGTATAAACAACTATGTACAATCCTTCTATCCCTATCTCTTTAAATTCAGTGTGTTTGTTGTTTGCTGGTATAAACAACCGATTGTTTCGAAGAAACAACCGATTGTCTTTTCTAGTGTTACAGTTTTGCTTGCTGTTTTGGCTAACTGAATTATTGAATCAATTGGTTTCTTAAATAAATTCATTTTAGCTCTAAAAAGTTTGCGAAAACCCTCTTAAACAATTCACCCCCCTCTAGTTTAAAGCCATCTTTTTTAATAGTTTATACTGGTTCACTCCAATCCAGAGCTACATCCAGTCTTCTTAGAAACCCTGAGGAAATCCACTAAGCAATCACACCTTGATCACTTACACAACAACCAAGAGAATGACCTTGAAAACCTCAAGAAACACACTCTCCTTGGCCAACACTAAGATTGCTGATCTTGAACACCTCAAGAACACACAGCCAATCTCAGCAAAAACACACAAACGAATTGTTTCAGCAGTGTACAAAGATTACACTTGTTACAGATGAATATCTGAAATCAATACAAGTAGAATCATATTCCAGCACCTTGATCAATCACAAAACTCTTAAGCAATCTCAACACTTTGAAAAACTCTCTTAGAAAAACTTTGTCAAAAGATTCTTAATTCTTAAATCAGTTTTTCTGAATTTATACAAAGATATAGTTTGTTATCAAATCTTTAACAAACTCTTAATTGCTTTAAAAAGATTGGTCAAAGCATTTAATGACTGGAGCATATTCAGTTTTAAAGCATTTAAGGCTCAGTCAAAGAAAACAGTTTTTCTGTTATGGTTCCAAAACAAACAATTGATTGTTTCCTCAAATCAATCGGTTGTTTTGTTACTTAACAGATTTCACCATTCAAAAACAGTTTTCAAACTTTCTCAAAACACCTAAGTGTAAACAATCGGTTCTTTCGACAAAACAATTGGTTGTTTCAACTTAGCTTGAAAAACATTTTGCTTTGTTAAAGATTGAGATGCTAATTGCTTTGAGATTTAATCTAAGGGTGGATTACAACATTAAACTACCCCAGAACAAAGCTTTAAACCAGCACAGTAGCATCAAGCAAAGCAGAGGCTTCAACATCCTTCAAAGGATTTGGATTCTTCAAAACATTGAACATCACTTGGTTCAACATTACAAACATATTTGAGGAAATTTCCTTAAATGCTTTGGACTCTTCTTTTCATTCAAAACTTAACTTTTCTTCTTAAAATTATATAAAAAATTACTTAGTCTTGTTATTTCATAGCATAAAGCAATGGTAGAAACAAACTGAAGAAAAAAATATTTTCAAAGTAATTACCTTATGTTTTTCACATAAAAACTCTTCCAAAAATAAAAGCAATTGTTTCTTTACTTTTCTTTATAAGAACTTTTCTTAATTTTCTTTTAATAAAGAATTTTATTCTACTTTTATTCGATGTTTATTGTAGATTGATATTTGACTCGGGAGGGTGAAGTTGAATGAAGTTGAAACTGAAAACGCAAACCTAAAAAACAAACAAGCATAGAGTCCAACAAATTATAGATAAATAGATAGAGAAATGGACACCAAGTTTATACTGGTTCATTCGTCAACAAGGGCTACATCTAGTCCCCATGAACAATTCTCTCTAGAGCCTTTCACTAACAAAGTATTCTCAAACTCTTTAGGTACCCCAATATTCTACACTTCTGCAGGTTCACACAATATTCTCAATCTCTGTAGGTTTACCAAGTATTTTAACCTCTTTAGGTACACATAGTCCTCATCTCCCCCAAGATCAAGGACCTCTCAATACAATGAGAAAAAATCTCTTTCAAAGAGAACAAAGAAGGCTCACTAGGTATACTTCAAAATGGTGAAGGATTTACAATAGTTACGCTCAAAGCCCAAAACTCATAGATTCGCTCTTCACTAGCAGATATGAAAATGCATAAGCACAATTCTAAACACAACTTTACAACACTTTCTTTGTTCACTTTTGTATATCATTTTTATGAACTTCATTTTATGTTTTTTACCTTTGAGGTCTTTTTATAAACTTATGGAATGTGTACATTGTAGCTTTAGAGTTTCTTCAAATCTTCATATAGTTGTTAGATGCTTGATATAGAAACAATTTCTCTTATTGATCTAGGGGTGGCAAAGCAGGCCGGCCCGCCTCGCATAGGCCCGCCCCACACTTGGCCCGCAAAATGCGGGCTGGGTTGCCCCGCCCTGCAAAAAGAATGGGGGCTGGATTCTTTGTCCCGCCCCGCATAAGGGCCAGCCCGTGGGTTTGCGGGCCAGCTTGCATTCATTTTTTTTTTTTTAAAGAAAAGAAACTCAAAGAAAATATTTTTTTACTTTTAGCTCTTGAAAAATTGTCAAATTGAACCTATATATTTGTTACTATCAAATATCATTATTTTTTTCTTCCATTTCAAACATAATCAAACATCATTAATTCAATTAAGATAAAAATCAAATATCAATATTCTTCCATTTCAAAAACATTAAAAATAGCTAATTCAAAAATATTGAACATAAACCCCACTACAATTAACATAGTTAATTAAAAAACATTAATATTTTTTTCTTGTCCAAGTTGTCACTACCAAACCCAATCCAAGTCAACATACAAACTTTTTTTTTTGCGAGCTAGCGGGCCAACCCGCCCCGCCCCGCTATTGACCCGCACGGGCTGCGGGTTATGCAGGGTGGGCTAAAGCGCGTTAGCGGGTTGAAAATCTGAGTCCGTCCCGCATTTTTGACTAGCAGGCCGCGAGCCGGCCTATATGGCCCGCTCCGCTTTATCACCCCTATATTGATCTTTGCGTGTAAGGATTTTTAAACACTTCCTTTATCTTCCACAAATATGAATGTTTGCACTTGAATCTAGGGGTGGCAATGCGGGCTGGTCCGCCCCGCACAAGGAGTACGGGTTCATTTCACTACCCCACCCCACATAAGAGGTAACCCATGGGCCTGCGGGACAACCCGCATAAGAAAAATATTTTTTTTTTCAAAAATTAAAATTTTATTAATTATAAAAACTTATTCCTACTACTGAAAAATTAAAATTTTATCCATGTTTCAATTCATTCAATTAAGATAAAAATAGAAATTCAAGTATGAGGGTTGTTGGAAGGCTTGATTAAAAATAATTAAAGTTTTGCTTTGCATTTATTTTTTCCTATATATGTATGTAAATGTATAAGAGTACCTTTTCAAAGTTTTGCTACAAAATATTTTAATGAAGATGACTAATTTTTTAACTATCTTATTGAAATCTCTTCTTTATATTATTTTCTTATTAACAAATTTTAAATATAAGACTTTAGTTAAAACTAAATTCACTGTCACTCTTAATACTAACCCCTTTAGATGATTAAAATAAAATATTCCTTTTTTTAGTACATTAAATTCAATTTTTTCAAAATAAAATAAAGATCACACAACAATAATAGCTAAATGGGGTATGCTTTTTTTTTTACAAAAAAAATAATTTTTTTTATTTATGCGGGCTAGCGTGCCAACCTGTCCCACCCCGCTATTTGCCCGTGCGGGCTGCGAGTTATGCAGGATGGGCCAAAATGGGTTAGCGGGCTAGATTAGTGAGCTCGCCCCGCACTTTTTGGTAGCAGGCTGTGGGCTGGCCCGCATGACCTGCCCCGGATTGTTATCCCTACTTGAATCTTTATTACTTTGATATCTAATTAATATGCTATGTTGCTTTTCTTCTTTAATGTGTTTGACGTTGGATATGGAAACTTTTGTTCTGGTGCAATCTGCATTATTCAAATCCTATGAAACATTTCAAAATGTTTCTTTAATCATATCTGATGTGAACGTTGAGGTTTGAATCACTTCTGCCTTTGGATATTCTTTTTCTGTTTTTGTTCTCCATCTTTTACATGTTAGATGCTCGATATGGAAATGTTTGTTTCTATGTGATCTTCCCGTCTTTAAGTTGTATTTGAATTTCAAATACTTTCTCCATTTTCATGAACTCTGTCAATTGAGCTTTGATTATCTTTAGACTTGGATTTCCCATTTTGCATTGTTCATCTTTTTTTTTGGGTCAAACATTGAAATAGGAAACTTCAGGTGTGCGTCTTAAATGCAAATTCTTCTTTATAAAATCTCAAGAGTACTTTGTGTATTATTTTCCTTTGCTTAAATCCTCTTGATTTTGCTTGACACTTGATTAATGCAAGTCTTGCTTGTCAGCTTCATTGTTCATCTATCAGACTTTGAGAAAGTAAAATTTTGTTTTCGACTTTGTGCGTGTCTTTAATTTCCTTTTATAGTTTCTAGGAGCAAAATGAGTATCACTGAACAATATAATTTACCATTTAAATCATGGGTATCACTGAAACAACATCTTTTAATATCTATAAATTATTTAAACCTTTTGTTCTCAGATATTTCATATTTAAACCTTGTTTAAATTCTTTCCAAGTTAATAATAATTTAGATCGTTGAAAGCATAATTTCATTTAACATGGATATTTTCCGTTAGTTATCTTTCGAAAAACTCTTTAATATTGTACCGACCAGTCCTTTGACACCGAGAATAACTAGTAATGGTGAGCCACGTCAGTTGGGTCCCACAACATGGGTCAGAGCCATGTGGGCTGGGTCCCACAGGCAGTATGGACTAGTGAGCTGATTAGTCATAAGCGTGTCGATCACCAGAATGGACCAATGTGTCCTCGACACTCAACGGGGTGATGAGTCCTCGGCAACAGAGTGCGACGAGGTGACATCAGTCTTGGGTGTTTTGAATGACAGAACTATAACACATATGGTGGGTCCCGAGAGAAGACCAGTTATCAGTAAAATGCCCAGAGGTAGGGAGAGGCCTAAGGCACGAAGCATCAACGCGTGTGGCAGGGAAAGCACAATTAGGTGTAGAGTCTTGAAGGGTTTGAGTGCCCATCAGGATTAGGGTTTCCAAGTGAAGCTACATGCATGGCACATGAACAGTGAGGGCACTCCCAGGACAGGTGGCCCCAGAGATTAGGTGCACGAGGGGGTACCCAGGTGGCCATCCTATTAGAATTTGCACTCCAGCTAAGGGAAGCCTTACGCGCTAGATTACCCTAAGACTAGGTAATAGCGGCGCAAGGGTATTCCTGCAGAAACCCTAATATGAGTAGCGGCGCAGAGGAAACCCTAGATATATAAAGGATAGTAAAACACTTCACAAAGGTACGCAATTTTTAGACCTTAAACTAAGATACTCAATAGACTTGGTGTGCTTGCCCCAGTATTGACTTGAGCGTCGGAGTGCAAACAGCTTCTAGGACGCCCCTTTCTATCTTTGCAGGTGCAGGTTGTTTCGATACAGTGAAGTATTACCTAAGGAGAAGGAAGGAGGCGTGAGATTCTCATAAAGTCAACCGTTAGGAGAGTCAACCGGTAAGAACAAATATAGAAACAATTCAAACTCTATTTTTCCGAAGACTTTTACAATGTAATATTGCCTAGTCAGATTCTTTCTATAAATATTTAATTCATTAATCTTATTTGAAAATAATGTTTTCTATAAATTAGAAATGCCAAATAAGATTCAAAAGACATAAACGCAGTGTCATAAAATATTCTAAGAATTTAGAAATCAAGCATGGACACTTCCCTAACACAGGGTTTCATCTGACGCATTGACTATGTTTTGTATAGTTTGATATAAGTACATTCTAGTGTGCGTCTAATGCTTGTAACCATTTGCTTTTGTGTTGTGTTGCCCAAAGGGATTTCATCTGATATTATCTTTTAAAGAGTTCATCAACACTAGGATCGTCTAATGTGGTCATTCTCAACTATATTGTTTAGTCCTTCATCTGATGTTGTCTTTTCACAAGCTTCGTGTAATATTTCCTTTATCTAACGAGAACTTCTCTTCATTTATTGAAATTTGAAAAATGTATGCTTTTCTTTATCTATTTCGTATTTATATAGTTTTGAATTATTAATTTAAAATATTTTAATCAATTAAAATTTACTTAGTTTTTATTAAAGAATTCAAAAAACTCTAAAGGAATTTTAAATCAAAACCTATCAAGATCAAACTTTATATATTACTTACAACTCAAAATCACTTTAAGAAACAAGATTAACTTAACAACATATCTTTCACCAAGTTCATATAGTTAGAGACATCTAATCTTAATGAGGCCAACTTTGCTTGCTCTTTAATTCTAACAAGAGTGAGAAAAGGGTAATGAAAGGTGAAAGAATATTGTATTTAATTTGTTGATTACAGTATACATATATAGCCAAAACCTGACAGTATATAATCCTACAATTAATACCCAGTACCACGATGCTACAACAAATAAGGTAACAATCAATGCTGATAACCATTGATTGATAATTACAATAATTACAAGGATTGACACAATTAAAAGCAACCATTGGAATCCACATATTAAGGGATCTTATCTCTAATTCCCCCTTTCAAACTAATGGGTGAGGGAGTCACCCCAAGTTTATCTCTGAGTTGGTTGAATCGTGTATGAGTTAATGCTTTAGTGAGATAGTCAGCTATTTGATCAGTTGATGGAACATAGGCTACAACAATCTCATTTTGTAGTACTTGGTCTCTGATGTAGTGCACATCAATTTCAATGTGTTTGGATCGAGTATGCATAACTGGATTTGAAGCTAGTGCCTTAGCACTCAAGTTATCACACCACAATGTTGGTTTTCTTGGCAGAGGGAGTTTCAATTCATCAAGAAGTGAATGGGTCCATGCTATTTCAGCAGCTAAGTCAGCCAATGCTCTATATTCTGACTCTGTACTGGATCTTGAGACTACCTTTTGCTTCCTTGAAGACCAAGAAACAAATGTTTCACAAAAGAAGACAAATTGACCAGCCATGGATTTTCTATCATCGGCACTTGCTGCCCAGTCTCCATCTGAGAATCCTACTAAGTCCAAGTCAGTTGATGGTTTAATGTGTAGGCAGTGTTGAATGGTACCTTGAAGATATCTCAATATTCTTTTTATGCCTTGCCAGTGATCCATAGTTGGAGAGCTCATGAATTGGCTGAGCTTGTTAACTGAGAATGCTATATCATGCCTTTTGTTTGTTAAGTATTGCAAAGCTCCTATAGCTTGTTTGAACATGGTTGGGTCTTGTAATTTTCCCCTTTCAACTGTAAAATGCTTGCCCGTTATCATAGGTGTTGGACAAGATGAAGTATTTTCCATTTTGAATTTTCTCAAAATGTCTCCTATGTATTTTGATTGCTTCAAGTACGTGCCAGATGCATCTCTTTGAACTTCTATGTCTAAGAAGTAGTGCAGTGGACCAAGATCCTTAAGTGAAAACACATCATTGAGTTGTTTGATGAAGGATTCCAAGAACTTGGTGTTGTTCCCTATGACAATTATATCATCCACATATATAAGTAGGAAGGTAATGCGATTTGTACCTCTTAGAATGAATAGTGAGGAATCACTTTTTGTGTTCTTGAAACCCCAACTAACTAAGACATTTTTTAAGCTGTCAAACCAGGCTCTTGGGGCCTGTTTCAATCCATAAATTGCCTTGGATAACTTGCAAACATGTTCAGATTTAGTTGAGTCTACAAATCCTTCTAGTTGATGCATAAACACGGTTTCTTTGAGATAGCCATTAAGGAATGCATTGTTTATGTCCAGCTGTTTGACCTCCCAATTGAGGTGCATTGCAATTGAGAGTATGATTCGAACTGTACTGGCCTTGACAACTAGACTGAAGGTCTCTTCATAGTCCAATCCAGCTGTTTGTTGAAATCCTTTTGCTACTAGTCTTGCCTTTCTCCTTTCAATTATCCCATCTGCTTTGTACTTGGTCTTGAAGACCCATTTAGAATCAATGATGTTTTCTTGGCCTTGATATGGTACCAAGAGCCAAGTTTAATTTGAAATGAGTGCTTGATACTCTTTTTCCATAGTTTCTTTCCATTGTGGTCTTGTGAGTGCTTCTGTGACATTTTCTAGTTCCTTCTCATTTGTGGTAGTTTCAACAAACCCAACATATGGCTTCTTTGGCTAATGAATTACAGCTTTGCTCCTGGTCCAATAAGTGTTGATGTTTGGTTCAACAAGATCTTGGTGATCTCCAGTAACTGTTTGTGAGATCAAGAATTTGAATGTTGCTTGGTGAATTATTTTCAGAAATTGGACTGCTCCTTGTTGAATTATTTTCAACTTGATCTCTGCTAAAATTAACTGCAACACTCTCAGTTAGATTGGTTGGTTCTTGTTCATCACAAGGATTGTTATCATCTGGAAGTGTGGCTGCTCCAATATGTGGGTTACCTGCAGTAGGCAAAGAAAAAGGGAGAGATGAACTCTCAATTAGTGTTTTCAAGGGACTTCTTGTATTGAGAAACCCTTCATGGAATGGAAAATGTTCTTCATTGAAAACAACATGTCTTGAAGTGAAGATTCTTCCATGAGAATTTATGCATTTGTATCCTTTGTGAGAGTTACTATACCCCAAGAACACACATCTGGTTGTGTGGAATTGTAGTTTGTGCAAATTATAGGGTTTAAGACAGAGATAGCAAGCACACCCAAAGGATTTTAAGGAATTGTAATCAGGTTCCTTTTGAAAAAACAATGAGTAAGGGCTTTCATTTTGAGTGACTAGAGAGGGCAATCTGTCTATGAGATAAACTGCTGTGGAGAAAGCTTCCCACAAATAATGTAAGGGCATTTTGGCTTGTGCTAGCAATGTCAAGCCAAATTCAATAATGTGCCTGTGTTTTCTCTCAGCCCTACCATTTTGTTATGATGTGTAAGGGCATAACATTTTAAATTGTATCCCTGCTTCTATTGCACGGTTTTGCACAACTTTATCTTCACCACCACCATCACATTGGATTGTCTTAATTCTCTTGTTAAACAAATTTTCTGCCACATTTTTAAACTGAATAAAGGCTTGTACAATATCTGATTTTTGTTTCAGAGGATAAATCCAAGTAAATCTACTAAAATCATCAATGAAATGAATATAATATTTGAAACTAGAAGAAGATATTATCGGTGTAGGACCCCAGACATCAGTTTGAACTAATTCAAGGATTTCCTTAGCATGAGAGGAAGATGTTTTGAAGGGTAAAAAATGCATTTTGCCATATTGACAAGTCTCACAAAAGTTTAAATGATCTCTAGGTGATAGTTTCACATTACAACTTTTCAAGACTCTATCGAAAACTGTATTATTTGGATGACCAAGCCTTCTATGCCAACTCTCCTTGACAGATACATAAGCACACGAGCCCCTTTCAGTCCTTGAGAGCTGATACAAGTCATCTTTAAGTGTCCCTTTTAGAATTTCCTTCCCTGTTAACTTGTCCTTCACAAAGCAACAATTTGCATCAAACTCAACAAGAATGTTATTGTCAATAGTTAATTTTGACACACTTAATAGATTTTGCTAATGCTGGGCATATATAAGACATCATGTAAGTTGAGTGATTTTATTTTTGAGGAACCTGTGGCAACAATCTGCAATTTCCCACAACTTCCAACTATTAACGAGTTCTTACCATGATGTTTTGCTAAATCCTCAAATTTTTCAGTTTGGTGTGTCACATGATTGCTTGCACCACTGTCAAAGTACCAATCATAATCTTGAGCAGCGCTTTGTGAGGCTAGGAAGGCATTGTGTGCTCCTTGTTTGTCACTGTCTACTAAATAATTTGAGTTTGAAAAATAGACTTATCAAATCTGTACCAGCAGTTTACAGCTACGTGTCCAACCTTGTTGCAAACTTGGCATGTTAGTTTAGACATTCTTCCTCTTCCTCTACCTCCTCTCCAACTTTTGAAGTTAGAGTCTCTCCAGTTGTTGTTTGTGTTAAATTTGTTACCTTTGTAATAAGTTTTATTAGCAACATTTGCTAATGCATCAAGAGAGAGTTTGGTAAGACTATTCAATTGATCAAGTCTACTCTCAAAGGTCAGTAATTGGGCCTGCAGATCAACCCAAGTGAGACTAGTTTGGTCAGATAGTTTGACCACCACATGGTTGTATTCATAATCTAAACCATTTAGGGTTTGAATGATTAAATCTGAGTTGGAAATGGAAGTCCTTGCAAGTTTAAGTCTGTCAGCGAGATTCTTCATCTTGACCAAATATTCCTCCATCTTCATTTCTCCTTTCCTGATGCTGTGAAACTCAAATTTAAGGTAGGTGATTCGAGATTTTGTGTGTACACCGGCTAGGCTTTAGGCTTCATCCCAAAGTTGTTTTGAGGTTTCACAGTGCATCAATTGTGTTGCTATTTCAACAGTCATTGAATTCATCAACCATCCAAGGAGTTGTGAATCATGAGCCTGCCAATCTCCAAATGCGGGATTTAGTTTCTTGCTTGAATCTGCAGAAACTATGAATTCTTCAGGACACTCCTTTGTCCCTTGCATGTGCCAATCGAGCCTGCAACCTTTGACTATAGAAATCACCAAGGATTTCCATAATGGATAGTTGTCTTGTTCAACTTGACAGATACCTTAAATGGAAGACAATTTTGGGATTTTGAATCTGCAATGGGTGTCATGATTTGAATTGGATCAAAAAAGCCTTAAGAGCTTTACAACTTTGATACCAAGTGAGAAAAGGGTAATGAAAGGTGAAAGAATATTATATTTAATTTGTTGATCACATTATATATATATATATATATATATATATATATATATATATATATATAGCCAAAACCTGACAATATATAATCCTACAATTAATACCCAGTACCACGACGCTACAACAAATAAGGTAACAATCAATACTAATAACCATTGATTGATAATTATAATAATTACAAGAATTAACGCAATCAAAAACAATAATTGGACTCCACATATGATAAGTGCCTAATTTCTGTAATATTTCATATTAAAATATAGACACTTATGAGTATTAATTGCTAATTTACATATAAAATAATCCCTAATTTATGAATTTATACCTTTTTACATTTTTTATGATTTTAATTGAATAAGAGCATTTTATTCCTAAGTTTGGTGTTAATTGCAAGTTTTTATGGAAGAATGGAGATTTGGACTAAATAAGAATGATATATGCTAAAAGGAGAAAGTTGGAAGGCCCAGAACGTGCAAAAGAGAGAGAGAAAAAGTCTAACTCAACAGCAAGAATGTGTCAGATTAATTAGACTATTTTTATGTTTTTATTATTAAGCCCATAAGCGCGACCCAAGAAGTCACTCAACCCTAGCAAATTAGATTAAATAGGGGACTAGAGGCACAATCCTGGTGTGCCAAATTAAGAGGAAAACACCATAGAGTGAATTGTAACCCAATTGGGAGAATGGAAGGTGCTAGAAGTATGCGTGCTAATTCTACCCTTTAGGGTTGGGAGTAATCTGCTCAAACTCTTATGTATTGAGGTGATATCTTATATTAAAATATTCAGTTCTTAATTGATTATTGGTATTATTGTTTTACTTTTAATTTTTCGTGACAAATTGAAAATCTTAAATCATCTGACTGTAAAGTATTTTTAGGGTTCTGACCTAAACAACAATACTTAACATATTTAAGTGCTAGGAATAGACTTGAAATGTTAATTCCTATTAACTAAGTTGTTCTTATAATTATGCGAGGGATCGATAGTCAGGGGATATTCTTAAGGATTTTATATGCGAGGAATCGATATAAATGATTTTTATACGGGCATCAATTTCAATCAAAGAACTTAATATTGACATGCTAATCAAAATACATGAGAGTGAGAGAGATGAAACCTAATCCCTATTTTTCCAACTTGAAGCAACCAATTCTTTGTCTGTTTTCTTATTGATCATCGCCAACACAACCACTTTCAACACATTTTTAATTGTTTTGTTCTATAATTAGTGATTATTGTAGTTGATAATTCAGTGTTCCTTGTGGGATCGATATTCGTCTTTAGGGACAATTATTACTTCTGACAACGCGGTGCACTTGCCGTAAAAAGTCACCAAGTTTTTTTAAGGGATCTTTAAAGAATTCAAAAAACTCCAAAACAATTTTAAATCAAAACCTATCAAGACCAAACCTTATATATTACTTACAACTCAAAATCACTTTAAGAAACAAGATTAACTTAACAACATATCTTTCACCAAGTTTATATAGTTAGAGACATCTAATCTTAATGAGGTCAACTTTGCTTGCTCTTTAATTCTAACAAGAATTTCTCCTTAGATTTCAAGTGCTCTCCTTTTCCTAAGTTTTGCATGCGTGTAAGGGATGCATCGTGTGTGTTTTGATGAGTTTGAGTCTATACTAGTGTGTTTGTTTATTACAGTTGATTTTCTTAAAAGTATAAATGATTTTAGCTTACTACAATTTAATTTTAAAATCGACTAAAGTGTTGTAGTTTGTTTGTAAACTCAAAAAAATAAGAATATATTAGATAATTTAAAATATTTTTAATCAATTAAAATTTACTTAGCTTTTATTAAAGAATTCAAAACACTCTAAAACAAATTTAAATTAAAACCTATCAAGATCAAATCTTATATTAAGAACTCAAAATCACTTTAAAAAAACAAGATTAATCTAAGAACACATTCCTTTTCAAGTTCATATGGTTGGAGACATCAAGTTTTCCCACGA
Organism: Phaseolus lunatus; assembly: GCA_013389735.1. NCBI lineage: Eukaryota > Viridiplantae > Streptophyta > Magnoliopsida > Fabales > Fabaceae > Phaseolus > Phaseolus lunatus. The sequence continues at coordinate 7,394,606 of CM023857.1, forward strand.
TAAACTTTGCTGTACTCTTTAATTCTAACAACTTTAATTCTAACAAGTTTTTATTTTCTCCTTGAATTTCAAGTTCTTTCATGTTTCCAAGTCTTGCATACGTGTAAGGAAGATATCTTTTTTTATGAGTTTGAGTTTATAGTAGTGTATTTATTTATTGTAATTGATTTTCTTGAAGCAATTTAGAATATTTTTGAGTATTCTTAACTCGTTATCCTATTCATAATTTAGTTACCTAATCTACATACTTGACCCACTCATCATCCTTAATTTTCTTAATTTCCACATAAAACTTTTAAAATATTATCTTTCATACCAAAAAATCATAATTATTGAGAATATCAAATCATAAAAATCATAATTACAAAAATATTAAAATATATTTAATTTATACCTATATATAAAGGGAATTTTTCTCTTAACTGCCATTTTATTTTATTTTTATTTTATCTTTACATTATATTTTATTTTATTATTTTAAAAATACATGAGAGGAAATATTTATCATTTTGTGAGTAGTTTTAATTTTATATTTTAAAAGATAACAGAAGAGATAACAATATTTTTTCAAAATTTTTTAATTTCAAAAATTTTTTAAATTCAAAGTTTTTTAAATTCAAAAATTTTTTAAATTCAAAATTTTTTAAATTCAAAAATTTGTAAATTCAAAATTTTTTAAATTCAAAATTTTTTAAATTCAAAACTAAACATTATAAAGTGAGGCTTGTTGAGAAGCATTGAACAATTGCATATTTCTCTCCCATTCATCTTCACTTTTATCCCATCAAACACCTTTTTTAAATTCAAAACTAAACATTATAAAGTGAGGCTTGCTAAGAAGCATTGCACAATTGCATATTTCTCTCCCATTCATCTTTACTTTTATCCCATCAAACACCTTTTTCTTGTCATTTTCTATTTTCATATTCAAAATTCAAAATATGAGAAGTCGTAGTTTTCTTCCAGAACCACGAAACCAACCAGTAAGTGTTGTTTTTCAATTATAAAGTAGAAGATGAAAATGTAATGTCTGAATTTTTTTTTTATTTTTTATTTATTTATGTATGTCTTTGACATTGTATGATGAAAGTCTTGTTATTATTTTGCTGACACAAATATCGTCATAAAATACATGAAGATAACAATTTAATTAAACTTATAACAAAACTATTAAAGAAAAAAAAAAGAATAGTAGGATTTTTTTAATGTACCAGATAAAAGTGTCTCGGTGGGAGTGAAAGGGAGAAAATGAGAGATACGTTAGTCTATGAGCGAAATGAGTGAGATAAGATAGCAGTGATGGAGGATATGAAGAGGAAGTGGTTGACCGTGGTGGTAAAGAATAGAAACGATTTTACTAAATTTCTATACGGATAAATGTAATTATAATTATTCATATAAATTTATTAAAAACATAAATTATATATTTGTGAATAAATTTGATTATATGATAATTTTATCAGAATGATATGTTTTTTACTCAAAGAATACATTATGGTCTTTTCATTCAAACAATTTTGAAAATAACATAATAATCATGTCCTTTTTCCCGCAAACAATTATCGTAAATAACATATAAATTCTAAAAAATGTTGGATGAAGAATTTTCAATCATAGAAACATAGTTTTTTATTGGTATATAATTTTTTTTAAAAATGTTTTGTTTCACAAATCTCAGATATTTTAAAAAACAATTTTTTTATTCGGAACAACATAACAAATCAATCATTGTTTAAACATGGAGATCTTTCAATTTTTGAATGTTTGAAAATACATTGGTGCGCGTGTCTTCTCCATATTGTTTGTATGCATGTGAGCCCAGGACATGGGAGGGAACGCGCGCTCACTTATCTGCGAATTCAAACTTTATTCTCTCTTTCCCTCTTCGCTATATCACACACTCTCACCCACCAGATCCATTTTCACAAACCCTAAATTTCTCCTTCCGACATTCACACTCTACAATCTTTGATTTAACGTATGAACGAGGATTGCAATTCTGGAACAGCGTCGCTGTTGTCCTCCCCCACAAATTCCAAGGTCGTTTTTTTTTTTCGATTCTTGCTTTCAAATCTGAATTTTCTCATTCGACCTTTGTGTTTCAGATCGCGGGAGAGAAGCGAGGAATCACTCACGCTGAACACAACGCTCGTAAACGAGTCAAGATGAAAGATCTTGACTCCCTCGCTCACTCAGAGGGTAATTTCGCGTTTCAGCCAAACTACGTCGTTTTAGTTTTTCCCAAGCATGCATTTTTATCGCCAAAGGATTCAGCTTTTCATCTAAATATCGGATTTAATTATTGTTTTTGTTTTGTAAAATTCAATCCCACATACTTACATTTTAGTCTCAATTTTAATTTGGGATTTCAATAAATATTGTTCAGAAACTAATAGCCGTTATTCGGAGTTTAAAATCAAGAAGGAAAACACTGTGCAGTGGTCGTTGGGTGCCTTGGAATCTTCTCAACAAGGGAAAATAGGAAGGAACGCGTTGCTGGAAGAGGTGAATTTTGCGGATAGGCCTCTGGATCTTAACGCTGAAGCAAGCAAGAGCGGGGGCTATGTTGAAGTTACCGAAGAATCTTTGACTGAGAAGCAAGAAAAAGGACATGGTACTTTAGTAGTTTCAAGGGGAATTAATGTGGATCTGAATGCAGAAGATGTTTCAAGCTCTGTGAATTTGGATCCTGCAGGTTCCTCTAGAGGGCGCAATCCTCTTAAGTTGAAGGATGTATCGGAGAGTGGAAGCTGTGTTGGACCATTGGAGGAGAAAGATCCAATGACGAAATGGCAGCAGATGAAGGAATATGGCTTTTGGTCACCCTCTCACGCTGGTATTCCAAAGCCGAAGCAACGCGGGAGGAAAAGTAAGAGTGAAATGCTCAAGAAAAAGATGGAACTTGCAAAGAGGGAACAGGTTAACCGGTTTACCAAGATTGCTGCTCCAAGTGGACTGCTGAATGAGTTGAACCCCGGAATTATAAATCATGTTAGGAATAGAAAACAAGTGCTTTCAATTATTGAGAATCTTGTAAGGTCTGAAAAACATGAAAACACAAGCACAGCAAGCAAGCAAGCAGCACATCGAATACATGGAAGTTTAGAAGCTAGTAAGAGGGATCAAGAAAATGTGGCTGACGAGGAAGGGGTCCTACCTAGCTCTTCAGGGAACAAACCAAGAAAGTTTCCTGTAACAATGAATGATTCTTCTTCCCTGATTTTGGAGGGTAAAGTTTGTGATCATGACACTAGCACTGCAGAGAAAGGAAGTCTTAAAAGTTGTATGACGCAGTCAACGAATGTTATGGAGGATGATGTTTTGGCTCTGAAATTGTCATCTGAAACTAGGGCATCAATGAGTTCTACCAATTTGTCAAACGATGAATCTTCTAATGTCACAACGGTTTCATCTCTTTCCCTAAAAGGCTTGTAACCATTTCCCTCATGCTTGTGCTTTATTATGCTCAGTTTACTTTTTTGTCTCCTTTTATGCTTGTCTTTTCATGTAATGCATAATTGATGCAAGGGTTCTCTTAATCTTATTAGAGTACCCCTGACCAAGCCCTACCTTCCAGCAGGATGACCTGGAGTATGACACAGGATCCATGGCTAGGTTAGAACCAACCATTAGCCAGTGCCTCATAACCCATCATCCCTTAGAGGATCATTAGGAGTAGAGTCAAAGCATTGGGAACTGAGCACTAGCTAGTCTCTGTTTTTAATTTTAGTAGAATAGGGTTCATTTAGTATAAAAGAGGGGTGTACTTATCAATTTGGGCTTGGGTTAGGAAGGTAGCCCTAGCTTCTAGAAGCTAGGACTGAGTCCCCTATGCTCCAAGTGGCGTGATATCTTCCATTCTCCATAAGCTTTTTCTATCTCTTCATCTTTTTCCTTCTATTCCTTTTATTCTTTCCTTGCGCCTTCTCCTTTTGTCTTTAAGTTTTTGCTTATCTTCTTTTCATTCGGTCATTCCATCTTCTATGTTCTTAATTCCGCACCATTGCATCATATTCACCTTATAATTGTCTTTTCTCTTTACCCTTCTAAAGTGAACCTTCACACTTAACCACTTGGTTAAGTTTGTGTCCAGTGAGAATTTTCTTAGGGTTTTCTCCATAATTGCTAATAAAAAAATCATAAACAAAAGTGAAATCTTTAAAATGTGTCAATCTAAAATCAACTCACATCACATAAGTAGTTGTTCAGTGATAGAGTGGGATACTGTAAAAGGATTCTTTAAAATAGATTCTTCCTTGTGCCTTTGCTGATATGGGTGGTTTTATGTTTTCCAGCTGCTACTGTTGCTTCTCAATGGTTGGAGCTTCTGCATCAAGATATCAAAGGACGCCTTTCAGGTAAAGCCATATATCTGTTTCATTTTGCCAGGTTTTGGAGGTAAGCTGCTTACATGTTATTTTTTGTACTTTTTTTCTATATTTCCCAGCTTTGCGAAAAAGTAGGAGGAGAGTTCGATCCGTTATCACTACTGAGTTACCTTTACTTATATCAAAGGAATTTGCTAATAGCCAAGATTGTGATCCTTACACAATGAAAATGTTTGCGGGACTTCCCACTAGCCAAATTGCAGATATGCATGGGTCAAGATGGACTGCTTTGTTTAATCATATGGATGAAGCACTTTCAAAAGAGGAAAAACAACTAGTGAGTGCAAAAGAGACAACATTTTTTTAATATTTTTGTGGTTAACTCTAGACTTCTTTCAGTTCAGTAATTTAGAAAATGCTATAATATATGAGAAATTATGGGGGATGGAATAGGTGTTTGTACAAGTTAAGTAAAGTATTGTGGGGGATAGAATAGGTGTGCATACAAGAAATGTAAGGTAGTGGTTGGTTTGTTTTCCGTTTATGTTCTTAGTATGTTTTCAGTAGGATTATACAATGTGATACAGGTCTCAAAAACCTGTTTTTACCCTTGAAATAACTATAAATAGCCTTGTTTTGAGTATTCTCCCCCATTTTTTCTAATGCACTTTTGGTGATTCAGAAATGTAATAGGATTTGAAATCCTGCTTCCTTGACTATTTCTATAAAGTATTACCTTTGTTTTGATCTCTGTTCCTTCGCACTTTACAAGACTTATTTTTCTTGTCTTAATGAGTATAATGGCTGCAATTTAGTTCAAATTTATTTTATTACCTTTTATGGGTTTGTTTCTGTTGATCGTTATTCTAATTTTGGCTGCTGTAACAAACAAATACTTTAGTGTGAATCTGGCTGAACATTGAGAGCTTTATTTAGTTGCCAGATTTTTTCACCATTCCTGCAAAGGGAGGCTTTGGAGTTTGCCTGGAGATAATTAATTAGATGCATGCTAAGCTTCTTTCCTATAAATTACATTTATTTTTTTTGTTTATCTTTATTTTTTAGGGAGTGGGGTTGTGAGTATTTAACTTTTTAAGCTATTAGAATCAGAATCTGGACTGCCCCCCTTTGATTATCTCTTTTCAGTTTAGTGCCTTTGACCTTTTAGTAGTGATTTAGTTTAAGATCCCAGTAAGTTTCTCGTCTGGAGTTAAGTGACATCAAAATAATGCATTATTTAAATTTCTGACCTTGTTGGTTAGGAACTTAGCATTGGAACTCGAATTATATGTATATCAATCAAGTGCAGCAAATCCTTATTAATTTCTCTCTCTAATTTGAGAGCAGCTGATGGAAATCAATGTATGTTTAACCATATATAGTTTTTCTTTCTAAATTGTTTTATTACTTTAGCCTTCACTTTTACTTTCATATTTTGATATATATTTTCTATTTCTATAATCAGGCATTAATTTCATAGTAATGGTCTTGACTTTAAAAATATTGAACTTAGGAGATGTTAATTTGTGTTATGGTTTTTGGGTAATTTGTTGTTAGCTACAATTTTTTATTTTTCTTATAATTTTTAAACTGTGAAATTTATGTTAGGAAATTCTCAATTTTAAGTTTTTAATATATCTATATATATAATTAATATATACTAGTTTATGTAGTTTAGCATGTGACTCATTGGTTTAACCTTTTATTTCATTTTCAATATTATCTAGTACAACTCCTATAAGCATCAACAACTTAGGATATGGAAAATAAATGGTTATAGAAAAGGGTCTTGTATGACCTCTACTATATAATCATGACCTGTGTTAAGGACTTATGCAATATAGTAACGGTGTTGATACGTTAGAAGAAGTTTTACTATTGGTGGAACATCATGATGTGCCATAGGGTTACCCATAGAAAAAGATGGAAGTGGAGCAAGACTAGGGAGACTAGGTGTGAAAGAAGACCACATTTCATGAGAAGAGTGAGTAGTCTTAAGATCAGACACTAGTGGAAATGAGTTGAGTCAAGGGTAGGTGAGAAGCAATGATAACCTTCTTGTGACCAATGAACCTAGGAAGACAAATTTGATGAATTGTATTGAGTGTTTAGCAAGGCTCAAAGTTAGATTGTAAGACAAAATGTGAGTTGAAGAAATGAAGACGAAATGTATGAAGTGGGGAATGAAAAACTTGGTCATTTAGGACAGAGAATGATATGTGATTAATGTGGTTATTAGTCATAAATACATTGCTGCCCTAGAAGCATGAGGGAATGTTGTTGTGGAAGAGTCCTCATAATGAGATGCATGCTGTTGTGGTTTTGCAATGTGTTTTGTTGAGGGTTGTGGAGAGAATGTTAATAAAGAACATCATTGGATGCCATAAATTGTTGCATTGATGGTGCAAGTAGTGTTGTGCATTATCGGTGTGAAGAGATCATATTGGGACATAGTTTTTATTTCATGATAAAACTTCTCAAAGAGAGACAACAATTTGATGAACATACATTTCATTAAACATAATCATGTACAATATGAAAATTCATCAATAACATGGCAAGATATTTCAAACTAGATGCCCAATGGTGATGTCATCAATGGTTTAGTGTAGAATTGTGGATGGTGAACCAAGTGGAGGCGTAGTACAAACAAATGGTAGGCTTGTAATTTGGAAAAAATGTTCTGCGAGCAAAGGGCGAAATGGAAATACAACGATTTGCTAAAAAGAGTGTCTTTGAGGATAGTGGTGGTGGGTCCATGGGCAATCCTGGTCATAAGATATCAATGTAAAGGAGTCACCATGGCAAATTTGATGGTTATGGTTTTGGCGGCATATTTAGGGCACCTCTATAGTGGAGTTGTCGGTTGGAAAGTTCATGGTGATGGTGGTGAATGATGCTAGAAATGATGAAAATGACTGGAAAAAGATGCATGATGAAAATAAAGAGAAACACAATATTTGGAAATTTTTTGGCGCCAATGAATGGTGGGTCCATTGGGAAGGCACAAATTTAACTAGGCTTTAGATACTGCATAGAGATAAATGATAGAGTCATATTGTTGAATCCTTGTGCATATCAAGCACAACAAAGGAACATATTATATATATATTGTATACATTATTTACATTGGATTATGTTGGAGATTCAACAAACTTTCGATAGGATAGATTTTAAATGGTTCTTATACCATATTAAGAAGTTGACTTTAAGCTTAACTCAACCTTATAAAATCAGTTTTTGCAATACTCTCCAAGTCTTAGGTGCACTGCGCTTGAAAAATGTGCTTGTCCTTTCTTTGATGAACTTTGAGAACCCAATGCTCATTTGCCAAATAGTCGTCCATTGCCCCCTCTATTTAGCTTCAAACAGGAATTAACCGGGAGTTCATCGAAGAAAGGATGAGCACATGCTTCAAGCATAGTTCATCTAAGACTTAGAGAGTATTGGGATGCAAGATCAATAGCTTCTGGAGGCATCTTTTTGTGGAATATCTTGTGCCATGGGTGTGCTTTTATCTGTGGAAACTTAAAGTCATTGTAGTTTGGATTCATACCGTGTACTTCCTCTCAAGTGGGTGTGCCAAGCACCTTTATATTATGTATGAGCTAGTCTACAACATTTTCACCAGGGAATAATGGCTGACCTAAAAGAAGTTAAACAAGGACACAACCAACTACCAAATATCGATTGAACTTGTATACCCAGTGGCACCAAATATAAGTTCTAGTGCTCGATAGAATCATAAAAATATGTATGATATATTAGCTTCACGTTGGACCAGTACTTTTGCACTTCCAAAATCACATAGCTTCACTTGGTGAGTAAGAAGCCTAAAAATATACTGGTGGATCCTCTTACTCACCAAGTGAAGCTATGTGATTTTGGAAGTGCAAAAGTTCTAGTCCAAGGTGAAGCTAATATATCATAAATATGTTCACACGATTCTATTGAGCACTAAAACTTATATTTGGTGTCACTGAGTTTACAAGTTCAACCAATATTTAGTCAGCTGGCTGTGTGTCCTTGCTGAACTTCTTTTAGGTCAGTCATTATTCCTTGGTGAAAATGTTGTAGACTAGCTCATACATAATATAAAGGTGCTTGGCACACCCACTCGAGAGGAAGTACACGGTATGAATCCAAACTACAATGACTTTAAGTTTCCACAGATAAAAGCACACCCATGGCACAAGATATTCCACAAAAAGATGCCTCCAGAAGCTATTGATCTTGCATCCCAATACTCTCTAAGTCTTAGATGAACTATGCTTGAAGCATGTGCTCATCCTTTCTTCGATGAACTCCCGGTTAATTCCTGCTTGAAGTTAAATAGAGGGGGCAATGGCCGACCATTTGGCAAACGAGCATTGGGTTCTCAAAGTTCATGAAAGAAAGGACAAGCGTAGTGCACCTAAGACTTAGAGAGTATTGCAAAAACTGAAGTCTTAGGTGCACTGTGCTTGAAGCATGTGTTCATCCTTTCTTTGAAGCACTCCAATGGTCATCCATTGCCCCCTCTATTTAACTTCAAACAGGAATTAACCGGAGCATCTCCTGAGCTTGTTAATAAGCTAATACCTGACCATGTGAAGCGGCAAATAGGGTTGCAATTTATTCATCTTGGAGGATTGTGATGATAAGCTTAAGGGGCATAGTGGGATACCATTATTTTTGTCTTAATACCGTGTTTTGTGGCCTGGCCAATGTAGTTTCAAGCTGAACCAGGACTGAGATTTTGGGAAGCTGGATGGCAGCAGTTGATTTGTCTATATATATATATATTACCTTTTGGTTCTCTATTAGGACTGGTGGATCTTTATCTCCCAGGAAAAATATAACCTTGTTTATTGTCATATAGGTCTTATAAGTCGATTTTATAAGATTGAGTTAGGTTTAAAGTCCGTTTCTTAATATGGTATTAGAGTTATTTGGAGCCTATCCTACCGAGTATTTGTTGGCCGTTATTGGACCACCCATAATATATACTCCGATGCATGAGTTGGTAGTTTCGACGTGAGGGGAGTGTGTTGGAGATCCCACATCGACTAGAAATTGGGACATTTCATAATTTATAAATAGGTATATACCTCACTTTATGAACCGGTTTTATAAGATTGAGTTAGACTTAAAAGTTCATTTCTTAATAGATTCTATAGGGATAGGCCCTGGCCCACATAGTAAAATACATTAAACAATCATATTTTGGTTTCTTCAACAATAAAAATAATTTTCTGATTTTTGTTCTATGTGACTTCTTGGAATTTAACAGACTTATCATTAGCAAATAAGCAAAAGAGAGTAACATCTAAATTTTTAGTTACCTCCTAAATTTCTTGTAAGCTCCTAAAGCTTGAAACTCTTTCACAAGAGCTTTCATCTTCTTAAATATTTGTAGTTGGTGGGGTAGTAGGTTCCTCGATTTATCCTTAATTGCACTTTGTCATCTTCTAAACATGGAAAGAAGTTGTACTTTCCATCTTGTGGTCCTCCATCCCATTCTACTTCATTGAAAACATCTCAACTTATGATTGTCTTCCTTGTGTTACGATAGTAGAGCTTGTAGCCTTTGGAATTTTAGCCATAATTGATGAAAATCCCCTTCTTGCTTTTATAATAAAACTTCTTTTCTCATTTGGTATGTGCACATGAGCAATGCTTTTTAGTGACTCTTAGATGGGAAATACTTGACTTCCTTCCTTTTCATTCTTCTTGTGGTGTTTTTCCTCATACACTTCTTGTTGGAGATCAATTTCAAAGGTAAATTGCATAAGCCACTACTTCTACCCAAAACTTCTTTGGTAGTCTATTGCCATGTCTAGAATTGTTCCATTCTTCTTTTTTGTCACTCCATTTTGTTGAGGGATCTAGACATTGTGAAGGGTCATTGGATTTCATGATCTTCACACTACTCTTGAAATTCTTTCAATATGAATATCTCATGGCTTTGATATCAAGACCACTTTACTTCTCAACAGGGGCATTGAACTTTTTGAAATACACCTTTGGTTTATGGTTTAAAAAATACACCCATGCTTCCTTGAAAAATCATCAATGTATAGAGATCCAAAAACATGTCTTTTGAATTGGACACTTCATCGATATGTTTCGTATGCGTGTCAGTGTCTGATATGTGTCAAACACCATTTAAAATGTGTGGTTGAGCTTCATAACATATGATTGCTTGCTATAGTGTCTAGGTACCAACAATTGTCTTCTATTCTTTCATTATTCGTGCAAGCCATCAATAAGGTGTCGCCTTCCAATAACCTCTTGTAGAGCTTTCTCCTCTTTGAATGTTGTTGTATAGGGCCTCCAACTTCGTCCTATTCATGTTCTTCACCATGACCTCTTCCTTATCCTCAATCTCCATCGCAACCTTGTCCTTGTTGGCTTTGATTATTGTGACCATTGTCTATATGGGTTGAATCAACTTGCATCTTAAGTAGTTGCTCTATGATCTTTTCTTCACAAGTTTGTAATGTGCCCAAACGTTGCTCAATAGTCATAGCTTTCAAGTCTTTTGTTTATGCGATGATGACAACGAGAACTTAAAACTTTGTATTAAATGATCTAGGAATTTTCTGCATAATTTTTAAATCATCAAACTTTTCACTATTTTTCTTATGTTGATTAGTGACCACTAAGACTTTAGAGAAATAGTCGGATATGATTTCACCTTTCATATGCAATGTTTCAAAGTTTGGTCTTTTTGAAGATGTACCTTATTCACGGGATTTGCTCCTTTGTATGAGGTATGAAGCTTCTCCTATGTTTCTTTTGTTGACTTTGGTTCCTAAATCTTCACAAAGGCATCATACTCTAATCTTCAATAGATTAGATAGAGAGCCTTCTTGTCTAGAGGTTATCCCCATTCTTTGAATCGATATGACCTCTCGGTATCTCCCAAGCATCTAGTGCACCAAGGAGAGCATTAATCTTGATGCTCCATTTGTCATAGCTGCTCTTGTTGAGAATTAGGACTAAGAATGAAACCATGTAGCTACTCGCCACCATTTGTTGCTAGTTCCTCGACATGTCATCTTCTCACACCTGCATTAAATTGATGCAGCTTTGTCATTATTGACATTGTTAGCTTTAGCAACCAATTGATTGATATGTTCACTAAGTCTCTCAAGAGGTTGGGTTTATAACATTTGTAACAAACTTGACTTAGATACATATGCTCTAACTTGAGAGAGAATGTTAAATATATGATTGCATTAAATAGAGAAATATGATATTTGATTACATCAAATAGGGAAATATATTAGCAAATATTTCTCATTTATTGATTTTGTTACTTGTTAGTTTATCTCTTCTTCGTTATATATAAGAACACATGAGTCTACAAAACATACAATTACGAGCAGTCCTTTCAATAAGGTTTTAGCAGTGAAGAGAATATTTTGGAATGGGAGAGATTTGAATTTTGGAGGAAGAGGGTACTTATACAATTGATCACTTATTGTTTATTTTGCTTAACACAGAGTCTAGTAAAGCTACCCACTAATACTAGTGGCTTCTTATAAACCACCTAGGAAGATGCCAAGTTACTGAGAAAGAAGTTTATGCTTTTTTCTTCATCCAAATCTGAACTTTTCCTTGTTGGTAATTTCAGGAGTGTTGGTTGAATCAAGTGAAAGAAAAGCAATTGCTGTGTGACCAGGGCATTCAACATGTAAACTGGAGTGTGGCTTTTGGTTTACAACAGCTGGGAAATTCTGAAAAAAATTCCAGGTAAATGTGTTAATCAGCTGTCATAAAATTATGTTCTATCGATGTTGTGGACTTGTTACTTTTGGTTAGGTTGTGTATCTTTAAACTAGAAAGACACAAAGATAACATCCCAATATGGACTTTATCAGTATTTGGAATTCAGGAGAGAACAAGACTTCTGAAAAAATAAAGCAAATTTAAATTGTTGTTAGCCATCTATACTTATTATAAATTAGTGAAATAAAATTGATATAATATTTTAATGGAACAAGAATAAAATTGAAGTACCTAGCATCCTCTTGAAATTTATTTCAAGGCAAGCTGATAAATGGTTGCATATAATGCCTTTTTGATCTCCATCCAGTTATCATAGAAGAGATTGTGTCTATTTTTGCTATTGAACTGAAACAGCTTTATGCATTTTCAAGAAGGACTACTAATTCTGTTCCCTCATGCATACTTATGCACTGTACTGGAACTTTTGTTCCTGTGAAAATTATCACTTTCTACATAGGGTTAACAATTACGTATCTTTAGTTTGTTGCTCTATTATGTGTTAAATTTTCAGTTTAGATAAGTGAAATACCTGGGTTTTCCTTGTCTTTTATCACGGATGTTTGGTTCAGTTTAGATTGTGTTCAATATACCTCTTACCCATGTTTAATTTCCCTTGCCCTGAATTTGATGGTAATCATACATTTGATTTGGACAAATTAATCTGTGTTTATCTTTGAAAAGAGTCTTGGAAACACATTTTTGAGTATTTTTGCGAATACTATCTGTGTGAAGTTTAGAAGCAATAAGCCATTTACAGACTGTATTTTTGCCCCTATTTTCCCCTTTCAAACATGCATTATAATTTGTCCAGAATTTTATGCCAATGTAAAAAATCTGATTTCTACAATAATGGTCAGAAATTTGACAATTTTGATATTGTACAATGTGTAGATCATCGACATTTAATAGCTCCGAGAAAGAGTTAGCGGTGAATGCAGCTGCTGCTTCCATATATTCAACGTGTAATTTTCTACTGTCCGAGCGCTGACTTGTATCTGACTTAGAGTTCATGCATCTAATTATGTCACATCTTTTTATTTTTTGGCACTTTATGAATTACTATCAATTGCTAGAAAATGTCATGGGCACGTAGAAAAAACTAAAATATAGGCCCTAATGTATTATGAGACTCTTGATAATTATTATGATTGTAATTTAAGTTTTGGAATATAATTTATTTATACTTAGTAAATTTGAATTTTGATATCTCATTACTGACAACCATTTTCGTTGATCATAAGAATACTCTCTTTTAATACCATTCGTTTAGGTTCTATTTATTTACTGATAAAATTAGAAGTGATTCTATAAATTGAAGTGAACTCGTTAACTTCAAAACTCATTTTTTTATAATGTTTAAAACTCACAAGATTTCGAATAGTTTCCTATAATCGTACAAAGGAAAACGGAAGGTTTTCTGTTCCAAATTCAAAATTTGCCATAATAAGGTTTCTTTAAAATTACTTAAACCATAAGACTCAACTAATTATTTCTTTGAGCCAAATAAAATTATTATTTTCTTAATCTCGAATTCTTATTCTAAAGGTGTTGATTAGTTTATTCTCCATGGACTAGGACTATATACAAATCTCTTTAGGTTACAGAGAGTATAAATCTCTCTAAGTTATACTAGTCTTAATTTTCTTTTGAGACTAAGACGGTTAAGATACAAGAAAGCACAATTAAAGCTCATTAGGTATACTTTATAACGTGAAGAGTTACAAAGTTTAAATACAACCTAAAAGGCTAGATGCTTTAAACAATTGAATCTTTTCTATATAAAGTTGTTGTATATCTTTGTCTTCTAGTCCTTTCACAAATATGACCAAAACAACAATACTTGATGTTGCATAAATTTCGCTATGCATACCTTCATTGATTTTCTAGTAAATGCTAAAAAAGGAAACAACTATTTTGATAGATTTTTTGGGTCTTGAATGTTAAATTTGCTTATGGAAACTATTCAAACAAACTTGTAATATTCTGTAATAAAAGGAAATCAATTAGAATTAAAGAATCATGAATTTGGAAAACTTCTATATTCGAAAGCTTTTTTGAATGTTGTATTTCAAAAACTTTTTAGACTTGTATATTTTTAAAATGTTGAAGCATATCTTTGATCTTAAATCATTAAAACAAGAATAATATGAGGTTCGTAAATGTTTTATAATCATTTAAGTTCTTAGGAAACTTTTGCAAAACAAAGTAAACTTATTATAAAGGATTTGATTGCATAGATCATAAGCGAAAGCAATACCGTCTAACACGTTGAGCGTTGTGAGATCTTCTAACGAGTTTAACATTGTAAGACTCATAATATGTTTAACAATGTGAGATTGTCTAACACGTTTAACATTGTGAGATCGTCTAACATGTTAATATTGTATATCGTCTAACAAGATTAACATAAATTGCACATGAAAAAAACTTTGTTAGAAACCTTTACACATCTTATAGTTTTTGTTATTATCAAAATCTCATACACTTGCTTATGCACATAAGATCACATAATGGGGTATTAGACCATCTAAAGGTGACTAAACCATTTGGTGTCTTATCAATCTCCTTCTTTTTCATGTTGATAAAAACTATAAGTTTTAATAAAAACATTAATAAAAGTATCAAAGATGTTTTACACAACAACGAAATCAAAAAGACATGTTATATTAGATGTTCATGTCATTGTGTACAAGTAAGCTCATAATGCAAAATACAAAGAATTTAGAAAACAACTGTAAAAACAACTTAGAGCATAAAATTGTTTCTATTATCTTTTCTATCAATTTCTCCGATTTTCTCCCCTTTTTTTATATCATCAAAAGGGTTCATAAAAAGAAATCATCACTGTTGAAGGGGTTGAGGTGACTGTTGTGAACGGGGTTTCCTCAACTGATTTAGATTTCGAAAAAGAATTTTGTATCTCGATAGAAAAGGATGCAATAAGGTTTCCAAGCATCTGGCTTTGACGTTCCTCCAACTCTTTCAAACGCTGTTGGTCAACCTCTCTTTTTGAATCATTTCTTCCATCTCTGTTAAATGTTTTTGAACAACTTCGTGTTCAACTTGCAAAGCTTGTTGAATGATCTGATGAAAAATATTGAACAAAGCATATGGAGCGATTGGAACAAGAGGAATAAGTAAAAGCATTAAATCCAAGTGTTGAAAAACTTCCTCAAAGTCTGCTTCTTATTTGGACATTATGACATGAAATGTCCAACCTTTTTTACATCCATAACAAATGATCTTTTTGAGATCCTACCCATCTTTAGGTGTGAATCTTCTTCCTTTTCCAAAGTTCCTTTGCTTTTTCCACATCTTTCTGAACTTATGGGTGAGGAAGGAGAGTTCTTCATCATCCAACTGTATGTTGTCTGATGCACCGTCTATGCCTTCAAAAGCTCTAGACAGTTCAACCTTATTTCCTTTACTTGAAGACTTGAGTGCAAGATTCTTTCCTTTGACCACATTAACATCACCTTGCAAAACTTGTTTATTTACAATTAAGATACCCACCAGTTCTTTTAAAGGCATAACCTCTAGATTTTTAGACGCTTTGAGGGTTGTCTCAAGCATTCTCCACTTCAGAGGAAGAGTTATGAGAACTTTATCGTTTATCTTGTACTAGTTGATGGTTGTCCTCCATGGTGAACATCTCATATTGACGCCTCGACAAGGTGAGCTTGTTTCTCTTCACTTCCTTTGATCCTTCATGAGACAAAGCCAGAGTCTCCCACATCTCCTTGACATTTGTCATGACATGAACCTTGGATGCTCTTCTTCAAACAGGACACATAACAATACATGCCTAACTTTAGTGTTTAACTTGTTAAAAAGATAGGCAAAATTCAAGAGGGATGAGGATGAATTGAACTTTCACGAATTTTCTTGAAAAGATGATTTATGATGAAGTTCTTAAAAAAAATCAATCGATTAAAATATTTGCAAACAAAAAACCAACAGATTAAAATTTCAATTGACTAATTCTAACTTAACAAATCAATCAATTCAATTTTATAAAATCAATCAATTGGCTACTGATTAAGCTAAAAAATGTTGACTTCATTTCCAATGATCTGGTTGCAACATGCATGGCTATGCTTAAAAAGCATCTTCGTCCTTGTTGTAAAGCATAGTCTCCTAAAGTTCTTTTAGAGGAATTAACAATTCTCCCTCCTTTAATGTTTCTATTTTCAGCCATGTCTTTAGATTGTGATGTATGAGATTGAAGGTTGGGTGAGGTTTGATCTAATCCTTTTTCTTGATCTCCTTGATTTTGAAAACAGTGATTGAAAACAACTTTTGACAAGTGTTAATCAATTATCCTATATGTAAAATTGTTGAAAATAACTTCTATTTCAATAAATTAAAAGAAATGTTAATTGATTAAATTAGTTCAATAATTAATATGGAAGCATATTTAGCTAATTATTAAAATATGTAATAGATTATTTCCTTGAGAACTTTGAAAACATTCATATAGTTATATGCTTTAATCGATTATCATATTATGATATTCATCAAGAATAATTTAATTGATTAAATTAAAATACAATCAATTATTTTTTTCTAAAACCATTTTTCTCTTTTCAAAAAACATTTTAACTCATTTTATCCTAGTTGTGTGCTAATCTTATCAATATCTTTGTGTGAGAGTCTCCTAAAACAATTACACAAAAAACTAAAGCATTCTAAACACATCTAAAACATCTTCATCATTAAAACACAGTCTCTATTGGGGCTTGAATATCTTCAAGTCTCCAAGTCTAACAATGTACACATACATAATACTTTGAAAAAAGAATGTTGCAAAAACCCCCCTTGACCTTAGACCCAACTGTTCAAGCCACTCACTAAAGTTCTCTCATTCTCTTACCTAATTATGACTGGATATCAAGGAAAATGCTTAACGAGGTCACCCATATGAACAAGATGTTTGTTTATATCATCAATTAGGCTTGTATCTTTTCTCAGTTCCCTAAAAAATGTGATGAGGGCCTCTCAAGGCTCCCACTATGCCAATGAAAGTCCATTCCAAACCTTCAAGAAGGTGAGTCATGATGATGTTTGGGTCTTTTTGGGGGGCTAATGACTAGGTTGTGTTGCAAAATGATGGTGAATCTAGGTTGGGTGAAAATTGAAGGTGATTTGAAGGGAGGAATAAGGTTTGGCCAAATGGTAGGGTGTTAGTGTTTGATGGTTTTCTTGGAGAGTTTCTTTGGTGACTTTGGTATGGGTGGTTAGTAGGTGATGTTGGCCAAATTATGTCTATTATTTGGGGTGAACCTTGATGGATGGAAGCTAAAAAAGATTACAAATAGATGTAAGAAATGGAATGAAAATAGATAATGGCTGAAAGTGCAAATGGAAAATGTTCCATTAATCAAAACTTAATTATAAGTAGTGTCACAACCACTTCTAGCTTACAACGAGTACACCAAACCACTCCTGAGTATCAATTAATCTTCCTAAGAGATTGAGAGTGAGTACACAATGTCACTCTTGGCTATACAACATAACGTTATTAAGAGAGTATACAAATAGGTACTCGTTATTCTAGAGTCTAAAATTTTCAAATAAATTTTCTTTAGGTTGTTTATCAAACGCTCTAATATCTAAGCACTTGAAGCTTTAATTCTCTCTTGCATGTAATGTATACGTGTATATCTCACTCATAAATTCGTTTCATTAATCGTTTCTACATGAAGAAGTTTCCTTTTATAAGCATCATAAATCATACTATTATAGCTTGCATGTTGATGTTGTAGTTTGTCCTTGTGTTAGGATCATTTTAGAATCATAGTGTTGTTGCACTCAAGTATAAATGTTACTTATTTACTCCTTTCAAAACACAATATTGAACATGTTATGAATAATTTTTTTATTATTGTTATATTCATAATTTCAACTTTTTCTCATATTTAAACAAACTACATAATCTTATAGTTAAAAATTACAATATAAATTTGCTATATTGTTTTAATAAATATAAATATAATATAGGTGAAATACAATTAAACCATAAAACACCTTCAAGAAACGTAGTCATATCTTTCTTAGTTGTTAATTAAATCTAAACCTATAATATTATATTTAAATATAATAAATTGTTTTATTTGATTTGGTTTGGTTATTGATTCTAAATCTGAAATCTGAACCAAACTGTTCAATTTAGGAAAAAGCAGATAAAAAAATCGAAAGAAATTTTGATCTTATTTGGTTTTCCATTTTTTTGATCCTTTTTCGAATATATTTTTTGGATTGGTTCTCTTTTGAACACCCATTTATATAGTTTTGAAAATATGAAATAATTGTAATTTAATGCATTTTGCAAGTGCTGGTAGATTTTATTATGGAATCAAGAATGTCATATGTGATTATGTTAATATAATGGGTAACCCATGTACTAGAAGAATGAATTCTTCATTAGGGATTTTAGTATTGTCAAAGTGTAAGGACCTAGAAACTTTAATTGGAATGAAAGTGTTACATTTAAATAATTTCAGAAGATGTTATTATTTAAAATACAAAGAACTGATAAATGAAGTTTCGCAGTGGTCGGACCTCGGACGTCGCCCAAGGTCTGGGGTCAGCTGGTAGAGGTCGGTCGGCTTACCATTGTATTAACATAGTAGTCAGGTGCGATGACTTTATCGAGAGGTAATCACGTGGATGTGCTCAAGGAAGACATGTGGATCAAGAAGAGTAAAGGAAGAAAAGTGTAGCTAAGAAGTCTTCTACGAGATCGCCGCTATTGAAGACGGAGGCGATCTCTGACTTCTCTTGGACATAATCGCCTGTCGCCTAGAGGAGACATGACCGCCAATCGCCTATGGTGTACGTGATCGACGGGAGTGCACGTAGTATGTGGTCAAGATGCTGGATTAACCATAGTGGGTTCCAAAAACCACGCTTATCAAGGTATGGGTTAAGCCTTAGATATGCTGTGCATGCGAAGCTCTATGCTTGAGCATAAGAGATCGCCCTTAGTGTTGCATGCATGGGCGCAAGAGGAGTGGTGCTGATCTACTCTTGGAAATGTGAAGCTACCGACGTCACCAAGCCATGTGGAGGTGATACCTTGGACGTAACATAGTGGGATGAAGAACCTTCAGCAAGGTGTGACGATATGACATCGGTGAGCAGAGTAAGGCGACGTGTTCTCGTCACACACAAGGGCGATAAGAGAACGCCAACAGGATGAGAGGAACATCGGTCATCAACCAGGATGGGAGACACATCGGTGGTCTGCCAGGGTGAGACATCGGTGGTCTGCCAGGTTGAGACATCGGTTGTCTGCCAGGGTGAGACATCGGTGGTCCTCCAGGGTGACACATCGGTTGTCTGCCAAGATGAGGAATCAGTCATCACCGGGATGAGGCACGTCAGTCATCGCCGATATGAGAGACAGACGGTCATCGCCAGGATGAGGGACACATCGGTCGTTTTCCAGGGAGAGACATCGGTCGTCCTCCAGGATGAGGCCTCGGTGGATAGTCATCGCACGAGCGGTCATCGGTGGAAGGTTATCGCGCGATGTCGAGTTTCACACAGATAAGGTGGGACCCAGGCTCCCAGCATGAGAAGTCCTGCACGCGCGACACGTAGACAAAAAGGGTGGTTCAGAATAGTGACATCAGAGAATTGGCATGCGCAGAGTCACGCGTAGTCGTACTGTTCAAGGAAGCGTACACGCAAACTTCCCTGCAGAGTGGGTGGTGGCAGCGGCTTTTGTGGACAAGTTGGTTTAAGATTCAAAAACCCACTTCTGAGAGGCAGAGGACGTTGCAGTGGTTCAAGAGTGAAAGAGTAAGCTCACCTTCATCCTTCTCTTTTCTCTCCTTCGCGCTGTGATTCAGGCATCCTCAAGCACCAGTACGACGAGCGACGTCTGCCCTTGGAGCACCTGGGAGGTTCTCTGCAGGTTCTCCAAACCAGACGCTAAAACAGAGCTAAGGCATCTTTAAGCTTCGGTGGGTTTTGGAGCTCTTGGTGTTTTGCGCAAGTCCAGGTAAGGGAAGCTAGTACTCTACATTTATAAAAAACGTTAGGCGAGTAAGTTCTGAAGTGAGGGCGACGTGGTCGCCGGTTTCATATTCTTTTTCACGATGCTCTGTTTTTACGTGTGGGGCGACGTAATTACCGATTTTAAATGTTGTCTTCGAAATCCCCTGTTTTAGTGTCGCTTTGAACTTGTTTGAGATTGATATGTGAAATGCACGTGTTATTGGAAAAATCTGAACCTGGATATGTTTGTTGCTGTGGTTGAGATCGTTCATTTAAGTGTTGTATGGTGCATTGGGTGAATTGATGATCTTTAGCTGTCCTGTGTGGACTTTGTTTGCTGTCCTGTGTGGACTTTCCTTGCTGTCCTGTGTGGACTTTGCTTGCTGTCCTGTGTGGACTTTGCTTGCTGTCCTGTGTGGACTTTGCTTGCTGTCCTGTGTGGACTTTCCTTGCTGTCCTGTGTGGACTTTCCTTGCTGTCCTGTGTGGACTTTGCTTGCTGTCCTGTGTGGACTTTCCTTGCTGTCCTGTGTGGACTTTCCTTGCTGTCCTGTGTGGACTTTCCTTGCTGTCCTGTGTGGACTTTAGTTGCTGTCCTGTGTGGACT
The DNA here is from genome assembly GCA_013389735.1 of Phaseolus lunatus. NCBI lineage: Eukaryota > Viridiplantae > Streptophyta > Magnoliopsida > Fabales > Fabaceae > Phaseolus > Phaseolus lunatus. The sequence goes on from CM023857.1 coordinate 7,415,320, forward strand.
TTCCTTGCTGTCCTGTGTGGACTTTCCTTGTTGTCCTATGTGGACTTTGCTTGCTGTCCTGTGTGGACTTTACTTGCTGTCCTGTGTGGACTTTACAGTGGTGTGGTATGTGTCTATGTGTGTTGAATCAGTGGAAGTCCGACGTAAGAAATGAGAAACTTTGAATTTGATAGACACTTGATGCATTATGTGATTTGAATGACTCTTGAAGAAATTGAGAAATACGTGTTTACTTGATGGTCATGTGAAGAGAATGAGAAAATTGATAGTTTTACGTGGGTGTCTTTAACTTGTTTTATCTTGATTTTTAAGTTTCATATCTAAATTCTCTTTCAAATATCTAGCTTACCCTGTGTTTTTGGTGTTGTGTTTGGCTTTTTCTTAAACCTGTGATGATCGTGTATAATTTACACGGGAGCAGATGATGTTGCAGGAAGTAGAGCTCCTCTGTGAGTGGTCGCCGGAAGGAGATCGCCTGTTTCTGTTTCTGTCGGGCGATCACCCCTTTTTCTGTTTTATGATAGGAGATCGCCTTGTTCTGTTAGGAGATCGCCTGTCTTTCTATTTTACTGTATTTTGTTTAAGTTTTGGAAAACTGACCGATTATGTATTAAACTCCCTGTGAGGAGAAACTTCATTACATATATATAATTATGTTCACTTCGATATATTTGTTTCACCTTTATTTTATTACATAAATATGAAAAGGAAAATTGGGGGATGTTACACAAAGCTTTTTCACATGGAGCAACTATGAATGTTGGCTTCTTGGATCAACATGTGGTGGGATTTTTTCAATATTATAGAACTCTTCTAGTGAGTTCTTTTTCCCTTTCTGTTGTTAGAAGAGAGTGCTTAAAAAACCCTTTACATCTCATTCATTTAAAAAGTGATTTTTACAAGAGATTTCCAAGACATTCAAGATCGACGAAAAATTGTCTTAAAAAAGACTTTTCTAAATGATGTGACACTTCCTTCTTCCAGCCTTCTCTTCATATTTTAGATGTCACTTTTGCTAAATGAAAACCAAAAGTTTGTCCAAATATGTTTCTTACAAAATTCTAGAAGTTACAAATAAATATGCACACCACCTATGCAACTTTTACAAGACTTAGAAGAAATTTGTAATATTAGAAGAATTTTTTTTTTAAAAGTTTTATCTTCTTCTATCCTCTAACTCATGGATCATGTGGAAACTTCTAATATTAGAAGAGTTTTCTTTTTAAGTTTTATCTTTTTCTATCCTCTAAGTCATGATCATGTGGCAGGAAATGCTATTTTAATTGCTTATCATACGAAACAACAAAGTAAATGGATTAAAAGTTATAAAACAAGTATACTTGAAGAAGTATTTGCTACTTTTACTATTGTTTCTTAGAGGCTTTTGAATAGATGATTAAATATGACTCTTCTTTAAGGAAATGAGATTTAAAAGAGGGTATTAGACATGTTGACTTCCTTGCTGCTCAAAGTATTAAATATCATAATAATTGTTGGTAGGGTGTTTTAGTATTGATGAGATAAATATCTTCTACCTTTTTATAGGTTTCTTTAGTTTTTGTAGACGAGTTTAGTTCGGCTCCATCATGTATATGTTTTTTTTTTTCAAATTGAGATTATAGATAGCATCATACTTGCTTTAGTAAAAAAGAAAAAAAAAGATGAGTATATTTATACCTAATTTTGTATGAACCCATTCCCTCAGAGTATGATAAAAGCTTCGTATATAAACATTACATGGCATTAACAGTCATCTACCTAACCTAAAATAATTACATCACTATACTAAGAATTGCTCCTGAAGCTATGTGTACAAGTGTTCTTGAAGCAGACAAAATATGCAGCTTAGACATGTATATCCTCCAGCCAATTTACACATACCACGGAGATCATTCTGAGTAAACTTGTGACTGAAATCTGACCAGAATTGATCTCTTGATGATATTTAGTGGGAATGCCCTAGAAAACATGAATGCAAACAAGGCTTTATAGGAATAGCTACCGAAATAGTTCAGGAAATGACCACATTATGAACCTTGCAAAAATGTCAGACTCCAGAAATTCAATATGAGCAGCCCTCCCAATTAAAGAGTTTAAATTCTTGCCGTAGGAAGTGGCATCAAAATTAACATCACAACGGATGAACACTCGACGTTCAGAGGGATTGGAACGAATTTGGTCCAAACAAGCATTGAGCATCTCTAGGAACACTCTACCCTTCTTCGAATTGTCATGTGAAGCAGCCTGGCATGACTCAATTCTAGCAGAATGGTAAGGCACATAACCATCCTGAAAAATATTATTTAACATCAAACCAAATAAATCCAAGTAAAAGCCATAATAAGACATAGGGATGGGAAAAGAAAAACGCAGAAATTGAAAGAGGATTTCCCTAACTTAGAAATAGTGCCTTATCATACACATAAGGTTCCTTACATATTTAAGGTCTGTTTACTTTGAATAAATATTTTTTTGTTTTTATTTGTAGTTTTCACGTTTAATTGCAAAAATGCTATCTTATTTCCATTTTACTTTTTGTTGAGACTTGTGATCCTCAAAAATAAAATAAAATAAAAAAGTGAAAATAACGTCACATTTTTACTATCAAAAGTGAAAGCAAAAGCATTTTCTAAAACCAAACCAATCACTTAGTATTTTATTTGATCTAAATTACGAAAGATAAAATATTTCCAACAAAATCTTACTACTTTGAATATAAAGTTCATCTGCCAGCATATAGTTCTAAGAAAATGAAAAATCCAGAAACCTTGTTTATTTGCCATTTGAATTCATTTCAGATGCACAATGATACTAGAGACTTAATATTTGTTAAGAAATAGATTATCAAACTTCGCATGCATTTATATATGCGACAGAGACCATCTATTTAGTCCAATTTAAAATACCCATATTATACCTAAAATGCAAGTGTACACTCACTGTTAATGTACAGAAATGATAGTAAAAGGCGTGTCTGAAAATGATTTCAAGAGTCAGAAGAGAAGGGAAAACCTGAGGGGAAGATAGCAAGATTATATGTCTAAAATGATCCAAGGTTTTCTGCTGAAAAAGAAGAGAATGTGAAGAAATATTAGAATCTCATTATCTAATTAATGAAACTACACACAATGTATGCATCTTCACTAACACTCCTGCTCATATATTTTCCAACCAATAATTTTCATCAATCCTTTGGTAGAATTATTTGTAAGAAAATAGCCAATCGATATTAACCCATCAACTTCTGAACAGTGCACAAAACATTGTCCTGGTTGCAAAAAGGAAAGTTGAGGGTTATATAATGATAAGTGTTTAGTGTTAATTACATAGGAAAAGGGAAAATATGGTACACAAAATGTAATCTCGAAGCAATAAGGATATAGCTTCAAAGAGAAGACATTAGGTTTACTAGAAGTCATTATTCTGATCTGATCATAGCCTAATACATAAAATCATATCAATGCTACTCCTTATTTTGAAAAACAAAAGGAAACATTAGTTGAACAAATTTCTTGAATTTCATATACAAATAACCTGTAAGATTTTAAATGCTTATAATAGAGATGTTGGTAACTGTTGAAAATGTGAATCCGTATGTATAATTAGAGTTTATTAGAGCATTATTCCTATTGTTATGAATTTTATAGGAAATATGAGTATGAATTATTGGAGTTTATTAGAGCATTATTCCTATTGTTATGAGTTTAATAAGAAATATGAGTCTTAATTGATGGAAATCCATTTGAGAGACTGCAATCAAGAATGAAGAGGTCACAAAACTAGAGAATTGATCAGGACCTTACCAGTAGTTTGGGCTTATTTGAGTCTATTTGAGCCTCCAATCAGTCTTTTGGGCCTAAGTTCAAAATTTTTAAAAGATCACTCTAGAGATTTTGGAGCATCAAGAATACAATACTTCTATCTCTAAAAATTGTACTGAGTAGTGTAGGAATTTATTTTGGGCCAAGTAGCATAGAATTTTTGGCTTTGGGCCTTATGTCCAAAAGCCATATTGGAAGTCTACCTATGAAGCTTGCAAAACTACAAGAATGTGCCACATAAGGCATCAACGCCACTTTTCCTTGCTCTCAAAGTCTCTTTTGCCACTTACCCACTTCTCATTGGAGAGTATTTTGAAGCTTGGGCTGCAAGCTATCCTTGCCACATGTCACTATATGAATGGAGAGGACTATGAAGCTTGCTCCATAAGTTACTAGTGCCACATGCCACTGTGTGAATGAAGAGGATTATGAAGCTTGCTCCACAAGTTACTAGTGCCACATGTCACTGAGTGAGTGGAGAATTTTAGAAGCTTGTAGCACAAGTTTAGGTGTCTAAAGCACTACAAATAAGAGTGCTTGCCTATGTAATTTTCAGCTGGGAATAAGAAATGTTATGCTGCCAAAATCATTGGTGCCTCTTCTTGTTCTTGAGCTCTCTCTAGAGTAGTCTTCTTGCTAGACTCTTCTAGACTTCCTCCTAAGCGTTGTCATAACTTCACTAGTAATTCAAACACCAAATTCCATCACTCAACCACTACCAATACTTCATTTCTCCATGTTTTCCGCTGCATCTCCTACTCCATTCAAGATAAACAAATTCAAAACAATTTGAAGAAACTACTAGGCGCATGAAATGAAGCTAGAATTGCATCATTAATGGACGGTAACAAATTTATGGGTAGTTTTCTGTTATGTTTTCTTGTATTTAAAGGTTGTCATGAATAAATGTGTGAACATTTTCAGCCTTAAAAATCATTTTGAGTTGTACAATTGGTGTATGAGCTTTATTTGTTCTTGAGGGACCTATTAAGGTTGAGAATTCTACCAAACACCCAAATACTTGCATTGAGAGTTGGTAATTTAGTCTGATAACTCAATCCTAATACTACCAATTCTTGAGGATTAGAATTATCACCTATGGGCAAGACTTTTCTTGATGCGAGTGATCTTTGGGAGGCTTTTGAGAAGGATTATGAGGTTGGTACATTACCAAAAAATCCAATTCCTGATCAAATCATAAGGGAATAAAGTAGTGAAATTCAAAGGCAAAATATCGCCTATTTTCAGCTGTTTCTCCAACAATCTTCACAAAAATTGAGTCTATGATCAGAAAAGGCCAAAATAGAGTATGAAGGAAATGAGAAAAATCAAAGGGATGCATCTGCTGAATTTGATTAGGGAGTTTCAAATGAAGCAAATGATGGAGTCAGAAACAATGAAAGTATATTGAACAAATTTTAAGCACTATTAACAAGGTCAGATTGCTTGGAACTGAATTTACTGATACAAGGATTGTGCAAAATATCCTTGTGACGGTTCCTGAGAGATTTGAATTCTCCATTTTCTCTTTGGAAAATTCCAAAGATTTGGCAATCATCACTTTGGCAGAACTGTTGTATGTTTTCCAAGCCCAAGAACAAAGAAGACTCTTGAGGGAGGAAGGCATGATTGAAGGTGCTTTACAGGCCAAGCTGAAACTCAGTCTTGGTTACAAAGGAAAGAAAAAGAAGGCTTCACAGAGAGCAACTTTTTGCAATGAGAGAGTTCTAACTAAGGTGGTAAAGGAGAAGATGAGGAGTCAAATCGTCCTCCTTGTCAGCACCGTTGAAAGAGGAGTCATCCTCACTTTAGATGTTGGAAGAGGTTATATGCTGCAACAAATGAAAGTAGGTTGGTCATACTGAAAAAATTTGTTAGAAAAAAAAGCAGACCCAAACTAGGGCTCAAGTGGCTGATCAACAGAAGGAGAACAAGCAATTATTTGCAGCAACCTGTCTTGCCACCAACAACAATAGTGAATTTGGTGTATTGACTGTGGATGCACACATCATATGACCTAAGATGAAGAGTTGTTCAAGGAGTTGTTGGATAGGACAATTGTTTCAAAAGTCAGAATTTTGGCAATGGAGAGTGCATAGTTGAAAAGGAAAGGGCACTATTGCAATTGAAACTTGTCCAGTGATGTGCTTTATGCACCAATATTAATAAAAAATTGTTTAAGTGTTGGCTAGTTGCTTGAAAAAGGCTGCAAAGTTTTCATTGAAGACAAAAATGTGTTTGATCAAAGACTAGGATGGGTAGAACCTGTTCACAATCAAAATGAAGGGGAAAAGGTTCTCTTTAGATCTAATGGAGGAAATCTGCTGATATAAGCTCAGTTAATATCACTGAGCTTGGGCACAAGATAATGAGTCATTTTAACCATGTTGCACTGTTAAACATGAAGAAGCACATTATTCTAGAAGGCTTTCCATCATTGTCTAATCTCCATATTGCACTTCGTAAGAGTATGTTAAGGTACAATCAATCTAATCATAGTTCTTTGTGTGTTCAAACGGCAAACATGAAATTAGTAGATGTTGAGCCATATGGATTTCACAAGATGTAAATTTAAATTTCCTAGACCGTCTACTCTTTTCCAAATGCAACTACAAATCCCATAATGATTACGATACAGTATACCAACATTCTTGGTGTTGGATTCTTGAGAGGGGAAACACCAGAAGGATTCAACGCCAATGAGCCATGAGCAAACCATATAAGATACTAAGAGATCACCTTCAACCCAAAATCTTAGGACAATGGATTTGTGGGTTTTCTTTCTTATATGCTGCTCATTCTTACTCAGTGTGAGACTCAAACTCACTTGGAATCCTAAAACTCAAAGTTTGTAGCTTAACTTGGTGTTGTTAATTATATAAAGGGATGTTCAAATGAAAAGATGCCTTTTGCATGGCAAGTTGAACGCATTAGAAAAATATGTAAGCGAAAGACTATCAACCTCTGCTAAAGCAGTGACGCAAGCTCCAATGCTCATTTTCAAGACATTTACTAATAAAAGCTTTCTTATGCAAAAACAACTAGTGGTGCTAAGTGAGCCTACGTGAAATTATGTGCTCTGCATTCAATAGTATTGAAAAGCTTCTGTAAGTGAAAGATCATAGACCTACTAATAGGCAATAGAAAGAGCAACCTTTAGTTGTAAAACCTTCACTTTGTGAAGTTTCATTTTCTCTAGCAAGGAGTGTTCATAGTTTATATCCTCTCTTCAAAGTGTTTTTGTTGTAAACTAACAACTTTTTGTTGTAGCCAAGAATAACAATAATAGAATACTCGGGAAAGTCAAAAGTAACTTAGTGTTAAGGAATATTTGTTCTTTGTCTCAGGGAGAGATAAAGGAACAACCAAGAGTGACTTAGTGTAATTGTAATCAATTTTTTATTAGTTAAACCTTTTAAAGGTTCTAAAGGAGAATTGAACATAGCCCAGTGTTGGAGTGAACCAGTATAAAACTTTGAGTGTTACACTACTTCATCTATTACTTATGTACTAGTTGTCTACTTTTGTTTTCAAGATTTTGCAAAAATCATTTTGAAACATTTTCCAACCATTAGATGATCATTCTCTGATAGTCTAATCATGGTTCTACTGCGAAAATTTTTCGAAAGCTCTACTCAACTCTCCCCTTCTACAACTAACATATTATTTCAAGGTACACATTCCACTCATAATCCTTCTCCTCATTATGTCACTCTGAGTTATCACAGGTTGTCTCCATCCCATTGTGTTTGTCTTTCTTCCCCCTTCTCTGTATCAATTCCTAAAGTTATAGGTGATGCCTTAGCCCACCTTGGTAAGTGATAAGACATGCTTGATGAATTTTGTGCTCTTCAGAATAGTGGTAGTTGAAATATTGTTCCTTTTCCTCCTAGGAAATTTGTTGTTGATTGATCTTTACCGTCAAAGTTGGCCCTAATGATGCTATTGATCAGCTCAAAGCTCATTTAGCAGCAATAAGTTATACTCAGATATTTGGATTACACTATTGTGACACCTTCTCTTTAGTTGCCAAGATGGCCTTTATCAAATTACTTTTAGCCATGGCTGCTTTTCGACATTGGCCTTTCTATTAATTGGATGTCAAAAAGGCCTTCTAACATGGTGATTTGCTGGAGGAGATTTATACGGAGCAATCTCCTAGTTTTTGTTGCTGGATGGGAGTCTTTCGGGTTGATATTTTGTCTCCATAAATCTTTATATTGTCTTAAATAGTTTCTCAATAAATGGTTTTGTAGATTTAGTGTAGTAGTTCAATAGGTAGGAATCAAAGTGAGGTTGATCACTGTGTTTTATAGTCATTCAGAAGTTGGGTGTAACTATGTGGTAGTGTTTGTTGATGAGATTGTTCTTACAGGTAGCAATCACCATGACATTTTACAAAAAATAAAACAACACCTTTGTCATCATTTGCAGAAAAAAAAGACCTCAAAAGACTTCTATACTGTTAGAAAAGGTATCAAATATAGGCATTAAATAGTTTTACCAAGTGTTTGTACCTGTCTCTATACCTAGGACTCTAGTTTTGTCTTTTGATCTTTGCTTTTCCCTTTACTCATTGTATCATAATTTTATCAATATAAGTATGAGAACACAAGGGAAGTGATTTAAGCTCCCAAAAATATATGGTCTCTTTTATTTATCTCAAGTTATACTTCTTGGGAATTGAGGTAGCACAATCCAAATATGGAATTGTAATATCTCAGAGAAAGTACACATTGGATATTTGAGAGGACATTGGGCTAATGAATTCCAAGCCCCTTAAAACAATTATGCATCCCAACACTAAACTTCTACCATGTCCAGGGGAGCAACCTTCAGATACCGAGAGATATAGGAGATTGGTTAGGAAACTAAGCAACATTATGGTCACTTGCATGGTAGTAAGTATTGTACGATTCACGATATGAATAGTACGATATGATACGATTACGAGTGCCCATGATACGAATCACAAGAATAATCGTTTTTGCTCCCCTATCGCAGTTGTATCGTGTGAATCGTGATACGAATCGCACGAATCGCGAAACGATTCCGTATCAAGACTTGTTTTTAAAAAATTCTAATTTTAATTTGAATTATTTTATAAAAACCCTAACTTTAATTTTAATTACTTTTATAAATAAAAACCCTAATTTTAATTTACTCGCATACGAAGTGCAGCACTTCAAATGTTCCTTTTCATTTCCGAACTTTCTCTGTCCTTCTCTACGTTCTTCTTCGACCAACAGCAACCAAGTCGCGACGGCGACTGGGACTGTGACGACGAACGACAACTACTACGATGTCCTTCTTCTCTCCAACAGCAACGATTGAGCTTGAAGGTGCGAACGATATCAGCGACGACGGCAAAGCTCGCGACGACGGCAAGGAACGAAACCAGCTGTCGAAGGAAGAAAGAACCTTTTTTTATTGTGGAGGAAGAGCAAACAGGGGAGGTTTAGGGGAGGTTTTCTGCTGCTGTATTCATTTATTAAGATGAGTAAAACAAAAAGAGAGTCAGACATCACATGGAAGTACTATGAAAGTCTTCCAACAACACTTATTTTTTGAATGGCTATAACGTAAAATTTGTTTAGTAGCTGATCCTGCCGTTTGACTCGAACGTGGAGGATTGCCTCGTCACTCCTTCGTCTAGCCCTCTGTTCTGCAGGAACGCTCCAAGAACCACCGCCGGAACTCCAAACGCTGCCTGCAAAACACACAGACGGCGCCTCTGGCGGCCGTTGTAGCTCCGACGCTCAAGTCAGGCAACAGGAACACCAAAACTATATCTGAATCTCTCTGTGAGACTCGTGTGTAACTGAAACTCTCCAATGTGTAAGCTGTAAGAATCTGTAAAAACCTCCCCTCAATTTCGTTAAGAGTTTGTATATATACCTGAGTCTTTCTCTCTCCTGACGGTTATTCCTCTTGACACGTGGATAACATCTGGTCATACACGTGTCACCATCTGGAGTACCTGTAGCTGAAACGTTACTTCCACTGTGCCCCTGCGACTAAGTTATCCACAAAGGGAGTAGCTTAGTACACAGACTACTCTGGACGCAACCTTAACATGGCGAGCTGGTTAACCTTGGGCATTGCAGCTCACACTACACATGGTGGCAGATATGCCACTTATCCTCTGTACTTAGACCATACAACAAGTGCTTGCCAAGTCTTCTCAAACACCCGGCGATGTGCTCTTTCAGCGACTTGCTGACCACCTGATCTCCTAACCTTAACACACGGCGATCATGTGCAATCTAGGCGATTACTGATCCATACCGGCGATGACCGACTACTCATCCTCAAGGCGATAGGCGATTACTCACCTCAAGGTGATAGGCGATTACTCACCTCAAGGCGATTACTCATCATTACAGGCGAGAGGCGATTACCATTCTGAGTGATCGCCTCCCTGATTCGCCTGCTATCCTCTACCACGTGTTACCCTGTGAATGGTCCACGTGGTCAACTGCTGCTGATGTCATCGACTACCGATGACCGACCGGATCAGTAGCATATAGCCGTGGTTGGTTATAGGAATCTTATGTAGCAACCACACTGTTTTTTGAGGTTGTGTTGCTGAAATTGTGTGGTATATATATGTAGATACACCACTCAAAATGAAATATGAGGTTGTTTTGTTATTAATTGCATCTTTGCATTTCTACATATCTTATATATTTAATTATATGTTATATTTTTAATGTTTATGAATCTTACGATACACGGTTCACAAAATCAGCTCTCTCATACACTACTTGTATCTCAATTCAACTACCTTGGTCACTTGTCCTTACATTCTTTGCGGTCAGTGTAGTAAGTCAATTTCTTAATTGTCCATGTGCATGACATTGGAATGCAATCATTCGCATTTTAAAGTACATTAACACAGCCCTAGTTTGTCATATGGACACAATAGTCACTCGAGTTGTGGGATACTCGGGCTCTCCCATTGCTAGGAGATTCACTTCCAAATATTTTGTCTTTATGGGTGACAACTTGATTTCCTAGAAAAACAAGAAGCAGAATGTAGTGGCAAGATCTAGTGCAACAACATAGAATAGAGCTATGACTTCTACCACTTGTGAACTTATTTAGCTCAAACAACTACTTAAAAACTGATATTTGAAGAGTTTACACAGATCACTCAATGACTAAGCAACCCTTCATATTGCCTCCAACACAGTATTCAACAAGGACCAAACATGTTGGGATAGATTGTCACTTCATTCATGAAAAGATTGTATCTAGAGACATTACTACTCAATTTATTAATTCCAATGATCCCTTGACATATGTCTTCTCCAAAACATTGCAGGATCCTATAATTGATTGTATTTGTGACAAGCTTGGTGCATATGATTTATATGCGCGAGCATGATGGTAAGTGCTAGATGCATTTCACTATATCAGCCTAGGCCCATCTCTATGTAATGCAATGTACATTCTACATATAACATGTTCCTTTGTGGTGCTGGAGACACAAGGATTCCATCATATGACTCTATCATTTATTCCTATAAACTATAATCAAGAATTCAATTTCTATGGATTTGTTTGACAATGGTTAGGGAGGTTCATTGGATGACATGAAAAACACTTATGGTTTTCTTGGGCTTCCAAGAAGAAAGATATTGTAGTAAGGTCAAGTGAAGAAACAAATGTATGTAGATGCTATTGCAGCTGTTAATCAAGCTTTATGGTTGAAGAAAATTCTAACTGATCTATATGTGGTTCAGACATGTTCAATTAAAGTATTCATAGATAATCAAACAGCAATTGTAATTTCTAATAATTCAAGTTTTCATGGCAAGACTAAACAATGAAATATCAAGCTGTATTTTCTTAGAGATGTTCAAATGAAGATGAAGTTTTGTTAGAATATTGCAAGACAGAAGACCAATTGGCAGACATCTTTAGAAAGGCGCTTCCAAAAGGGTTTTTCGAGAACTTGAGAGAGATACTTGGAGTCAACAGCTACTGATACAAGGAGTGTTTGAAAATATGAATCAGTATTTATTATAAGAGTTTATTAGAGCATTCTTCCTATTGTTATAGTTTTAAATATAAGAAACATGGGTGTCAATGGGTGGCTAAAAATTTATGGGTAATTTTATTTTTGATTTGGAATTGTTATCAATTTTCAGTTATGTTTTTCTTGTATTTAAAGGTTATCAGTATGAATAAAAGTATGTGAGCATTTTTAGCCTTAAAAAATATTCTGAGTTCCTACAGTAACAGCTAACAATCACATATCGAATTAAGTTATTCAAAAGAATAGACTTTAGGCTTATGCTTGTGTTAATTGATTCCAACCTTTGTAGAACACTTCTTACCTTACATAGTTTATAGAGGAATGTATTTTGAATATCCTGATCATCTGTGAAGGTTAGTTGATGAATACACTGTGTACCTTTTAGTTTCTTCAAAAGCCACAATCCAGAATTAAACAAAGAGTTTGAACTGTAAAGATACCCCAAATGTGGACCAGATACCGAAACATATGTATGTAGATATCTTAGAAATGGCTCCATCATGGTCTCTGCAAACATAAGACAAAATTTAGCTCCTAATTTCAAATAGACAAACACTATCAATTCTAAAATTATGACCCACCTGCTAGTGCTGTTCTTATAATGAGGTTACCAATAGAATGTCCAACAAAACTTAGTCTAATATCTCCTAAATTCCCATATTTTGCGGCTTTATCCATTTTCTTTTTAACAAAAGAAATAACTTCCTTAGCTAGCCGCTGACCCATTTCTCTGAAGTCTCCTGAAGTTTTATCCTCGTTAGTCTCTGACATAAGAAATTCTACCTTAGGGTCTATCAAAAGCCATTGATTTCGAATAAGCCGGAGATCCAAATGATGCCCCTAAAACATTTGAAGTTATGAAGAATAAGCATTCAACCATCTTTGAACAATGAAAAATATACAAACACAAAAAGCAAATTTGCCATTGTTATGCTTTGCTGCTATTCTTTACACAGCCATTCCCAAGTCTGGCTAAAAATAGCATGGCTGATGAATTTTACAACCAACATAAAACTTTGTTAATCTTTATGACATGGATAGACAATGTATTGTCTTAATTTAGGTGGTACCAGTAAATAATGCCTTGTTTCCTGTTCAACTCAAGTATCGTTTCAAATTTGCAGAATCCAATGTATCAGACCACATGTGTAGTGGAAAATAAGCAAGTTTCCTATATTTCACGAAATCAAGATTCATTTTGGAGCATGGAATACTCTTACATTTCATATACCAGTATCCTCAATGGCAGCATCATCAGGCCGGAAAACACACACATCAACGATTTATAAGGCAGAAAAAGCACAGCTCCCAAGATTGAGAGTTTTCATACCAAATTGAAATTTGTAAGGAAATAAAGAATTATTTTATTGATAACAATTACACCTTACATCCTCATCACCTTTATTTGTAACAATCAAACTCTCATAATTGGTTGAGAGTTTTAAATCAAGTTCTTAGGCAATTCAATTTTCATGACACTCTGCAATAGGATGAGAATAATTTTCGAATAAACTTTGTCATTCTCTTTTAATGGCAAAGTCATTGGCTTCATTGGATGCAAAAGGGGAATGATCTTGGGTGATCCCTTATTCGCTCCTCTCAGTATTGCAAGAGAGGTTTTGAGCAAGGCTATTCAGAACCTCATGCAGGTAATATGCATATTATTGATGCTAAGAATGAAAATGTGGCACAAACAACATGTAACCAAGTTACCCTTTAGATTATTTACCTCATAAGAGATTTTGAAAAGGTGCTCGAATGGTAAGTGACTTTGAAATAAGCCCATAACCTTGCAATTGAGGCTACTAGTTCTAGTTTACAAAAGATTACTTGGAACCAATTTATCCCTCGTGTCAAGTTGTTTTTAATATGGAGATTACTACAAAACAAATTGGCCATTGATGATAACATGATAAAAAGTTTCCATATTGTGAGGAAGAGGTTAAATCTATTAATGAACATATTTTTTTGTTATGTCTTTTTTCTTTAAAGTTATGGTCTTCTATCAATTCTCATCAGCATGATAGGCTCAAGTTTCCTGATATTGTCTCTATTATGAAAGCTTTTGATGGGAATTCGAGTAAGTTGAGTAAATTGTTTGTCCAAGTAGCTGCTTTTTTTGGTTATGGATTATATTTATTTGGTTTGATAATCAATATATGCCTTATGAAGGATTACAAATAAGGTTTATAATGAGGTAAGTTTAATTGTTAATTTTTGTTCTTATACTAAGAATTCTAACATGTTTGAGTTTTGAATTCTTAACCATTTTAGCATTAATATCAAACCTAGTGTTGGCCCAAAAATAATTTTTTTGTGGAAGGTCCCTCCTTGTCTTGGTGGAAATGTAATATAGATGGAGCAGCCAAAAGTGTACCTCGCCCTGCAGTTTGTGGAGGCTTTTTCAGGACAATGCAGCAATTTCTAATTTCCTTGGAATCTATTCTTCCATTCATGCTAAAATTGTGGGAGTTGTTAGTAGTTGATTTTGCTTTTGATAGAGGTGTCATAGCTTAGATTAGGAAACTTGTTTTCGATAGAAGTTGGCACAGTTGCTATATGACATTGGAATCCTATCATTCACAACATAAAGTACATTAAAGGGGCCCCTGGAAAAGGTTTGCTATATGAACACAATAGTCATACTCAAGTCGTGGAATACTCAGATGTAGATTGGGCAGATTCACTTACTAACAAGAAACTCACTTCATAGTGTCTCTATTGATAACCACTTGATCTCCTAGAAAATCAAGAAGCAGAATGTGGTGGAAAGATCTTATGCAAAAGCATAGTATAGAGCCATGGATTCTACCTCTTGTAAGCATATTTGGCTCAAATAGCTGCTTAAAGAATTGAGATTTGGGAAAGTTACACAGAAGTCTCTCATTTGTGATAAAGATGTTGCTCTTCAAATTGCCTCAAATCTAGTATTTCACGTGAGCACCAAACATATTGAGATAGATTGCTAGTTCATCCAAGCAAAGATTTTTTCTAGAGACATTACAACTTAGTTTGTTAATTCCAATGATGAGTTAGCATATATCTTCCCCAAACCATTATGGGGTCCAAGGATTGATTATATATGTAACAAGCTTGGTGCATAAGATTTATATGCTCCAACTTAAGGGAGAGTATTAGATATATTATAGATATATTTTGTATAAGGGCTTGGGCCCTTCCCTCTATAATGCTATGTATGATATTCGTATCTACCTTCCTTAGTTTTGCTATTAAAAAACTGGAGAGTTCTATCACATGAATGTATACCATTTCTCTCAACACCTGGTTCACAAGGAAATTTGGAAAGTAGAAAACAAGGAAATACGCAATCTACTCTAGACAAATCTCAACAATACTTTTACTATTATGCCAAAAAACCCTTTATGACGAGGTTTGGGTTTTGGTTTGCTGGCTGGCTTGTTTGAGAGACAGCCAACTATTGGTTCTTTTTTTGCTTGACCCAATGTCTGTAAAATAAGTTGGACAATCCAACAAACTAAGACACACAAAAAAACAGTATTAATTCCTAAGAGTGCATGAGTGTAAGACTTGCCTGAAACCCATGCACAAAGATAACAATCTTCAACACACGAGTACTACTTTGTGGAGCAGATATCTTGTTTGCAGAGTCCAAGTTAAGTCCAGTTTGAGAGCTAGGTGAATTCATAAGTCCTAAATTTCTCAAGTATGAATTATCACTGTTAGTTCGACGTGGTGCATTCATCACACGTTCAACAATCACAATTGGTATGTGTAAAGGATCTCCAAATATGTGCATGTCTTGAACTGACCGGCTGTTAATCTGCAAAAACGGAATCCATTCATAGGCCATATGCAAAGGAATAAAGAGGAGATACTGGTTCATGAGTTGATAACTACCCTCATTTGTGCTATGCTTCTTCGATGAAGTTCTGCCCGTGTAGCAGCAGTCTGAGGAGGCTGTACAATTTAAGGCAAAAAAGATCATGCTTTAAGTTATTTGCACTAAAATTAATTTACGGAGGAATAGTAAAGTACCTACCTCATCAGGTTTCCACATAGAGGAAACTCTTTTGTTTGCTGCACGATGGTAAGACTCATCACTCTCACTGTTTATATAATGATGAGGCATCTCAACCTTAGAGTACACCATCCATATTGACCATTCAGCTTTTCGATCCTTAGCCCATGTATCCCGCAAAATTTCTAGAATCTGTATTTTGTTGTCCCTAGAAACAAGAATGTTAAAGCCAATTAAACAAGGTAATGTTTCATGATTATTCTCATGCATGGGTAATGAAAAGGGCCACTAACTACAATTGTCACAGTTAACTGGGACATTCTCACGCTATATGAATGGCAGCATGTGAAACACTAAATGTGGATTTGTTGCAAAAGTATCATCTGAAACGAAATATATAAAAGACTGAACAAGGGGAACAGAAGCTAGTGATGTCATTTATCTGCCCCTATAGAAAACTTTCCATAATTGATCAAATGTGCAGCTGAAACAAAATATATATACTAGCATATTAGAAGGTGAGTAAACATAACCAAACTTTTGAATCATAGCCTTTAAAAAGCAAACCTGTGGAACTTCAGAAATATGTTCCATAAATACAACAATTGATTTCCCACTGAATGATAACAGTTCAATAGCTCTCTCATTGACAAAGAACGAAGCTTTTCAGCATTCTCCGAAGCTAGAGCTCTATTTCCTCCCTGTACAAGAAGAGACCATTTAATTAATAAAATCTTAAAAGAGTAATATAAAAGGAATAGCAAAGTTGCAATTTTTTTCAGTGAATAAAGCTTAAGGACCTCGGGATAATTTTGTGACTTGTCTTGACCTGAAATTTCAACTTCAGTTGTAAACTGATCAGATTGAGGAACAGAATTTATTAATTTCATACTGTTCCTTTTGGACAGAACCTCTGAAATATCAATAGCTTGACCAACTGCTTTGCTTAGTTTTTCTAGTTCGTCAAGTAATATATCATAAGCTGTTAGTAATGCTTTAACAAGCATGGCATTTTTCAACTTTACGGAGGCAACGTCACTCCATCCCTGGTTAGTCACAAAGAATTCAGTTAATGCCCAAAAATAATGAAAAGGAAAAAATAATTGAAGGAATTTTAAATTGTGTTTCATCCCACACGCATACTATTAAAATATAATAATGAAATAATTAAATTAAATAAGGATACAATCATCAACCCTAAATAATAGCCAGACAATATTTCCAACTTCCCTTGTTTAAATAAAGATAAGACACAATAACACTCCCTCTCAAGCTCTCTTTTCTGTTGTCTATCAATTATAACTGACTTTCTGCACTGTTAAAAGTTTTGTAGAGAACAATGCTGTGTTCATTTAGCAAACTAGGAGAGTTTTATCTTTGTATACAACTTAAGATGCTAACACTCTCTTGTGAGCAAACCCCTGTGATCTGTTTGATCACATCTTCATACAAACATAGTTTATTTAGCTAGGAGTGACTGCAATCCAGACGATACTTTGTATTAACTGAGAGTGGTTGTGTTCTAAACAATACTATGTAAGTTAGTTAGAAGTGCTTGAGTTCTAAAGAATACTTTGATTGTTTAGTTAGGAGTGGCTGAGTTCCAAATAATACTGATTTTTTAGTTAGGAGTGACACTGTGTTCAAATAATACTTGGGTTATTAGCCCCAAGAGTGGTCACGTTCCAAACAATACTCAGTTTGTAACTTGCAGTAGTAGCTTGCATAATAAAACTCAATCAATTAATTGAGAACTGGACATAATCTACACTATTAAAAAGTAGCAGTATAAAACTCATAGTGTAAATCTTTCTTTCCTTTATCTTTGTTCATTGCATATTATCACACTGCACTAACTAAAAGAATGAGAGCTTTACGAACCAAATCTTTAGAAAAAGACTTATGACAGATCGTTTGTCAAGTAAAATCATTGTTTGACAATGTATTATCAAACGATAGCTTGCAAAAAATTCAAAAAGTTTTAAAACACAATTCAACCCTCCCTTCTTATGTGTTGACCTGTTTTTCACATGGATGATGGATCACTAAAAAAGAAAGGTACTTTTAGATATACTATCTATCATCTACATGGTAAACAGGTTGAAACAAAGCACACGGTAGAACTTGATAAAGTCATAATATAAGAACATAACACAAGAAAACAGCCCACATATAACATGTCCATTTGCGTAGTATATACGAAGATTAACTTTTCACCTTTGACTAGGCTAAGTAGGTCACTAATAGAGATAATAATGGCACAAATAATATAATTGAGCACCAAGTGCTAGTTTTCAAGAAGCCCAGGGAATAAATGAATGCACGGATAGATTTGCAATAGTATTTTTAGAAATAGCAAATTGATCAGTAATTCAAAGTGATCTCAGAAACGAGACATCCAATGTCTAGAACATACTTGGTTCAATGAGTCATAACTTCTATCAGCAACAAATTCAGCATCACGAGAAAAGGTGAAACCAAAGCATGTGGAGAGGTTAGTCCATGTAATCAAACATGCATAAAAAACTTCCAATTAAATATTTTCTTAAGTAAGCATATCAAAAGAAATAGAAATTTTAAATGAAGGCCTTGAAGATTCATGCTGAAAATTAGCTAATGTGACAAACCTGGGTACGTTCGATGCAGATTGGTTAGATGCAGCTGTCAGTAAACTTACATGTACAGTGACATCAACCAGCACTGCATGTAAAGCATCAAAATGTACAGGACAATATGAATGCAATCCCAGAAGAGCTTTAGGAGGAATTCTGAATTCATGGACAGCAGCTGGGTAAGCATCCAGAGAAGCTTGCAAATCAGCACTGTAGATGGTGCACTCCAGTCAGTGTACAGACTTCACTAAGGAGAGATGAATCGAAAAGGAACAACAATGTGCTTTGGCAACATGTTAATAACCCAGTGAATAATATACTACTTGAATTACTTACCCATTTTCAAATGTGGGAGCATACATAAGCTCAAACTTTAAAATTACAGCTGTTGTAGGTAAAACCTGCAATTAAGAACCACAAAAACACAGTTGAATTAGATAAGAATATTGAATTAAAGAGCAAGGTAGTCAAAATTGCACACTTAATGCATAATTGGACAGCTCGGTGCCGTCACCGATAGTGATCCTGTTCCTGCATCAGAACATGATCAGATTGGATCATACTGTTCAGATTTGTAAAATCACTTTCTCGCATTTCCAGCAGCAGTCTGAATTCTCAAACTCCAACAAAGACATGTTACTGAGGTATGCCTAATAAAATAAAATACACCGCACAAAAATTTCTTGTCATGAACAAATTATCCCAAAGATTTAAACTTAGTGGGAGACACATAAATGGTTCTATATGACATCTCAAAGATGCACCATCACACAAGAGTCCCTTGGGCAAAAGAATGCACAATGCAAAAGCCCACCTCACTTGTGCTCAAATTTAACTTTTGTACTGGAACAATAAGGCGTGATGAGGATCAAACTGTAGAAAACTTTTACCATATAGGCTCAATACCACGTCATGAATTAGCTATTACAAGGGGTCCTCACATCAACTAAATTGTAACTGAAAGTCATTTCGAGGTGCTTTGTAGCTAAGATCACTAGACACTTGTGTCTCAGCAGACACATCTATGCTGGAGTGCACAAACAATTTAAGAGTAATTAGATGTCAACTTTGTTAACACCTAACATAGTGGTATGACCTAGGTGATCTCCCAACAGATAATTGAGCACCCAACATTGGCATCGGCCAATATTTCCTTTCCCTCAATACCCTATCGAAAGAGAAGAAATAAAGATAGATCATCACCTCAAATCTATCTAGAGATAAGTTGAATGAGATCATCATACATAAATGAATGTCCTGCCTAGCATATCTTATCCGAAAGGGCTGGGTTGAGAAACTGTTGTCCGTGTCATCAATCCTCCAAATACCATATATACTGCTAGGACGCAGATCATGAGCTGCAAATCAGAAAATTTCTACCACATGAGTTAATATTGTTTGCAGCACATACGAACTGCTTCTACAAAAGTTCTCATTAGAAGAAATATGCAGGTGTACAAAGAAAAACATTAAGAGTGGTAGTTTCAAGAATTACAAAACAAGATACCACATCTCATGTCTTTCCAAGAAGCCATGAGAAATACTTCAAGTATGAACTTTCATTGAAGACAAGAACATACGACTTTAGCAAGTAAAATATCAAGTAAATAACACTTTAAACTGTAACGTGTTCGGATTAAAAAGTTGAAGAGAGCAATTTAATCTTTTAGGGTATTAACTAAAGAAAGTATTGCTGTTCAATAAAATACTGTCTGGATATGTAAAATAATAATTCAAAACAATTTATAGTATACTATTGTTATAATATAATTACAGAAATTGTTATAATTATTGAAATAAGGCAGAGACCCTTTATAATCAGAAATATCTTGATTACGTATATTATTAGGAATACTTTAACTTTATTCCTATATCATATTTTTATTATTAGAGGATATCAAATTTCTTTTCTAACTATTGTATTGATTTGATTTTTTTCAATAAAAATAAAGTACTAGTGGTGCCTCAAAAACACAATTTCAACTTAATGTTTCTCTCTTTCCCATAGTTTAAATAGTATCTAGAGCCTCATGAAAATTGTTTTGGCCAAATGGACCCACAGTTTCTAGTGAAGAGTTTTTTTTTTCTACGCAACCTTTATCTAGATTCGCTCATTCTTCCAACGGCACCTCCGACAACTTTTCTGACAAATTTTCCGATGAACTCCATTTGCTCTAACAACCCATCAGGTTAGGATTGTCTACACTATTACATGCCTCCAAAGAGAAGGAAAAATCGTAAAAAAGAAAATGTAGGGATAGTCCCCTAGACTATATTATTCCTCAAAGAACTACCAAACAAATGTTTACAAAGGAAAACACTTCCTTTCTCGCAGGGCATTCCCTGTCACAGCAACTATTGTCCTCCGTATCTTTCTCCCCTGAAGATAAGAATATATAGTCCTTCTAAAAGAAAGTATCAACCCCATAACAGATAACCATTTTTATTCATAAATTTCTTCCTATGATAAACTTTCCACACCCTCTCATACTCACTTGTCTATCATGTTACTCCAGAATCAAATTCACTCCTCAAAATTCAGACAAGAAGGTCTCCTTGATCGTGTACTCTTCCAGCTGTACTTCTACATCCTTGCAACAACCTTGAGTTTGCTTTTGGTGTCCATCTCCTAATCTTACACTGTACGGTTCAATGGTTTCAACTTGTAGACCGAGTAACTGCACCAGTTCTGATGAAATGAAGTTGTGACTAGCCCTACTATCAAAACCAACACAGGTCTTCCCTTCACTTTTCCCTGCATTTTCATAGTCCCAGATGGTGTCATACACCTTGCAGAAAAAATGGACAACTCCATGGCTGACATTCTTGATCAAAGTCCTCTTGCCATCTTTCCTCCAAATATTCACCAACCTCACTAGACCTATTTTCCATCTTCGCTCCAGATTCCTCATCTTCAGCCGAGATGATTACTCTTAAATTTACTTTTTGGGGCATCTTTTCATGTTACTGGAGACTCTCAAAATATTCAACAATTTAATCATTTTGAAGGCCCAGACCAGATTTATAATGGCAATGGTAAAGGTTTGAAAGTTCTTGGTTTTGGTTTTTGTTGTCTCAAGAAGTCTATTAATCCTAATCCTTCTCTCTACTTACACAATTTACTGCATGTTCCTTTAATTACTAAAAATCTTCTTTGTGTAAGCAAATTTGCTCTAGATAATAATGTCTATTTTGAGTTTTATGATATCCTCTCATTTCTGTAGTGTTGGAGATCCCACATTGACTAGAGATTATGACATTTCATAGTATATATGTGGGTGCAAGCCTCACCTTATAAGTCAGTTTTATAGGGTTAAGTTAGGCTTAAAGTCTACTTTTTAATATGGTATCAAAGCCATTTAGAGTCTATCCTAGCAAGTGTTTGTTGGGCTTATCAGGTGACCCGCTACCGGACCGTTATCGAACCACTCATAATATATAGTCCCACGCACGAGTTGGCAGTCTTGGCGTGAGGGGGGTGTGTTGCAAATCTCACATCGACTAGAGATTATTATTTCATAATATATATGTGGGTGCAAATCTCACCTTATAAGCCGGTTTTATAAGCTTGAGTTAGGCTTAAAATCCACTTCTTAATATGTAGTGTTAAATCTCAGGTCACCAATGAAATCATTATTCGGGGCAATGTTGGAGCTGATGGTTTATATTCTTTCCCTAACCTCAAGATTCAAGGTTGTATTGTTCCTGCATGTCAAAGATTCCTCAGTTTTATACTACAACTGGATCTGCTAACAATTCAAAGCCTACTATTGTTAATTCCTCTTAATCCAATAATTTATGGCACGCTAGATTAGACCACCCAAAATTTGTTGATTTTTGTTCATCTTGTTGTGCTGGAAAATCTCACAGACTACCCTCATCTTTATCTGAAACTGTTTATAGTTCTC
The DNA here is from genome assembly GCA_013389735.1 of Phaseolus lunatus. NCBI lineage: Eukaryota > Viridiplantae > Streptophyta > Magnoliopsida > Fabales > Fabaceae > Phaseolus > Phaseolus lunatus. The sequence goes on from CM023857.1 coordinate 7,437,705, forward strand.
CTTTTGAATTGGTTTTCAGTGATCTTTGGGTCCTGCTCATGTTCCATCTACTGATGGTTACTTATACTATGTGTCTTTTGTTGATGTCTTTTCAAGATTTACTGGGTTTTATCCCATAGAACTCAAATCTGAAGTTTTCACCGTTTTCCAAAATTTTAAGTCTATGGTTGAACTTCAGTTTGATACCAAAATTAAAAGTATTCAAACTGATTGGGGGTGGGGGGTAAGTTTCTGTCATTTACATCCTTTCTTGCCAATCATGGCATCATACACAGGCTTATTTGTCCTCACACTCATCACCAAAATGGTGTTGTTGAAAGAAAACACACACACATAACTGAATTGGGCCTAACTCTACTACATCACGCTTCCCTTCCCTTGAAGTATTGGGATTTTGTGCTTCAAACTGCAATTTACTTGATTAACAGATTACCTACTTCCTCATTACAATTTCATGTTCCATATGCTATTCTGTACAAAAACACCCCTGATTATTCCTTTCTAAAAGTCTTTGGTTGTGCCTGTTTTCCCTTTCTTAGGCCATATAATAGACGCAAACTTGAATTTCGCTCACAAGAATGTGTTTTGCTGGGCTACTTTAATACCCAAAAAGGTTATCTGTGTCTCCCTAAATCTGGTTGAATCTACACCTCTAAAGATGTCATTTTCAATGAAATCAGATTTCCTTATTCTGATCTGTTTTTACAGTCTTCTTCCACTAATTTTGTTAGCAAACAGTACTTTAATCTCAATCGTACTCTCTCACCTCCCATAGAGTCTTTGTCTACTCCTATTCAATCTAACCATATTGCTCCTCCTCCTGTTTCTACTGAGTCTGGACCTTCACCTTGACCTATTTAACAATCAGCCTATGCAAAATCATTCCAAGTCTGGTATTACTAACCAAAGAATTTGTTCTTACCGGTTGACCCTCCTGCCGGTTGACTCTACGACGCTCACACGCCTCCTTTCCTCACCTTGAATTATGCTTTGCTGTCTCGAAACAACCTGCACCTGCAAGATGGAAAGGGGCGCTCTAGAGGCCGTTTGCACTCCAACGCTTAAGTCAAAAACTAGGGCAAGCACACCAAGTGTATTCAGTATCTGTGTTAGGTCTAGAAACTGCGTACCATTGTGAAGTATTTTGTTATCCTTTATATAGTCTAGGGTTTTCTCTGCGCCGCTACCCATATTTAGGGTTTACAGGAATACCCTTGCGCCGCTATCACCCAGACTTAGGGTAATCTAGCACGTAAGGTTTCTTTAACTGGAGTGCAAATACTAACAGGATGGCCACCTGTCCTAGGAGCGCCTCCACTGGTCACGTGCCATGCATGTAGCTTCACTGGGAAACCCTAGTTCTGATGAGTACTCAACCCTTCAGGACTCTGCACCTAACTGTGTTTTCCCTGCCACACGCATAGGCACTTCGTGACTTAGGCTTCTCCCTTCCTCTGGGCATTTCACTGATAGCTAGTCATCTCTTAAGACCCATCGTAGATATTCTAGTTCTGTTGTACGAAACATCCAAGACCGATGTCACATCGTCACACCTCGTTGCCGAGGACTCATCACCCTGCTGAGTGACGAGGACACCTCAGTCCACTCTAGTGATCGACACGCTGATGACTAACCAGTCCACGTTACCTGTGAGACCCATCCCCCGTGGCTCTGGCCCATGATGTGGGACCCAGCTGACGTGGCTCACCATTACTAGCTGTTCTTGGTGTCCGATGACTGGTCAGTACAGAATTCATCCTTCAATATTGTTGACCAATATTGAACCTTGTAGTGTTTCCCAACCCTGAAAAATGTGAATTGGGCTGCTGCTATGAAACAAGAATATGAAGCTCTAGTCAATAATCACACTTCGGATTTGGTTTCTCTTCCCCCTGACTAAAAAGCAGTTAGTTGCAAGCCAGGTTAAAGAAAACCTTGATGGTACTGTTAACTAATATAAAGTCAGATTAGTTGTGAAAGGATTCAATCAAGTTCAAGGGTTTGAATTTCATGAAACTTTTTCTCCAGTTATCAAACCTATATTACAATTTGGGTTATCCTTACAATTGCTTTAACTAATGGCTGGGATTTGTTTCATTTGGATGTTAATAATGCTTTCTTGAATGGAAATCCTGATCAAATTGTCCTTATGATACAATCTTCGGGTTTGAGGCCACTGATAAAAATCTGGTCTGCATGCTTAATAAAGTTATCTATGGTCTTAAACGGGCACCCAGACAGTGGTTTAACAAGCTTAAAACTACTATTTTACAGTTTGGCATAAGCAAGGTTGACCCATCTTTGTTTGTCTATCAACATAATTCTCAAACTGTTTACATATTGGTTTATTTTGATGACATTATCTGGTGCGTAATTAGGACCCTAGCTCATAATCCAGTTTTTCACTCCAGAACCAAAGCATATGGAAATTGATGTTTTTTGTGTTCAAGACCAAGTGTCGTCTAAACAAACCAAGTGATGTTCTTACTAAGCCTCTTTCTCCTACACGTTTTCAGCTTCTTTGACATCAACTCAATACACATGATTTTGTTCTTAAAAATCCCTCACCTTGAGTTTGAAGGGGGGTATTAGTATGATATAATGTACACATTTGGTTGGTTGTTTTTCAACCGAATGCTTTGTTGTTTGTTGCTTTCTGGTTTTCTGTTTTCTGTTTGGGCCATGTATGGGACTTGTTCTGTTTGAACCGTATATGGACTTTTTATTCTTAAGTCTATATATTGGTTTTCTTAAGTCTATATCCAGTTTTAGTTTCTTATGTTTTCTCTCTATCTCTTACATACCAAATTCTATTAATGGTGACAAGCTAAAATGACTATTGTGCGTCTCTTCTTTACCATGGCAGCTATATGTCATTGGCTTCTCCATCAATTAGATATTGAAAATGCTTTCCTCTAGGGCAATCTAAAGAGGAGATTTAAATGGAGCAACCTCGTGGTTTTGTTGTTCAGGGGGAGTCTGGCTTGGTTTATAAATTACATCAGTCTCTCTATGGTCTCAAGCAATTTCCTTGTGCTTGGTTTGGAAAATTCAGTTGCATGAAACATAGTGAGGTAGATCATTCATTTTTTTATAGTCTTACCTTGCCTGGAAAATGAGTTTACTTAATTGTGTATGTTGATGACATGTATGTTGATGACATTGTTATTACAGGAAATGATGCTACTAGAATCTCGCAACTAAAGGAACACTTGTGTAATGACTTCCACACCAAAGATCTTGGAAGTCTCAAATGCTTTCTAGGCATTGAAAAGGCTCAATCAAAGGAAGGCATTATAGTTTCTCAAAGGAAATATGCAGTAGATATCTTGGAAGATAGGCATGCCTAAATGTAGACCAGTAGATAGCTCTATGATTCCAAATCAAAAATTAATGGCAGATCAAGGTGAACCTCTCTCTGGTCCAAAGAGATATAGAAGACTTGTTAGGAAACTTATTTATCTCACTATTACTAGACTTGATCTATCTTTTGCAGTGGGTGTTGTTAGTTAGTTTATGTAAAATCCTTGTATTGATCATTGGAATGCTATCATTCACATCTTTAGATATCTCAAAAAGGCTCCAGGGCCAGGTCCATTGTATAAAGATAAAGGAAATACCCAAATTTTTGGGTATTTTGATGTTGATTGGACATAATCTCCTGTGGACAGACACTTCACTACAAGGTATTTTGTTCTCATTCGAGGAAACATTATTTCTTGGAAAAGAAAAAAACAAAATGTGGTTGCCCAATCTTAGTGTTGAAGTTGAATATAGGATAGTGGCATCTCTCACTTGTAAACTTGTAAGGGTAAAACAATTTTTTCAAGAATTAAAATTTTGTGAGATCCAACAAATGAAGATGTATTGTGATTGTTAGATATTATTAGATATTATGAGATATTATAGTTATTGTTTGATATTTCATATTTATGTAATGGGCTTAGCCCATATGTTTATTTTTCCTATATAAACATAACCCTATGTGTTCAATATACACAAGGAATTTACCCTATTCTTTCTTTTCCTTTAATATGGTATCTAGAGCATAAGGTTAGGGTTCAAATTTTATTGGTGAACCCACTGTTCACTGGTATTTTTCAGCCACTGTCCCACCGCCTTGCAAGAACTGCCACCGCTGCCGCCTCACCGGAGCCGTTGCAGGACCCTCGTCGGACCTTCGCCGGAGTCGTCGCTGGAATCTCACCGGAGACATCGCCGGAACCGCCGTTGGAATAGCTGCTGCCGCCAATTGACTGGTGACTGGATTTAATTTTTGTCCTATATGGCTTCTTCCACTTCCACTGCCACTACGACTTCTTCCGCTGCCACTGCCAGCGTGACTCCTTCCGCTGTCATAATGCCGAATCCGTTTATTTATACTAATTATGCCAATGTTCATCTCTCCATTGACAAATTGGATGGAACTAATTATGATACGTGGGCCTCAGATATTAAATTATGGCTTAAGAGTCAAGGTTATGTTGATCATCTTACCCGTCCTAATGTTGCTGAAAATAAGGTTTTTCGTTGGTTGAAAATTGATGCTCAATTATGAGTTGTTATCAAATCTACCATTCATTCATCTTTAAAACAAATTTTTCGTACCTATGAGACTTGTTTAGAAGTTTGGAAACAAGCAAAATTATTATACACTAATGATACTCAACTTCTTTATGGTGTGTGTCAAAATCTCCTCACAATTGTTGCTCCCAAACATCTTGATCGTACAATGGCGGAATATCTAGGTAAACTTCTTGCTCTTCTTCATGATTTTAATGAGTTATTACCTCCTGTCTCCACTCCTTCTCAAGAACTAGAACAAAGATCCAAGTTCTTCATGTTATTAGGTTTACATGGTCTTCCTAATGATTATTCTCATGTTCGTGATCAAATTTTGGGATCCCCTATCGTACCCAATTTTACTTCCACTTGTTCTACACTTCTGTGTATGCCAAGTAAACAAACCACTGAATTAACATCTTATGTAGATGACTCTTCTGCTTTAGTCTCTCAGCATAATGATCGTACTCGTCCTCACAAGCCGGGCAAAAGGCGTCACAAGTGTGATCATTGCGGCACACTTAGACACAAAATTGACAGATGTTATGTCTTACATGGTCGTCCTCCTAAATCTATTGCGGTTGCTCAAAGTGCTCCTGTGCAACCTTCTATTGTGGACCATACTTCAATTGATACCCCAGGCCAACCTGCTATTTTCAATGAATTTCTTAAATGGTATGAGGATCGTCAGAATTCTAGTTCCACAGCTTCTGTTGCACATTCAGGTACATCTTTTGTTGGCCTCACTCACTCTACTTCCGTTGGCCCTTGGGTTCTAGATTCAGGTGCCACAGATCACATTATTGGTAATAAATCTTTTTTCTCTTCCCTATCTACTACGGGTTATTTACCTTCAGTTACCATGGCCAATGGATATAGGGTACCATCACATGGTGTTGGTACTATTAACCTTTTTTCCTTCTTTATCTATTGATAATGTTCTTTATGTCCCTGGGTCTCCATTTAACTTATTATCCATTAGTCATCTCACTCGTTCCCTTGATTGTGTTATTTCTTTTACCAAAGATTTTGTTTCTGTACAGGACCGGAGTTCGGGACGGATGATTGGCACCGGATGTGAGTCTCATGGACTTTATCACCTACAGATCTCTGCACATGTTGGCGCGATTATGGATTCTCCATCTCTCATTCATGCTCGATTGGGTCATCCTAGTCTTGTCAAGATGCAGCAACTTGTTCCAAGTTTGTCTAAGGTGTCTAGTTTATCATGTGAGTCGTGTCAGTTAGGGAAACACATTCGTAGTTCTTTTCCTAGTAGTGTCTCACAACGTGCTTCATCTCCTTTGGCCTTAGTTCACTCTGACATTTGGGGACCAAGTCGTATTAAGTCTACTTTAGGATTTCAGTATTTTGTTACTTTTATTGATGATTATTCAAGATGTACTTGGGTGTTTTTAATGAAAAACCGTTCTGAGTTGTTTTCTATATTTCAAATATTTTACAATGAAATTAAAAATCAATTTGGAATTTCCATTCGCGTTTTGCGTAGTGATAATGGACGTGAGTATCTTTCTCATTCTTTTAAAAATTTTATGGCTTCTCATGGTATTCTTCATCAAACTTCATATGCTTATACACCTCAACAAAATGGGGTAGCTGAGCGCAAGAATAGACATCTTGTTAAAACAACTCGTACTATTTTAATCCATGGTCATGTTCCTCAACGTTTTTGGGGTGATGTTGTTCTTAGTGCATGTTATCTCATTAATTGAATGCTATCTTCAGTTTTAAATAACAAAATTCCTCATTCTATTTTATTTCCACATGACCCTCTCCACTCTTTACCTCCCAAAGTTTTTGGGTCCACATGCTTTGTTCATAATTTTAGTCCTGGTCTTGATAAATTATCTCCTAAATCACACAAATGTGTTTTTTTAGGGTTCACTAGATCACAAAAAGGGTATAAATGTTTCTCCCCTTCTCTAAATCGTTATTTTATTTCAGCAGATGTCACCTTCAGTGAATCTTCCCTTTACTTTAAGTCTTGTCCTTCTCCTTCTGTGTCTTCATCTAATCAAGTTAATATCCCTCTTATTGTACCTAGTGCACCTAAAGATTCACCACCGCCACCAACTCTTCAGGTGTATAGTCGTCGTCAAACGTCTCATCGTCCATCAGATGACTCTCTTCTAGTGCCAACACCTCATCCCCCTCGGGCTCCGACAGTTGAACCTCCGATAGTTGAACCTGATCTTCCTATTGCTATCCGAAAAGGTATATGTGCTACCCGTAATCCCTCTCCACATTATACTGCTTTGAGTTATCATAGACTATCTCAACCCTTTTATACTTGCCTTTCGTCTATTTCTTCTGTATCTATTCCAAAATCTGTAGGTGATGCCTTGGCTCATCCTAGTTGGCGTCAGGCCATGCTTGATGAAATGAATGCGCTTCAGAATAATGGAACTTGGGAACTTGTTCCTTTACCATCTAGGAAATCTGTTGTTGGTTGCAGGTGGATTTTTGCTATCAAAGTTGGTCCTGATGGTACTATTGATCGTCTCAAAGCTCGTCTTGTGGCTAAGGGCTATACCCAAATTTTTGGTTTAAACTATGGCGATACTTTTTCTCCAGTGGCAAAGATGGCTTCTGTTCGCTTATTCATAGCTATGGCTGCTCTTCAACAATGGCCTCTTTATCAACTGGATGTTAAAAATGTCTTTCTTAATGGGGATTTGCAGGAAGAAATTTATATGGAGCAACCTCCCGGTTTTGTTGCTCAGGGGGAGTCTTCTGGATTGGTATGTCGTCTTCGCAAATCCTTATATGGCCTCAAGCAGTCTCCTAGGGCATGGTTTGGAAAATTTAGCAATGTTGTTCAACAGTTTGGTATGACTCGCAGTGAAGCAGATCATTCAATTTTTTATCGTCACTCGAGTGCTGGGTGTATTTATCTTGTAGTTTATGTTGATGACATTGTTCTTACAGGCAGTGATCACCATGGCATCTCACAAGTAAAACACCTTTGTCAGCACTTTCAAACCAAAGATCTTGGCAAACTCAGATATTTCTTAGGGATTGAGGTAGCACAATCCGATAATGGTATTGTTATCTCTCAAAAGAAATATGCATTAGATATTTTGGAGGAAATTGGGTTGATGAATTCGAAATCTGTTGATACTCCCAAGGTTGTCAAACTCGAGAGTCTACGTAGACTCATAGAAGGGCAGTAAACTCGACTCGTAGACTCGAATCGTAAACTCGACTCGTAGACTCGAATCGTAAACTCGTAAGAGTTTACTTTCATATTAAAAAAATAATAATTAATAGTAAATACATGAAAAATAATAATTAATAGTAAATAACTACATTTAGTCATGAATAAAAATTATATAATTTCAAAGTCTCAATTAAAAAAATTCATATAAATATTACAAAAATTAAATTGTTCAAGTCATAAAAATTAAATAATTATAAATTATATTATTCTGCAGCTTAATTAAATAAATAAATTAAATTTTGAGTCCATCTACTATTCTTCAGCCCAATCTTCTACTCTGCAGCCCAATAAAAAAACTAAAACCCTAATCTCCTAAATCCCACTACATCACAGTGCAACCCTAATTTCACACCACCATCTTCAACCTACGACACTAACCACCTGCAATTCGCGACCACTGCAACCACTGTGCGAACCACCTGCAACCTGCGACCACCGCACGAACTGCCACGACCCCGCGACTAACTGCCACCACCGCGGGACCGCTTTGCTCGATCGTCGCAACCGCCGCACTCCACAGTAGAAGACGCACCACCTCAGCGCACTCCACAGAAGAGGAACCAAAATGAAAATGAAATGCAAAACCCTAAGCTCACTTTGTTTCCCCCTTCAGAACGACACCGTCTTGGGTAAAAAGAAAACCCAGTTAAACTCACCTACTTGGACCAGACTCGCGATTTCACTCCGAGTTCGCCGATTTCACTCCGAGTTTGCCGAGTTTGCTCAAAAAACGAGTCTACTACCGAGTTAACTCGGTGAAGGCATGTGGGTACGTAAACTCGGACGAGTCAACGAGTTGACTCGCGAGTTTAACAACCATGGATACTCCCATGGATCCCAATGTCAAGCTTCTACCCAATCAGGGGGAGCCTCTTTCAGATCCTGAGAAGTACAGGCGATTAGTTGGAAAATTGAACTATCTCACTGTTACTCGTCCTGATATTTCTTTTGCAGTCAGTGTGGTGAGTCAATTTCTTAATTCTTCATGTGAAGATCATTGGAATGCAGTCATTCGTATACTGAAGTACATTAAAGGGTCTCCTGAAAAAGGTTTGTTATATGGTCATAATAACCATACTAAAGTCGTTTGTTATTCAGATGCTGATTGGACAGGATCTCCATCTGATAGAAGATCAACTTCTGGTTATTGTGTCTCTATTGGTGATAACTTGATCTCTTGGAAAAGCAAGAAACAAAGTGTTGTGGCCAGATCTAGTGCAGAGGCAAAATATAGAGCTATGGCCTCAGCTGCTTGTGAGCTTATTTGGCCTAAACAGTTACTTAAAGAATTGCAATTTGGAGAGGTCACTCAAATGACACTTATATGTGATAATCAGGCTGCTATTCATATTAGCTCAAATCCAGTTTTTCATGAAATGACCAAACATATTGAGATTGATTGCCATTTCATTCGAGAAAAGATTATATCGGGAGATATCAAGACTGAGTTTGTTAATTCAAATAATCAATTAGCAGATATTTTTACTAAATCCTTATGAGGGCCTAGGATTGATTACATTTGTAACAAGCTGGGTACATATGATCTATATGCACCAGCTTGAGGGAGAGTGTTAGATATTATTAGATATTATGAGATATTATAGTTATTGTTTGATATTTCATATTTATGTAATGGGCTTAACCCAAATGTTTATTTTTCCTATATAAACATAACCCTATGTGTTCAATATACAAAAGGGATTTACCCTATTCTTTCTTTTCCTTTAATAGTGATAACCAAGCTGCTCTCCACATGTTTCCAATCTAGTGTTCCATGAGAGGACTAAACACATAGAACTTGACTATCACTTTATACAGGAAAAGTTGTATTTCAATGAAATTTGTACTTTGTCGGATCCCATGATCAACTTGCAGATGTGTTAGCAAAACCCTTAAGGGAACCTTAGATTGAATTTATTTGTTCCAAGCTTGGTACATACAACTTATATGCTTCGGCTTGAAGGGGAGTGCTAGAATAGGTATTAAATATAGGTAGTTAGTAGTTGTATTGGAAAATTGTTTGACGCGGCTTAGAGATGCGCGTGAGCGCACGTCAAAGCTCTAATCACCATGATCTTTGCGGCATGGTGGTCGCCTGGCTGGAATGATCTGAACAAAGGTGTCACCGCTCCAAACAGCTACGGCCGCACGACGGCGATGGAGGTGGAGCGGGAGTGGCGATGAAAAGAAAAAAAAAAAAAAAAAAGTCACTGGTGAACAGTGGGGTCACCAGGAAGTCAAGGATTTTACCCATGCTCTAGATAGCATGTGAAAAATAAAGTAAAAAGCAGTATAGGACTAATCCCTTGTGTATAATGAACACATAGGGTTATGTATTTATAGATAAGAAACATACAAAAAGTATGGGCTAAAGGCCGTTACATCTAACAACATTGAATGTATTACAAAATTGGTTCCCTCAATTTTCAGGATTTATTAAACTATAGAAGAACTGGAATAGACATGTTTATTGTAAACAATTACTATTACTATTCAAGTAATAACATACAATGAAGGAAATTTGCATGTATCAAGACTCCCCCTCAAGTTGATCTATACATGTCATACACATTAAGCTTGTTAAATATGCAAGATACCCATGTTGCAAATGACATGGTAATTTCTGGGGTGAGGATCCTTTCTCCAATGAAATGGCAGCACAATTAAATGATTGTATTGATAGCACAATTACACCACTTATCAACACATTAAATTATGGGCAAAATTTAACCGAATATGTGGCTTAGTACTATAGATACATAGCCAGTTTCCTCAAACACATGAGTAAAATATATATAGAGCATAATTTTGAAAAACTACCTTCATATTGAACAACTCTAGCTGGGATTCCAAAACATATATCTTCATTATCCTCCCATCTCATAGTTATTTTAATCTGATACCACCTATGTAACACAAAATATGCATGTAAATTAGTGTAACAAAGGAGACTTCATAACAACAATTGAAAGAAGAAAACAGAAATTGATGTATACCCCTGCTGGAAAAGGTCAAGATTGTGAAATCTATGAATGTAGATGGCAATCTCCTGTACAGCTTCCAACATTGCCACCGGCCTGACCTTAAAAGAGTGTGGCATTACATCAGGAATCCTCTCTATTGGCCAGCTTCTATATATTTTTCACACCAACAAATAATCCTAGTTATGTCCAACAATAACCTATAATAACACACTATGGCCATTAAGTAGCAAATCCAAGCGTCTCCCTTCAGTTTTATCATATCATATATGTTGCGTATGGCAAATTCTTAAGCAAATAAATCATTTGCTAAAATGAAACGCTGGATGATAAAGCGAAAGACTCACTGTCAGTCAGCACCCTCCACGGTCAACTGCAACTGCAAATAAGAACAAAAACAGGACACAATCACAAGTGAGATTGTAACATAAAAAAGACAACGATAATAGCCAGCTTTTGTGAGAAGCAATTACAGCACAATCGCACTACACGCACACAGAATGTGCATCATAAACAATTAGAATAAACCGTGTATTTAAGTGACATCACAGTCACTTGTTTCTTGGGAAGCGATATAGTACTCTAGGCTCACAAGGGGAAAAAAATGAAAACCAACTAGAACAAAAGATAACTTTCTTCTGTCATTTTATTATTACAAATTTGTCTTATAAGGACCTTGCATATACACTGAAAGAACATTCAGAGGCCTAGTCATTATCTAAACAGCAAATATTCCTACGTGACAGAGAGACGACAGCTCCTAATCCAGTTAAATATAGTCCCTTAACCATTTGGTCTTAGTAATTGTTCTAGTGGGCCTTGTGTAGATCATCCCACCATTACGTGGTCACCAAGCATACATTAAGGTGTTCGTGTCATGGCAGTAATCCTAATATGACTAAGAAAAAAGTGTCTGCATAATCTAAAAAACCCAGAATCATGGAAACAAATAAACTCGCGTTATATGAAGATGAAATAAGGTCAACTTTATGCGAAGATGGTTTCCCTATATAACCAATACACCTTACCTTAGCGAATGATTCAATATTACAAAAAGCAAGTTTTAAAAAGAAACATAAACAACTAATATGGAGATTAATTGCGCAGTTAAGGCACAAAATTGCATGCATTTCAATTAGCAGGCACTAAAAAATCCGAAAATGATCCTTCGGCCAAAAGAAAAATGTTGGGGGAAATCAGAAGCACAAGGCAATGAAATGAACGATGGTAAGAAGATGTAAAAAAAATTGTAAGAGAAACCTGAAATTGGGAACCGCTAGGATTCGTACCTGTGTGAAGAATGGTTCGGTTGCTGCAAAGAGAAGTTGAACGAAAGAGGGGTAAGAGAGGAAGAAGAAGCGCACGCGGGGGTTCGTATCTGTGTGAAGGATTGTTCGTTATTGGAAGGCTATGCACAACGTCTTTCCACGTTTTGATTGGTTTGCGCCAGGGACTGTTATTGTTGCATTTTGAATTTGGACAATTTGACCTGGAAAAAGTATTATTATTTCATTACAGAAAGTTCACAATGGAATAATTTTTAAGGTAACTAATATTTAATATAAATTTTATTTTTATAGAAATAAATTTATATTATACAATTTATAAGTATATGATTTATATTCTAATTAAGATTTATGATGAATAAATATTTTAACACATAAAGTATATTTTAGATTTATGTATATCATATACAATATTATTTCTATTTAATGATGTATTTTAAAAATTAAAAATTTAATTTGGAAATATAAATAATAAATTGAAAGTGATAAATTATCAAGAAAAAACAAGCGTAAAAATAGAGATACGAAAAAAGTACTTAGAGATATATTTTTTTCAATTGGTTTTTAAATTTAAATTTAAAAATATTAACATTTTAGCAATACAATATATGCTAAATATTTTTTTTTTCAATATTGAGAAGAGTTTGTTAGGGTAATTCCTCATACTTTCCATCATCTTTTACCATGAGGGTAATATTTATATATGATATTTTGTTTCTATTTGATATTGGTATTTTCATTTTATACTTAAAAGCTTGAATTTTTATTATTGAATTAGATCCTTAGATGTGATTGAGAAGTATTTCTTATGTTCTAACCTAAATGAAAATACTTGATATATTTTTATGTTAGGAATATATTTTAATATATCCCATGCTTTGTAACATCTTTTCTTAATGATAAGAAATTTGTTAAATAGTTCAGGAATCAATGTTTAAGAGATGGTCTTAATAATTTCATATTTGAGGAACCAAAGTGAATGAATCTTTTTGTTGCATCAATATCAATTAGGTTAGAATATTGTATGTTTTTATTTATTCAAAATATAGACCAGTGAGAAGGATTAACTTCAATCTCAATCTGATTAATTGAATTCTTATAACATTTTACTCTGTTTTATTTAATTTACATGCAAACTTTATTCAAAAAACTTTTGTACATATTTCGATATTTAGTGAATGTTAATTTTAACAGAACTGTTCATTGTGGCTTCGATATCCATCTTTTGAAACAAGTTATTACTTCTAACTTAGTACATTTATCGAAATAAAGTCAACAATAAACTTATATAATTCTAAAACATAAGGGACTACGAATCTCAATCATAAAATAAAAGAATAAGACTACCTAGAGTTGACTATTAACATAGATTAGACAATCAAATTTGGTTTAGACGGTCAAACTTGGGTTGTCAACCTTAGACCAAACGGTCAACACCTCAATAGATGGTCAAAGGAGGGTTAGATGACCAAAGAGACATTAGATGACCTATCAAGGATATTAGACGATCTAATATCCTTCAAAAGATAAGTTAATTATCTTCTTTTTCTCATCACTTCATCTTGTCACGTCAGTTTTTACTTATCCTTTAAAAGAAAATATAAGATTGGAAACAAATATCTTCAAATATTTTCAGATATAGTGATAGTTTGTCTAATAGTAAGGTCTTTATAAGTTTGTCTAGCAGTAATTTCTTTATAATTCCATCTAATGAGGAAAAATCTACTAGAGGTTTAGACTATCTAAAAGCTTGTTGGTGGTGGGATTGTCTACGTCCAGTTCTTTTACTCGACAAGTAGACCAAATCAACTGTAGTACAATTGAGGGTTGTCGAGTCCTTAGGAAATTAATGTTATCACGGTAGAACTATTTTTCAAGATGAAGTGATACTGAAATCGAAGATGGTTTGCATATAATTTTCATAAATAAATAACTATTAGTATAAATAATACTACTAAACATGTAGATCGAGAGGTGAAGTTTGGACAAATAAGTGAAGCAAGGAAGTAACAATATAGCACATATATTGAGATTGAAATAGCTTTGTGAATTTTCTTTGTTATTATTATTATTTATAAATACAATTTTTATTCAAACTCTTCGTTCCTTATGGTCAAACCAAGTTGATTCCTCTCGCAAGGTTATCTAGAACAATAATTCACTATTATGTCTTACTTATGCATTAAGATGGAATAGTTCACCATAGTCTCAACTCCATGCTTTGTGACCATTGAATCTTATGGCTGACTGAATAGGGTTCAGATACATGAACTCACCTTCCAACCTCATTTATGCTCTATGGAAAATCAATGGTAGTTCCTCACCATTGAGCATTAAACATACTACCAAACCCAAGGAATTTGAATTTCAAATAGAAACATGCATCTATAAACAACAATAACTCCAAAAATATCACATTGCCATTTAATCTCAACATGATAGATTTAACAACTCACAATAAAGTAGACTCAATTCGTTAAGTCATTCTTCATGCGTTGGGCGAATTGGCTCTTTTTCTCCATCTTTGTTTGATTGTTTTTTTGCATTTGTCTGCAATAATTCTACAAATTTCTTCTTTCCCTCTGTCTTTATGTGCAGCTGGAGTTGGAGGGTTATTGACATGTTTTTCACTAATTTTTGTACATATTCTACACAATTTACGTGTCTAATGGTTTATGAATTTTACTACAATTTTACAGTTATCACCTTTTAGATGCCTTGATAGTCTAACGTTCTTTCACCATTTAGTAGGTCATAGACTTTCTAGAATCTCGACGAAATAATAAAGTATATACACATATACATATATAATAGTTATAATAGGAAGGATTTATCTCATTGAAGAAGAAATAAGCATGGAAAGAGTAAAAATATATTTACAATAAATGTTGCAAATAGGAAAAAAAAATTGAAGTCTACGCAGTAGTTACCTTCTTATCTTCTACCAAGTCATCTTATCTCTTACAAATTGGAATATACTTATATTCCAACTAAAAAGTTCAAATGAAACTAGAGATAATGATTACAAAATTCACTATAAAAAGAGGGCATGAACTACTATCTTAAACAAAGCACACCAAGAGAGAAAAAAAATAAAAATAGGGAGAAAAACTTATTCAAGTGGTTAAAAGTCTTTACTATCCAAATATTCTTTTAAGGGAAAGGATATATATGTTCTTATTTATCTATTTAATTTTTTTAGTGAGGTGTTTCAAACTTTATTCTCTTAAAGTCATTTTTTATTTACTGCAGTACTAGTTTATTCATGTGTATTGTTCTATTTTGGTTATATTTTCATACTATATACATACTATATATACATTCTATTTAAAATACTTGCGGATGGAAGATTAAGTCTTTGGTGATTAAATAAGTACAAGTTATTATATTGTATGATTGGAGGGTGGTGTTAAGATTGTTCATTTATCCTAACTATTTATTGTAAATGTTATTCCCAGAATTCTCCTGACGTTATTATTAAGTATTTTCTCCAAATCTTTCTAAAAATCTGAATTTTATTTATTTACTAATTTTGATATTATATTTTCATCATATATGTCTCACTTTCTCATTTTTTTTTATATAAATAACATGTAAATCATTAAAGATATTGTAGAATTATGATGGATGCTCCAAACAATTTAAATCATATCAGCGCAATTCGGTCTACTTACTTTACTGGAATGGATTGGAGTATTGATCTAGGACTGTTTCTTCCTGCACCTCCATACTTTCTTGTCCCACCTCCA
Organism: Phaseolus lunatus; assembly: GCA_013389735.1. NCBI lineage: Eukaryota > Viridiplantae > Streptophyta > Magnoliopsida > Fabales > Fabaceae > Phaseolus > Phaseolus lunatus. Next base: position 7,453,525 of record CM023857.1, read on the forward strand.
TAGATTTTTGTATTTCCAAAAATACCCCTCAGTATTATTTCGGATTGCGTAATCCGGAAGTCATTTTTTAAATTTGTAATTAGCTACCGGATTACATAATTCAGAAGCCTTTTTTCAGATACATGATTACTTTCCGGATTACATAATCCGGAAGTCTTTTTCAGCTTCTGGATTATGTAATCCGAAAGTCTTTTTTCAAATGCATTTTCGGATTACATAATCCGGAAGCCTTTTTTCAGATACATGATTACTTTCTGGATTACATAATCCAGAAGTCTTTTTCAGCTTCCAGATTATGTAATCCGGAAGTCTTTTTTCAAATGCATTTTTGGATTACATAATCCGGAAGCTATTCTATGGGGGTGGCACAAGAAGGATAAAAATGTATTTTCATGTTGTGTATGGAGGTGCCAGAAGAAGATATGGAGGTGCAGGAAGAAACCGTCTTGATCTAGTTGACAATTTTGTCACATTTCGAGGATGGGTTATACAATATTAACCTTTACTTCGTATTTGGTTATTCCACTCGTTTTGGATGGACCTATTGTGGTCACTTTCTTCATGCCACATATTGTACACATCAACCCTTTGATCAACCTGTTTCCTTCCCTATAATAAAAAAAATATTACTAGAGAAAAATATATGATGTAAAAATGTATTGTAAAATTATTAAGAGTGATGTAATAGATACTATATAATACCATGTATGTAATTCGGTAATGTAAAATTATCAGTAAGAAAGCATGTCAATCACTCCAATCACAGTTGCACAGGAAGAACATGAAGAGAAGAAGGAAATCACATAGAATTGTACAAAAAAAACAAACAAGGATAGAACATCAGAGCTAATTTGCTCAGCGCATGGAGAATGGCTCAGGGAAATGAAAATCTCCAAAACGTTGAGCGCATCCGTATTTATTGAGCAAACTGAGGCCAAAATATTAGAAGATTCCAGAGACAAAAGTGTTGAGCGAATGGTAAAGGGTTGAGTGAAAAAAATACTTCACTGTGAACAAAGCCAAAATTCGCTCAGGAAGGACTCAGGCCAAATTTAATCAAGTTATGATCAAAAGGATTTTGCTTGGAGCCAAAGCCAAGCCAAACCTACCTCACGATTAAGATTTGGCAAGGATTAACATGATCTGGAGCCAATCCCTGACTTTGAAATCATAAGAAGTCCAAGAAATGAAGATTGAAGCCCGAAAAGAGTGTTTAAGGATGAAAACAACCAATTCGTTGAATGAATTGGCCTGCATTGGGCGAATCACCAATCTCCTTGGATCGCTTTGAATCCCAACTCTAAAATCTATAAATAGAGACATTGGGGTAACATCCAAAGCATCGAGAGGCATTAAGAAACATCGAGAGACATTAAGAGGTACCAAAGAGTACCAAGAATCAGAGAGAAGTAAGGTTAGAAGGATCAAGTGATATTCTTATAGAGACTTAGATAAGGAGATTTTGCTTATTTAGACTTAGAAAGTCTAAGTTCAAAACCTAATCAGGTCAAGAAGGCTAAAGCCTCGGAAGAACTGAAGATAAATCTCTAGAGAAGGGAATCTAGAAGCCAAGTTGGCCACAACATTCAAGGATTCATGCTTTTGGTAATTTAGCTTCTCAATCTGCTATGTATTGTGAGACTTTATTATTGGTTGTTAAATCTATTTTGTTGGGATTGGATGACATTGTGATATTTCTGAAGTTATTATTGTTTATAGATGCATGTTTCTCTTTTATATTCAATTTCATTGGGTTTAGTACTGTACTTAATGCTCAATAGTGAAACCACCATTGATTCTCTATAGGGCATGAATGAGATTGGGAGGTGATTTCATGTTTCTGATTCAGTCAACCATAAGATTCAATAATAGTAGAGCGTGAAGCTGAGACAATAGTGAATTGTTCCATCTTAATGTAGAGATAAGTCATAACACTGACTTATTATTCTAGATAACCTTGTGTGAGGAATGGACTTAGTTTGATCTCTAAGGTAGACTTAAATCTATGAAAACATGAAGAACTAGTTCAAAAAATATAGAGAGAAAGACAAAGAAAAAATGTTTTTATTTTGAAATAAAATTTGAATAGTTAATTTTTTCTATTTATTAACTTTTTAAATTTAAATAATAAAATGTTTATACTTAATCTCATTTAAACTACTTCCAATCTTAAGCAAATTAACTCAATTCTTAAAAGAAGATTAATCTCAAGTACAAAGATCCTTTATTTTAGCAAAAATAAATCAATAATTAGTTGACAATTTACCATGTTTATATAGGACAAATAAAATTATATTCGTTGAGTCTAAATTTTCTTAAAGAAAATATTTATGAATATTATAGTTGAAGTTATGTCTAGAGAGTATAATACTTACAATATCACTTCTATAGAATTTCATTCCATGTAAAGTATATATGTAAACTACATGCTCTGTCACTCACTACTGAACAAGATAACTAAGTTGTTGTAAAGTGTTAATCATTAAGGTCAACATTTGAAGGTAGAGAGGCATGGGATCAAAATTGACATGTCTATTAAATGCTCTTGGCATTCTTCTTCTATTACACTTCAAAAATTTGTGCTAATCTTTAATATAAATGTTTATTAGTAAAATATTAAAATATAAATACCAAACACGGTTAAAAGAACTTCTCATACAACATATAAGATTTATTTCACCGTTTGTTTTTTCCTCCTTGTGGATCAATTAAACTTATAACATATCTTACAATTATTTCTTTCTTTCTTGAAAACAATAGTCTTTAGAATGGCTTTAAAAGCTCACCAAGACTACATTTCTACCTGTTTTTTTATTAAAATGGTACACTTTTATTTTGTATTTATAAAAATGAGTAAAAAAAATTAATTACCAATTTGGGTTTTTTTTTTTTTTTTGCTTTTTACCAAAATGGGGTCCATTTTTAAAAAATTACAAATTTGGGCAAGTCGTGCCAATTTGGCACAACTTCATATGTACAACTCGTTCCAATTTGACACGTCTCTGCCATGTCATATTGAAGTCATATCAACTTGGCACGACTTTTGCCACGTCATAAATTTTTTTAAAATAAATATATTATAATTATTTAATTATAATTAGATATGTAAGTTATCTAATAATTGAAATTAATTTGATAAATAAATTTTTTATAAATGAATAAATACATAGATAAAGAAAATGAGGAAATTAATCTTCCACCTCCTCCTCTGTCTGATCATCACCCTCCACGAAGACCTCGACGACAAATACAAAGACCACATTGTGACACGTCTTCCCATAAATAATTTACTTCTAGTTCAACTTTATATTTTTATTTTATATCTTGTAATGAATCTTACTAATTTGTTTAGTTCTAATTAATCTCTTTTAATCATTACGTGTTTTATAAAATCATTACTTCTCAAACTATTATTTTGCAAATTCACAACAATAATTCTCTATTTATTTTCTAAATACAATAAATTTTCATTTATTTATTTATTTCCAAATTCAATAACAATTTTCTTTATTTTTTAATTAATCAAATAATCAAGTTATTGTATTACATTACCGTCAAACATGATTCACACACGATTGTCCAATTTTTTGTTCCTTAAAACTAACACTTTTAGAAAATTATGTATCAAATTAATTTTTAACATTACATGACTTACTACCCAATATATAAACAATAAAATTAATATATATATATATATATATATATATATGACGTGGCAGAAGTCGTGCCAACTTGACACGACTTCAGTACAACATAACAGATACATGTCAAATTGGAACGAGTTATACATATGAAGTCGTGCCAAATTCACACGACTTAACCAAATTTATAATTTTTTTTAAAATAACCCCATTTTGATAAAAAAAAAAAAAAAAAAACCCCAAAATGATAAAAAAAAACCTCATTTTGCAATGGTATGATTAAGCTAACTGCACCAAAACAAAATCAAATCCAACCACATCGATAAAGACCACACAAAATGAAGCCAAACCAAAACCACACACACCGTCAATGACAACCAGGAGATCGCACAGAGCACGATTCCCATAATCTCGTAGCTCTTCTTTTTCTGCTCTTGGCTTTGCTGTTTTCCACCGAAATGGAGCAAGATTCCCGTCATCACCAAAGATGGGAAGGCAAGGTTTCAGCAAGGTTGCGAAACGTCACCAAAGCACAAGCATGACCTCTGGTGAAGGACTTCTTCAATCTCCACAAGCGCTTCCCCACGCTCGCCACGTGCTACGGGATTCACGGATCTAACGGTCATCCTGGCTGCATAAGATACTGCGCCGGCTCCCCCATCCCATCCAACGGCCCAGGCACTGTGAGCTGGTCCAAGGAGAGGCTGGTAGCCGTTGATGATGTTGACTTGAGGCTCAAGTATGAGATAGTGGACAGCAACATTGGGTTCAGTTCGTATGAGTCTACGATGAAGGTCCTGAGCGATGATGATGACGACTCAAATGGATGCATGTTGGAATGGTCCTTCGCCGTTGACCCTGTTGAAGGCTTCGAGCTTCAGGAACTGGTTCTCAAGTACCATGTGGGCCTTCAGCTTATGGCCCAGAAGATGGAGGAAGAAATTCAAAGTTAATCAAATCTTTTTTTTTTTTCTATTTACTAAATTATTACTTTTTATATTAAATCCTTTGTGTAATTCACATCCTTTAAATATTATCTACATTTTGGTTTTTATTAGTTTGATTGGATGATTTTGTTTAAGCTTTAGAGAAGTTTATCAAAATAGAAAAACAAAATTATAGTAGCTGTTATTAGTTTGTGAGTAACTTTATAAATATTATATACATGCACTTGTGTCTATAGGCAATTATTTCCTATGTAAAAGAAATATATTTCTAAATTGTAATGTCTAAAATGCATTTTCAAAGTACACAATTTTATATTTAAAAATAAATTCTAAATTACGTAAGCATAAATTATAATGGATCAACTAATCTAAAATAGCTTAACTTCATACATAATTTAAACTTTTCTCACCTTTAATAATAGACTATTGATTCCCTCCATGAAGAAATAATTGCCATAATCATAATCCTCCTCATGTTGTTACTTTTATTTTGTGGACTATAATTTCATTATTGAATTTAAACTTATTTATATTTTAATATTTAATTTTGGATATATTTTTCATATGTATTTTTTATGAAAATATGTATAACCAATATATTACCATTTTTATTTGATAAAAAAATCATTATCATTTAAGATATGCGACCACTAAAAAATATCATTAAATAAATTCTTATATGAACTAAATTAAATATTATTTTAAATACTAAAAAAATTATTAATATCTAAAAGTAATTTCTTTTATTAACAAAATTTATAAACTAGTTTTTAAATAGATATCTAATTATCCATCAACCACGTACACAAACATAAACCAATTACATTTAACAATTTTAATGTAATATCCAATAAGTTTAATCATGGTCCCAAAATATTACAAGAGTAATTAATAGTAATGAAAAATTCAATTTGAACTATTTGAAGAAAAAGTTAAAATATGAAAATAAATTATGCAATAGTCACTATATTCACTATATAATATGTATTCTGTCGTTCATCATGTTGTTGTTAATTTTATCTTGTTGATTTTGTTATTGGTCATTTTTATTCCTTCTCAATGTTACAAAAACATCAACATTGCTAGAGAAGACAAAAAGATTCGTACCACCCATATTTATGAGTAAAATCTGTAATCGATATTAAAAGAATATTCTTAATTCTTAATAAATAAATACTCATAAATAATTGATATATGTATTTTAATTACCCGCTTTTTTTATGACTTGGATACCAACCCACATGCTCGTTAATCATTATTAATGAATTTTATTTGAATATTTTTTTATAGAATCAAGTTATCAAAATAAAGTTATTAGCAAGAGAAATATTAACTATTGAAGAATTGTTTAGAATTTGATTTTATATATTTATATTTATATTTATGAAATTGAAGTTTTTTAAAAAAAATAATTTAAAAACTTATACTTTGTGATGCAACTCATTTTAATTTGTTTATAAGAAAAAACCAATTTATTTTCATCAACATTTTATTGTGCATTTTTATTTGAATTACAATTTAAAAATATTTTTTGTTTATGTTTATATTTTACATAATTGTATTTAAAATTAAAAAATATAAATAAAAAATATTCTAAACATTGTCCACACCAACCTTTTTCGTTCAAGTATAATGACTAGTGGGTTAGTGTTTCACTGTGGTTCCTCCGAAAATTGGGATCACTATATTGGAGATTCAAAATAATGAGTTTGGTCCTAATTAGGATGTAAATAGTTGGTATGTTTGTATAAATTATAAGTGACTTAATTGAACAATTCATAAACACAACTTTTCTCTTGGATTCATTGATTAAGTGTTGGAGAGACTTGAAGGTAAATCCTATTCCTATTTTTTTAGGTGGATACTTAAGCTATATGTAAATTCACATTACACAAAGACCAATACAAGACCACATTAATATATTTATTTGAACAACTTTTAAAAATGTATGATGAATATCTTTTTTAATTTATTGAAAAGTTACATCGAGGTATTTATGCAATATTTTATTGTTTATGTTCTTTCACTCAATGCATGTTTGTGATACCAGATGCCTACTTATTTATGATGTTCTGAAGGACTAAATCAATAACATTAAACATTTAAGTTATGATTTGTTTGCTTGTTTTTAACATTTTACTTGAGGTATTATGATCTAACAAGGTTTGTTTTCATATTAATTATTGCGATGGAAATTTGCATTTTAATTTGAAAACTATGTTTTTATCATGAAATATGTGAAATTTTATAATGAATAGAAGTTGTTATTCATTATGACATAAATTACAATCTTCAATTTTTTTTTTACTAAACATGTATTTGGTAGAAAAGAATTGGATTTCGGTTTGTTAAAGAAAGTTTTGAATATAAAGAAAATGTGATGGAGGGGATGAAAATTGTACTAGAGTTATATAAAAAAAGATCATATACACAGAGATGTCAAACATATTAGGATTGTTTACCCTTCCTTGACCTTGACCCTTCATAATTTAGTAAGTGAATCAGACCACCTTGCATGTGATTATGAATGCCTAATCCCCTTTCAGCATGTCTTGCTAGCATAGCATCATAGTACTTCTTTTCACCAACTAGATCCATCCTATTATAGGCACCACAACCATTAAGACGTGGTGTACTCTCCACTTCAAAGATCATAAAGACTTGAAAAGCACATAAATTTCTGTATTTTTTATATTCATTATAATTTATAAATTCACTTACAAATTATAGGCATATCATGTCTTTATTGTGTTTTTGGGTGTATCTGTCTGTGTGTCTCAGTGGTAAGTCTTGGAATCACCCTCCTTATTGCACTGTCATTGTTATTTGGTCTTACTTAGACTGTGGTCAATACCGTAGTTGGTTGTATTGGTTTACAAGTATAAATTTTGAAATTCATGTGTTTTTTTTTTTCAGGATATAATGGAGGGACATGCAAGTGAAGTTGATTATAACCAAATCATCGACTTCACTAGCATGTCCCTCCATTATATCCTGGAAAAAAAAATACATGAATTTCAAAATTTATACTTGTAAACCAATATAACCAACTACGATATTGACCACAGCCTAAGTAAGACCAAATAATAATGGCAGTGCAGTAAGGAGGGTGATTCCAAGACTTACCACTAAGACACACATGCATATACACCCAAAAACACAATAAAGACATGATATGCCTATAATTTGTAAGTAAATTTATAAATTATAATGAATATACAAAATACAGGGATTTATGCGCTTTTGAAGTCTTTATGATCTTTGAAATGGAGAGTACACCACGTCTTAATGGTGGTGGTGCCTATAATAGGATGGATCAAGTTGGTGAAAAGGAGTACTATGATGCTATGCTAGCAAGACATGGTGAAAGGGGATTAGGTATTTATAATCACATGCAAAGTGGTCCAAATGACTTACTAAATTATGAAAGGTCAAGGTCAAGAGTAAACAATCTTATATGTTTGACATCAATTTCACATCATTGTGTATATGCTCTTTTTTATATAACTCTAGTATAATTTTCATCCCTCAATCACATTTTCTTTATATTCACAACTCATATTCAAAACTTTCTTTAACAAACCGAAATCCAATACTTTTCTACGAAATATATATTTAGTAAATTTTTTTTTCAAGATTATAATTTATGTCATAGTGAATAACAACTTCTATTCATTATAAAAGTTTACCAATTTCATGATAAAAACATAATTTTCAAATTAAAATGAAAACATCTATCACAATAATTAATATAACAATAGTAGTTTTTCACAAATATCTAAAAATGTTATAAGTGCTCCTAATTGAATTAAAGAACACGAGCTAAAACATGTTAAAATGCAAATTAATTTAATTGTTCACCAATCAGTTCCATGAAACTTGCAGCATGTTATATGAACAACTAAAATATTTATTATTTATCATTCCCCTTAACATATAATCTCCATGATGCACATTCCATAATAATTCCCAACTGTACAGTACAGTTAATAATATAACATATGTACTGAATTCCAAAAGAAAATACACAAACATTGAATCAAAAATTAAAAAAAAAAGTGAAAAAGGAGTTAAAGAACATAATAAAAGAAAGTTCCCTTAAGAATTTAAAATAACATAGAAGAACAAAGCACCAAGATAAGGTTATTTATAGAGAAAATTCAGAAAGCAAAGCAGGAAGAGAATAAGTTGAGCAATTTGGTTAAGCTTACAGAGAGTGAGAAGTTGTAGCCAAAGAACAAAAGCAAACTTTATATCATAATAGAGATGAATACTAGATAAATATGGAAAACAAACCTTGTCAGATCATAATACCTTAAGTAAAAGGTCAAAGCAAACAAACAAATCATAACTTAAATGTTTATTGCTATTAGTTCAGTCCTTCAGAACATCATAAATAGCAGGTATCTGGGATCACAACATAAATGAATAGAACATAGACATAACATTGTTATCAATGACAATTGGAAATAGACACCGAGATAAGTTTCCATGCAAAAAAAAAAATTAAAAACCATAATAGTGAATTAAAAATAATAAAACCCATGGAGAACTTGTTCATATCAGGAAAGTAATTTTTCACTAAACATTTTTGCAACACTAAAAGATCCATAAGCTGAAAAACACAAGAGAGATCAATGCCAATACATGCAGACGAGTCCATCAAAGTAAATATCTATAATAGCACATCAGAATTAACAAACCTAGATTATAAAAGAGCAAAAATAATTGCCTAGAGTTACTCTTATCCCACTAACTCTTCAAACGTGTTCATCCTAATACATCAGCAATCACCCAAAAATATCAATGATATATAACATCATACTATGGATACAAAATTCTCACAAGTTTAACAAGGTAAAATCAAATGAAAATACAACAGAACAATATTCTTAAGTCTTGACCCATGACCTCAATATATGTATTCTACATATCATTAAGGCTACAATGCAGCAAGCATCACTAATAGTCTAATACCAGTCGAATCAATAGGAAAATAACACTAACAAAAAAAAAGTAATCAATTTAATTATCTTTAACAAGGAAATGTGGGTTGAAGAATAATTAGAACTTGCCGAATACAACAACCATCTTTGTTGCTGATACAAATCATTGCCCTCAATAGCTTTAAACGTGAAATACACGGGAAGCGCAAGCCCAATAGAACAACTGTAATGAGTGACCCAATATCATTGAAGTTGGTGTTTAGTACGAAAAATATGTTCTTTAGTAAAGTTTAGAACAATTAAGAATATGATTGAAGGGAAACACACATACCGTGCTGGTAGAGAAACAGCTTGGGAGCAACAAGAAACAATATCAAACCAACCTGCATCCATCCATCTTAGAACAGAAACAATGAAAGCTTCAACTTATTTGATAGTGGATAAACAGAGAATGGTGGGTAACAAATCTCTGGTAAAGGTAAAAGATAAACAGTACCAATATATTGCCAACTATAACCCTAAATCAAAACCCAAATGGGAACCTAAATAACCCTTAAAATCAATACCCAAAACGGAACCCTAAATAACCCCTAAATCAAAACCCAAATTAGAATCCTAAATAACTCCTAAAATCAAAACCCATAATGGAAATCAAAAACCAAAAATGCACACCACGAAATCAAAAATTAATGACACCCAATCGTAAAAGGAGAGACCAAAATCCCAAACATTAAAACCCAAATTAGAATCCTAAATAACTCATAAAATCAAAACCCATAATGAAAATCAAAAGACCAAAAATGAACACCATGAAATCAAAAATTAATGACATCCAATCATAAAAGGAGAGACCAAAATCCCAAACATCAAAACCAAAATACAGTCAAACAAATGAAATGAAAACCAACCTTATAAAACTATGAAAAAATTGAATACTAAATTAGTTTGTTCTTTGATTCGCAGACAAAAAAAAAACCTAAACCTTCGCAATATGTTTATAGTGAAACCACGAAAACCTTCATTTCTAATTCAAATAAAAATAACTTTTCTTTACCTAATTTCTAGTTTTTCCAAAAAATGACAAAATTGTCCATTAAATTGTACCACGTAATTGATTGTATAGCGCAACTCTATTATAGTAGTGAACTAATTATTTTCGTATTTTTTTACTTCCACGTAATCACATATTGTGATGCTAAATATTATATTTTAGATGATCCATATATGCAGGGAATAATTCATAGTATAATTAATTATATTTTTTATATAATTAATTATGTGTTAATACTTTATTCATATTTACTTTTTTTATTATAATAAAAAATATTCAAAATAATTATTAATAAGTAAATATATTTCACTTTATTCATTCCAAGCAAAGTATTAACATAATAAATATTCCTAGAGTAAAAAACAGTTTTACGAATTTAAATAACTATTAAAGGAGGTTATTTTTTTAAAAATATTATATATATATATATATATATATATTAACATTATTTTAGCGGGAACAGAAGCATTCTCACATCGGTATATCCATATTTTTTATTTCTATTATTACAACACATATGATACCATTAAACAATAAACCAAAAATTTATCTTCAATTGTTCAATCAACTTTAATTATGAAAAATATTATATACAAAAGAAAAAAAATATAATGAATATGTTTATCTTTTCTTTGCCTTGGACCAGCATAGAGACTTAGTCAAATTGTATTTATCCTTTACCACCATCGTCAACCACTTTCCTTTTATATCTTCCATCAGCACTACCCCTTATTCTTAACCCTCCATATCCGTTTGTTTGTTCTTCTCCCTCCCAATCCATTTTTCCACTCTTTTCGCTCATAGACTAATGTGTCTTCCCTTTTCTCCCTAAGCCCCCATTTTCTCACTCATAGACTAACGTGCCTTCCATTTTCTTCCCAAGCCCTCTCTTTCTCATAGACTAACCCCTCTCACTTCCACTGGCGCACTTTTATCTGGTACTTTTTTTCTCTACTATTTTTTTTCTTTAATAGTTATGTTATAAGTTTGATTAAATTGTTGTTTTCGTGTATTTTATGGTGTTATTTGTGTCAGCACAACAGTAATAATATTGTCATCATACAATGTCAAAGACATGCATGAATGAATAAAAAAGAAAAGTAAATTCAGACATTGCATTTTCATCTTCTACTTTATAATTGAAAAACAACCCTTACTGGTTGGTTTCATGGTTCTAGAAGGAAACTACGACTTCTCATATTTTGAATTTTGTATATGAAAATAGAAAATGAAAAGGGTATTTGACGGGATAAAAGTGAAGATGAACGGGAGAAAAATATGCAATTGGGAAATGCTCTTGAGCAAGTCTCATTTTGCAATGTTTAGTTTTGAATTTGAAAATTTTTGAATTTAATTTTTTTTTTGAATTTAAAAATAGTTATCTTTTGAGATATAAACTTAAAACTCTTCACAAAATGACAAATATCTCCTCTCATATATTTTTTTAAATAATAAAATATAAAGATAAAATTAGAATAAAATAAAATGATAGTTAAAGAGGTGAAATCCCCTTTTTATATACTAGTGAGAACAGACACTCACGTGCCTGTGTATCCACATTTTTTATTTCTCTTTTTTGAATCTTTTTTTATTCTTCAAAAATTAATTTCTCTCAATTTTTTTATTTTTATTTATTTATTTATTTTTATTCTTTAAAAATAATTTCAACACGTTAATATGAAAAGTTAAAAAATAATACGTGAAGTTAATAAAAAAATGGATAATGGTAATTAAAAAAAATATTACATGTAAAAAAGAGAAAGAATGAAATTTTAAAATTTTAAAACCGCTTAAACCAAATATTTTAAAATTTTAAAATTAAAAACTTCTTTTATTAATTTCTAAAATTATAAAATATTTAAATAACCTAAATAAATTAATAAAATAAAATATTAAATAAGGATGAAATAGAAAAATAATTTAGAGCAGTGAGAAGTGCAAAATCTCTTATATATATAAGGATAGATTGGTATAATATATATATATATATATATATATATATATATATATATATATATTAACATTATATAATTCAATTTATTTTAGAAGAGGATATTTTCTTCCTGGTAACATGAAGATGCAGAGTTTGCAAAGGAATAGTAGTATATGATGATGAGCATAGTTGTGGGCATGGATTGAAATCGGGTGAAAGGGAAATTCCAGATCCAGAAGAACAAGTTCAGAAAGAAGCATATGGGAAAGGAAGGTGATAACACGCTTCCGGGGTTGCAGAGCCTCAATCGCATGGTTTCAGAACCTTATTACCTTTTCCATTTCTTAACTTTCTTCTCATATTTCATCATTCGCACCTCCGCTTCCGAACTCCTTGCACCTCATCTCATCCAACATCTCCTTCGTCGCGTAAAATTCTCTCTCCCTTTCGCTCTCTCGCACACCTCTCTTCACAGATTACTTACTTTACTTTTTCTCCCTCTCTCAGGAAATACAAACGCTGCTTGTGTTCGCAATATTGGCTGTCATCAAGGTTCGCACTGTTCAAATCAGATCCAATTTTACCTCCATTTTTTCATTCCGCGTTTACGTTTGCCTAAAATTTACTAGTTCATAGTGTGAATTGTAATTGTTAACGCTACAAATTGGGCATACCTCTCAAAATGTGAATTGCAGGTTATACAATTCAACTCTAGGTCTTGTGCAGTTATTTATTAGTTTATTTTTCCCAAAAAACATTTTGTTTAGTATACCATCACAATGCTAATCATGTGGCTAGTTCATGGATACGTTAATCGCTGTTTTCATATCCAACAATGCAATGAGTTATGGTTGAAATTTATGTAACTGTGGTAAGTCGGTTGGCATTAATAATGAAAAGAGTTCTGCGGATTAAATGTGAATGGCGCAAAGCTGAAGAGTGATCTTTCTGCATTCTCAAATCAAGAAACTTCTAGTCTTGTGTTATGTGTTAGTGATATTCTCCTTTACAAATATCTTTGCCGGTTAAGTCGCTCTGATTTTTGTCTTGTTTGTTGATTTGCGTGTATATGATCGATTGATCAACTGTTGTTTCACGCACTGATGCTTTTGACCTTGGAGAACATATGTGCGTTGTATTCAATTCTAATTGTTTTTTGTTACAGGTAGTAAAGGAAGACAACTGGGAAGCCTTTATAGCCTATGCACTTTTCCTTGGGAAGGTAATCACAATTGATGAATTTGTTGGACTTTTACAGCTTCCTTCTTTGATTCATAAATCATTTCTCACTTGCCCCTTTTTATTATCAGTAAGATAGGGTTCTGGCACTTTTATTTTAATTGAAATTAATTTGTTTATATCATAAAATGACATCTTAAGTCTAACTAGATTAGATGGCTATTAAACTATGGAGCATGCATTGTTACGATTTTCCTGCTCCTTGTTTATTATTGGCAACTGCACAGTTTCTGTTGTGAAAAAGTGATGTGTATGCTCGATGTGTTAAATCACTTTCTTGCTGCTGCATACTACCTGTGATTTCATTTATTTCTGTGTCTATATGGAAGTTCTCAAACCTTCTATCTTATCTTATTATTTCCAGATTTGTCTTTTTGTCCTAGCCATTACAATGGATCGCCACTTAGCCGTATGGTATATTCTTGTATTTTTAGGTGGGTAGTTTCATCTTATTTTGTGTTAGTTAAGCACTGTTGCCTTTTATTTACATCATGTTTAGTTTCTTGCAATATAAATTTAACTATGAGAGGCACCATGAACCATCACACTATTATTTTTATTATTTTTAAAAAATATCTTATATATTCTTTTCACCATTTTTTGCGATTTTAAAAATGTTTTTTATTGGTGATTTAAAAAGTAAGAAAATTATATAAAAAACTGCATACTTAATTGTCATAGGGTCAGATCAAAATGAAATATTAAGACTAATGATGTTTAATTGATTGTGCTTATATTTTGCATTTGGGTAACAAGTCCAAGATGTGCGTTAGATAACTGCTGAAAGTAAATTACAATTACAGCCTCTAATTCTACATCCCATTTTGTATATGCATACTTCTGATTATTTTCTGTGTTGCAGCGATGCATATGTTAACACAACAACCTCTATTCCAAGGACTAGGTACTGTTGATTGGGTTTGACTGATTTGCCTTTACGATTTTGTTATATTAAGCATGTTATCAGTTGAAAGTATCATAAGAAATACAAGAATTTATTATTTTATTATAGTCATAGATCATATGATTAAGTTCTTTTCTCTTTAATTAATTCTTACAGGTACGTCCAGCAAGCTAACCCCATTGCACTTGGAAAGCCTGTTGACAGAGGGGACAACTACAAGATTTTGGCTGGTGCGTATCTTCAGTTGAATGGAATTGCTTTCTGTATCTTACGAAAATATGCTGTTAGTTTAGTGAATGCATTCAATGCACAATGATGATGACCTCTGGGAAACAGAGTATGGTTCAATAGCCATATTTATATAATGTACTAGTTCATTTTTACCCATTTTCTGTTTTTTTTTTTCAGTATTGTTTGGGGAATTGGTGGGGGTGAAATATGGGTGGGATTGTTGGTCAGTCACTATATAATGCATTTACTTCTGTTTGAACCTATAATGCACAAAACTATCTCACTATCACTTTTGAAATAGAGAGGAAAGTAATATTAGAAGTGTGTGGAGTTTGGTCATATCATTGTTTATGTTTTAGTTCTTTCCTTCTCCCTTGGTTTTATCCATCTTTCTTTCTTTCTGTGAGTTGGCAGGTGGAATTTCGTTCTTCATATTCACCTGCTTGCATTCGCTCAAGTCAGTATTTTCCTGAGCTCTCAATTACGTATGTTTCTCTTTGACTTTTGTCTTGAACTATTCATCCTCTCTCAAGTAAAAAGGGTAAATACTGAAAACTTCAGGTTGTGTTGTACTTCTTACCTAATATGAGTAGCTTTTGTGCCTTTTATAAGTTTAGAAGCTGTCTAAATATTGAGTCCTTTTTATTTGAGTAAACTTTTTTGTGTGTTCTATTTTCTTTATAATGCCCAAATGAAGGAAACGTTTTGGTTATAGTTTTTTTATTACAATATAAAGTTGCCACCACACTTTTCCTGTTTTAATAATTGTTGGAAATGAACACTTGGTTTTCAAATTTGCCCTTTTTTTTATTTGTTTCCCAAGGTCTTCATTCAAATCTAACCTAACACATTTTCAAATTTTGGTTCTCTCTAAATTGGAAATTAAAATACAAAATAAACAAACTAAACACTCATACTTTTACCATCAAATGCAACCCAATCTCATATTTCTTTCATTGTTTGGCTTGGAAAATTAAAACCACATGAACTAGTGTTGAAATCCCATATCAGCTAGGTCTGAGTATATGGCTAAAATTCTCCCTAAAGTGACTTGGGTGATTCTCTTTCCTTAAGTTAGATTCTGGAACTCTGTTAAATCCAGTCTGTTATGAATTCTATTAAGGTATTAAAACCTATCCAATGCCAATAATTTATATTAGGGAAACTTCTTTACTGTTTACACAGCAAGTGTACGAAGTTAACTAGTTTGGTGAAGAGGAATTTATATCCCGCATCAGCAATTTCCATGAAAATTGTTGTGATTTCAGATTTTGACAAGTTCCATGAAGATTGTCGTGATTACAGATTTTGACAATTTCCAGGAAAATTGTTGTGATTACAGATTTTGACAATTTCCGTACATTCATGTCTCTGGCAGATATTCAAGCAAAAATTTATCGTTTGGAATAGTTGATCTTGGTCTCTTTCCCAATGCTGCTGAAAAATTTGGAATATCTCTAAGTGGTACCTATTTTAATTGATAGATTTTTGAATTTATTTTCCTTTTCACTTAAAGTACTTAATTTATCTGTTTTACTGTTATATTGTTTTTTTAGTTATTATTGTATAGTGATTTAGTGAATATGGAATTTATATGATGCCTTGTGATTATCAGGAAGCATGGGCCAGCTTCCTACATATATCTTATTTGAGAATGCGGCTGAAGTTGCCCGCTTTCCAGAGTTGGATTTTGAAGCAACATATTTTCACCCTACGATTACAAAGGTTTTGTCATATGTAGGATATATGCTATTTTGAATAGTGACTATAACAAGACCAACTGGTCAATCCCTGTTTAGAAAAACTTCACAAGCTCTTTATAAAAGGACAAAATGAGTTGAGTTTCTCATAAATAAAAATAATTATGCATCTTAGTTTGATGCCAGATAGATGAAAGAACTTTTATATCAGTGAAGTGATAAATTGATTTTAACTTATGACAGAAAGTAAAAACTATTATGCAGAAATTTAACCAAATAGGTCCAAAATATGCTTTGATTTTAAAACATTGTCAATGCTCTGCATATCATTGAACATGGGCTGGGACTATTTAAAATTTGCTTCCCGCCTTGTTATCGTCACTGTTCAATTAATTGTCTCCGATTCGTATAGTTTAACCGGACACATGAATTGTGAATTGCAGGGGCTTCTTTCTCGACATTTTGAGCTTGATCGGCACCTTCTGGAATATTTTAATGGTAAATAGGTAATTTCTTTGCAGTTCTATACTACTATGTTCCGTTTACATTGTAATAATTTTAGATTTATTTGATGTGATGGAGCAAGTTGTTCTCAGAAATTTCGTCTCACTCCTCTCTAAAATTAATTTTGTAAAAGAATTCAAATCTTTTAGATGAAACAGTGGACTTTTTAGCAATAGTTTTGCTTGCTCTTTCTTCACTCTCCAGATAATACTCTCTCTACTAGGATATTCTCAACTTCCTCTTTAATGTATGTAATGCTAATCTTGTTTATTTCGTCATCATTTATTCCTAAATATACTCGATTTGTTTTGGGTCTAGATGAAAAATGCGTGTAAGAATTTATCTGCATTTCCTCATCCACGTGCATAAAGTTTTCGATTTGCTTTTAGATGAAAATGTATCTCTTGTCCTAATTTATCTTCATAAACATACAGTATATCGTTTATTGCCAGAGAAAGTCAAGGGAAGATCAATCTCGTGGCCTTCCTAAAATAAGCATAGAATATAATCCCCTAACTAAAATTACACATAATTAGGGACATAATGATACAGTTACATATATTGAGCAATACATGGTTACATTTGAGTTAAGAATTTTGATAATAATAATAATAACATAAATAAGAATTGAAAATATTTATTATTATGATATCGCGTTAAGTATATTTACGAATTTATGTTCATCTTTTTATAATATTAATAGATTATTCATTTAATAAAGGAGAGGAATGTAACAATTGGTTAATATTTCATTTGTTGTGTTAAACCTAATAATGACAATAACAAAACCAAGTTTATAATTATTAAAGTAAGTCTTTTTGTTAAAGTTATTTTAACTATTAAAAAACCATTTTTTTAAATTATAATGCATTAAACATGAATGAAATGAAATTTTATTCCCCTTATCTATTGTAAAATGGGTATCATAGTTTTCTTCAACCAATTCATGTTCATGCACAAATTCAAAAGTCTTCCATACTACACATTTTTTTCTACTTTATTGAATATGTTTATAAATAATCCAACCTCCATGTCCATATTTCCACCTTCATAAGTAAAACATGAATTTCCATTTTATTCTAATTTTAATTCAAATTCACACAATTATCAGTAAAACATAAATTTTCATTTTATTCTAATTTTTATTTAAATTCACACAATTATGTAAATTAAAAATAACATTCAATTTTTCTTTTGAATTAGATAATCCGCAACTCATTTGATAACTCAAAAAGAGCTTTCGGATTTGATAATACATAAGTCATATATAACTAAAAAATAGTTTCCAAATTGGGTAATCCATAAGTTATTTGATAATTACAAAAATATCTTTCAAATTTGGCAATTCATAAGTCATTTACTAACTAAATTTTTTTTTTTGGATTGGGTAATCCATAAATCATATTATAACTCAAAAAATTACTTCCAGAGTTATGACATAGATATTACTACCGAATTGCTTCATTTCCAAATTTGGTATATGTACGAATTTTCTAATCCAAAAATTTTAAAATTTGCTTGTATTCCAAATTATGTAACACAAGGATTAACTTTCTGGATAATCTAATATACAACACAATGTTGTATTATGAATTGAATAATCCAAAATGTTATTCTGAATTCAAAACAAAATTTTGTATTACATAATTCATAACATAATTATTTAACATTGACACTTATTATATACTATGTTGATATGACATATTAAGGACATAGGTATAAGGAAGCAAAAAAAACTCATTTAAAAATGATATCACCTGTCGCCAACCACCATCAACATCACCACAACAACAACCGCCACCACCACCACCTTCAATCCACACACCTTTTTCACTCACCAACAAATCGTAAAACATTTCCTTTTATTTTTAACTTTTTACTAAAAGAATAATTTAGAAATTTAAAATTTATGGGAGTAATTAAAGAAGTGATGGAGGTGTAGGAAGAAACTGTCAAAAGAATTTCATAAGAAAAAAAAAAGAAAAGAAAATGAAAAGTGGAAGAAAAATAAGAAAGACAAAATGGAGACAGAGAGATAAGATACACAAGTCAAAGAAAATATAGCATAAAATTTTTGAATTCTTTCCTTTTCTTTAGAATTTAAAATTCTTCAGTTTATTTTAATAAATCAAAATATCTCATTTAAATATTTCATTTTTTATAAGATTTTTATCTACTAAACTATTTCACATATTTTAAATTCTAAAATAAATAAATTATACTCTTAAAATTTCTCATTCAAAAATATATTAAAGATATCATCGAAGTAAAAAATTAAAAACTAATATTTTCTCTTTAAAACCAAACTACCTTTCAAATAAACACATTCAACTTTAAGTTAGACATAGCTCCGGAAATTCAAAGCAAATAAAATTTTATCCTTTAAATTAAAAAAAAAAAACTCTAGTCCTCCAAATTTGAGAAAAATATAATTTTAATTTTAAAGAATAAAAAAAATTAAAAATCATATCATTCCTTTAAATAGTGTTTAAAAACTAAATCCATATTTTTAAAATTTAATAAAATTTAACAAAATTTTTTAAATTTTAAGAACGAAATCATATTTATGCTGACTTTCAGAGTGCAAGTGCATAGAATCCAAATTTTAAATAAAGTTTCCTACACAATTTTAGCAAATGCAAATATTTACGTAACAATTAGAAACACTATCTAAACTAGTCTCCCAGTCTTGCCTGTTCAGAATAAAATAAGAGAAATTTGAGACCCACAAAATAAGATCCCATTTAAAAGGAAAAGTGGAGGGCACATTTTGTTTTTATTGGTTTAAAAATCAAATATTTTTCATAACTCAATAAACAAAATATAATGATGGATTTGGAAAAATATTAGTGAAAACATTTTAGGCATTAAAGTTATTTCAAATCAAATTAAAATATTTTCCATTTCCACTTCTAAGTTAAGAAAATTTCTCTGTTCCTTGTTACTTTGTTCAAACAGGACACTTTTTTAACTTAATTTCAGTTTCATTTTTATCACATCTTTTCTTCCCCTCCCATTTCGCAGGGCAGAAAAAAAGAGTGCGTCATTATCTTTTCTACAACCAACTAACTACCATAATTCCTATGTTCGATATAAGCGTAAAGGGTATCCCTTCTCCACATTTATGCTTAAAAGAAAGAACAATAACTACAACCATGAGAAGGGAATGTAATACAAGGAGAATTGCCACAAATTACAATTCAAACCCAATGATGGTTTAGCCCTTTTCCCCCCACTTTTCAATATTTTCTCTAAAACGAATGTACATAATCAAATGCTAATTCCCAGACAAGCAAACAATATGTAACAAGAAACAAAAAAATTATATATATATATATATATATATATATATATATATATATATATATATATTTAACAATATGAAAACAAAAAAAAAGAAAGAAAAAGAAAAACGAGAACAAAAGTTGTCAATCGGATGCAATGGGCCAACCCGGTAATAAAGTTTTTACATGCTACCAGCTCGTCCTGGGGTGGGATTGGGCTTCACTTTTGCCATGTCAACAAGGTCTCCAAATAACTTATCCTCAGGCTTGGAAGGTTTCCCAGATGCAGCATAAGATGTGGTAGAAACTGGGTAAGAGTTTCTCAAAGCACTGTCATCTCTCACAGACATACCATACATTTGCCGTTCAATATATGGAACTCTTTGTTGCTGATCATACCCGTATCCCATAAATTGGTTTCCGTACATTTGTTGAGGATACATCACAGGACCACCCTGCATTTGATGTGAAGCCATACTCATGTAGGGTCCTGCAACACCTTGCATATGCTGAGGTTGCAAGCCCATTTGGTTGCTTCCAACATGGTTATTCATTCCTGACATATGGCTGTTAGCATTTGGCTGCATATACATGCCGACACCCTGGTCATTGCCCATTGTTTGAGACCCCGGAGGATGTGCAGCATTCTGCACGTATGGATACTGAGCGCCAGCTACTGAACTTCCATTATCTGGTAGTTGAGCTTCCCAAGGAGGGGGTGGCAATGATCCACTGCTTTGTGCACCTATCAAACAAAGTAAAAAAGTAAGATATGCAACGTCGTCCAAACTATTAGAGCACAATCCTATATACAATTACATTCTCAATCCTTCCCCGCACCAACAAAACATATCAGTGCCAGACCAATTTAAAATATTACTAGTTTCACATTCCAACACAAACCAATTTAAAACCATCTTCTAGAAAGAGAATGTAATTGTGAAGGATTTCTGTCAGGAATACTTTAAATCCAAAGAAAACATCAAGTGCACCATAAACAGGCGAAGGTGGCTGTTGCTGCGGTTGTGCAACCTGACCATTCCAGGCACGACCTGTACTCTCTGTATACAGAGATTGTTGCTCATACTGAGCCGAACCTGCATTTGGGACATTTCCATTGGGGTAAAATCCACCTTGAGATACGACTGTTTGCTGTTGTTGAAACTGGGGAGCATATGGAGTGTTTTGGCCAGCAACATTAGCTGGCTGGGGCAGCTGGCTATTCACAGATGTAGGCGCACTATTTTCATTAGAAAACATATCAAAAAGAACAAGGGCCTTCTGCTGAGAAACAGGATTAGCAGGTGACTGTTCTCCAAGAGGAACAAGAGCATTTGAAGCATCTGCTTTTGGAGAGTTATAGTCATCGCCACTGAGTAGGTCCAATTTGGGATCAACCTTAGCAGGAATTGTTGAACCATTAGAAGTTGGAGGCGCAGGAAGCAGCAACTGATTCATTGTTTGGGATTCTGCTTCAACATTAGGAGAGGATCTGCACATAAATATATGTAAGTAAACAGCTATAAGAGCCATATAGCCAAAGCATCACACGGGTCAGATCAACATGAAAGTAGTTAATACATCAATCTTGCTACATGTTTATAAGTCAAATAACTAATAAGAAATGGACTTTAAGCCTAACTCAACCTTAAAAAACTGGCTTATAAGGTGAGGTTTGCACACTTATATACTATCAAATATCCTTATCTCTAGTCGATATAGGATCTTTAACACACCCCCCTCACGCTGAGACCTGCCAACTCATGCGTGGACATAATGGCTGGTCCAATAGAGCTCCTTTTCTTTGGGAGCCTCTAACTATGTCTGTAATCCCTAAAATGAAGCCTTCATTGCTGCACAACCCTGAACTCTAGCTGTCTGTTGCGCAGCCTAGAGTCCTATTGCAGCCTTTCTTGCAGCACAATCCACATGTAAGGCTGAGATAGTGAATTCTGGTGGTCTGGAAATTGGGGACAGACAGATCCTAGACTACTGGAGAATTGCAGGATGTCCATTCTACTTATCGATTAAATGGAAAGAATTGTCTCAAATGGTCTCAACTCATTAGGACCATCCTAAAAGGAAAAGGAAGGGTCACTCACTTGACTGATAATGCCCTGATGAAATGATGTCAAGTTTAATTCATGAAGATTCAATGATCATGGCATGGCTGTAGAACTCAATGGTTCCATAAATCAGTGATACCTGCATGTTCAATTTAAATCAGCACAGGAAATTTGGGAGGAAGTAGAGTAAACCTATTCTAAGGCCAACGATGTTGTCCAAATCTATGATATAAAGGTGAAGACTGTTACTGCGAAACAGGGAAACAGAACAGAATATGCCAATCAACTCAAGTCCCTATGGATGGAATTGGATCACTATCGAGTTACAAAAGCAAAGTGTTCAAAAGACAATAATCCTTAAAGAGTGAACAAGATAAAGTCTACAATTTTTTGATAGGCCTAAATCCTGAATATGATCAGGTTCAAGTCCAAATCTTGGAAAAAGAAAAGGTTCCAAGGATTAATGAAGTGATAGCCATATGTGGAGTGAAGAGAGAGGACTGATGCTTGAGACCCAACTATTGAAAACTCAACAATGATAGTTGAAAGTGGAACAATAATGATTGTTAACCGAAGGAAAAGCAGGGTTCCAAATATGGAGAAGAAAATGAGGAGGTTTGGTGTACTTATTGCAACAAGCCACGCCACAAGGGAGACGTGCTGGAAATTACATGGATCCAAGCTGAGAATGGGGGCATCAAGGAGGCCCAAACCAAGAATGGAAGCATAAAGGAGGCCCTAAAAGAGGGGGAGGGCAAGGGCAAGCACACGTTAATAGACAAGGTAAAGTGCTTGTCCTGGTCCAACAGACTTATGAAGAGATAAAAAGGCTAAGATTCTTCCTTAGTAAATTGGAGAAACCCATAGGTCCGAGCTCTCTAGCATATTCTGGTAAATTTCAATTTTCTTTTGGTCTCAATGCTTTAGATACACCTTTTACTCACTATTGGATACTAGACTGCAGAGTCACTAGTCATATGATCCCACTACCCAAATACTTCACATATGAAAATTTCCACAAGATATGAAAATCTTATAACTGCATGAGGACAAGCCCATGCATAATATTAAAAAGTGTCCTTCATGTCCCTAAATTGTTCACTAATATGATTTATGTACAAAAATTCACAAAGGATCTTTCATGTAATGTTTTTCATAGCAACTCTTGTACATTACATGATAAGAACTGGGGGAGAACAATTGGACATGCTAGCTAAAGAATGGAATGATCTTTACTACCTGGAGGACCCTAATCAACCTATCAATAGACACTCCCTCATATTTGAACCCACCATAACCAATAAAGAGAAAGCTCAACCATACCATTTAATTTTTCAAATTGTAAAATTGATTTTCCCTTCCTTGTTTAAGAATTTAAATGTGGACAGTCTCCACTGTGAGAAGTATGAGTTAGCTAAATACAAGCATGTAAATTTTCCCATTAGCACTAAAATGAGTCATTTCCTTTTTTTTTATCTTGTTAATACTGATGTATGGGGTCCCATTAATGTCTCTAATATCTTAAGTGCTTTTGTTGTGAGTCTAGTAAGCCAATTTATGCACCAAAGCACATTTACAAGCTGCTCTTAGAATTGTTTAAAAGGGGCTTTAGGAAGAGGGATTTTATTTAAACGAAGTCTTGAAGCATGTAGGGATGCAGATTATCCTGGGTCAGTTGTAGACAGGAGATCAACTATTGGATACTGCACCTTTCTTGGTGGAAACCTACCGACTTGGAGGAGTAAAAAATGGAATGTGAGCTAGATCAAGTGTTAAAGCAAAATTTTCAAGCAATGACCCAAGGAATATGTGAACTTCTATGATTGAAGATTATATTGGAAGACCTGAAGATAAAGTGGGATGAACCTGAGGTTATATTGTGATAATAAATCTACAATTACCATAGCCCACAACCCGATGTGACATGATAGAACAAAGCATATTGAGATGGATAGACATGTTATCAAGGAAAAGCTAGATAGTGACTTGACTTGCATCCCATGTGTCCACTCAGAATCAACCTGCCAAGGGCTGAACTGCCTTAACTTTGAAAGAATTATATCCAAGCTGAGAATGGAGAACATTTACTCACCAACTTGAGAGGAAATGTCAAAATTTTGTTGCTCGTTATGTATTTTAAGAAGTTTTATATTTTATATAATTTTGTTCTTTATTGCAGTTGTATCTTGCTAGTAATACTAGGATTATGTACTTAGAAAAAATTCCATAATTACCAGGATTTGTTTCCTTAGAGTTAACCTTCTATATTTCCTAAAATATCGAACAAACTCATGTATTTATAAGTCCAATGGCCTCATTATTGTGATATAGAAAATAATAATATTCCTTCTAAATTTAAGAGTCCTCCACAACCAAATTTTGTACTCCATTTTGTACCCCACAACCCAACTAGGAATCCATAAATAATTTCTATGCAGTATTTCCAACTTTCCCTGTTTACATAAATAAAGCTACGATCTTTAACAGTCTCATAACACATCCTATGTGAAATACCCAAGATCTTAAAAAACATCCAAACTTATTTTGGTAAATCTAAATGACTAAAATTAACCAATTCAAAATAATAAAGAATACCAAAGAACTTCACATAGAATCAAACCCTAAGGAAAGCAAAGAATTAAAACTCAATTTGAACTAACATATCTAATAACGTATTCCTAACATAAAAAGTATCCTTCAAGTCGAAATAATATAACAAGTTGTTAGCTCACATACTAAGCTGATGTTATTTCAAAAAGTACACCTGTTTAGATGATGAATTAGCCATCAATTATTCATTGCATGAATCCTAATACAGTAAAAGTAATAGTAACATGCCAAAGTGAATGCATCTAACACACATCAGCAAAGCAATAATGGAAGAAACAAGAGACTTGATTACCTCTCTATAGTTTGTTTGCTAGTATCCCCAGTATCAAGCAAAGGAGCATCAATATCTACAAGAGCTCCAGGAAGGGCAGATTTTGAATTTTCTGTGTGATTTTGGTTTTGGGTTGAAGTTCCTGAAGAAATAGATTCGTGCTTGGCCAGTACACGCTGCAGATCATCATTCAGGGCCAATCCTTGGCATAGCAGTGATTCATCGCTAGCAAATAGTCAGAAAAAGACCATAATAATAACTGTTATATTGATTGGATAAAAAGAATAAATTTTACTGAAGATACAACTAATGTGAATCAAGGATCTAAAGAATATTATACGCAGTCATCATTATAAAATATCACGGGAAGGGACTCCAGGCCTTACGAAGTTGAGTTGACAAGGTGTACCACTCTCTGCTTGTAAGTTCGACACTGCTCCACCAGGTCAACAATAACCTCCTGTCTAATCCCCTGAAAATAATAACAGGTCATCCATTAGATGTCAAGTCAGTTTTGTAATTTAAATCTTGGTAATCAATGACCTCTTGAAATTAAATGTTAAAAGAAAAAGGAATTAGACTTGGGCAAACAGGGAGGTAAAAATCAAATCTACTGCAGCAATGAGCTATGCTTAGATTTGATGAAAGGATGGAGGTGAATAAAATGGAAAAACATATTCAGAAAGGATGGTGTCATACAGGCTGGTCAGCTGGCAAAGTATGAGCAGCAAATTACTCGGTAGTAGATGCCTAGCAATATTGGTGGGATGAAGAGGTCTCCCATGTAGTTTCCAACACCAATCAATGGTATGGCCACAGCAATGACAATGCTCACATTTTAAATGAATTTTAGCATTTACCTATGCAAAAGTGCCCAAAATTAGTGCTCTAAGGCAAAAACTGAAGTGTTCCCAAAAAAGAGGTATTTGTCTCTGAATTTATTTTTGGAAGAATACGGAGGTGCACAGAAGTGCAGAAGTCATAGTTGGGGTTACTGGTGATTCCAAAATCTAATCACACACATGTAGTAACATACTCAAGAGGCAAACCACATAAGGCTAAAGTCATAAAAAATGTAACATGGTTCTCAAGTTTCTTCCTTACATCTGCTGATGGTGGCAGGAGCTCATGAAAATCATGTAAGGCAACATGAATCCACCCAACATAAGCATATATAGTGTCAAAAGGACTTGGCAAACACAGTACAAACGTTGGGGTGTCACTAGTATAAAAGTCACAGCCTCACTCCAAATTGATGCACGTGCCTCATGAGGGAAAATAGGTTTGAGTGAGGTGTGGATAGTGGACTTGAGAACACCACACAGTTGAACATCAATCTATATCCACTGTTTGTGTTCATCTGTTACGACAGATTCAGTAATGGCAGCAAGATGGAATTCATGGAACAGTGAGAGGCAATGAGTATGAGGACATGTGGATGGGTGGTTTGTCTCAATGTTTGTATGATTGGATAGATCGGCTCAACGCGATCCAAGCTTGCCAGTACAAAGGGATGTCATGAGAAAGCTCACCACTGGAACAATGCACGTGAATCTAGGAAAAAGGTTCACAACAAAAAATCCTTCTCTAGAGAGTGGGTCTATTAGGCCAACATGATTTTTGAAAAGACTCTAGATACTATGTTAAAATATACGAAATAGAGAGGCATTGGCCTGAAATAGTGTGTTTTTGTGACAGCATGATTGTTTTATTTATATTGAGAACATGGAATCAATACAATAAATAGAAGAGATTTATACCCTTTATTAATTAAGATATAACACTAGAATGAATAATAATTTTCCTAATAAAACAAATATAATTTTGATATCCTAACTACAAAGATCTGCTCCTTATTTTATAAAGATCTGTACCTATAACAGTATCATATCCACACCCACGTACCAAATACATATAAGATACTCCTAAATACAAATCCATGGAGTATCCAGGTTTTTTTACTAGGTCATGTGGGATACAGTTCGGAATTCAGATCCATTGAGTAGGACTAAAATTACATCTGTTTATTTCAAAGGTTTAAAAATTTATTCCAGGGAATATGAACACAACAATTCAATTTTCAATTTAACATGCTTGCTATAACTTTTAAGCTTTAGAAAATTATTCACAATTATGGTTTATGCCTGGGAATGTAGTAATACCTTGTTATACTTCATTTTTATTATAATGGTAAGAAGTGAGGACATTTTCCCACGGGAATATGGGAAGTTATTTGAAACACAATTGTAACTTCCATTCTAACAACGTTGACCCCCCAAAGCATACCAATTATTTGATTCTCACTCATACTTTCATTATAATTATTTTGAATTCTAAAATAAAGTCCCAAGATTCTTAAAAACCAATCGCACATTTTTTTAAATTTACTCAAGAATAGCTTTCTTGGATAGTCAATCAATTGAGTATCAAAGTAATTCAACAAATTATTAAGAAAACCCCAGAAAAAACACAATAGTTGAGCAATAAAATTGGAATTTTGTGAATAATTAATACACATTCAACCAGATTAATGAAATCATTTGAAATTTTCAATATGCCACACCCATAATCTTCACAATCATTACAATATAAAGAATTTAAATACATTTATTTTATCATAATTTGAAAGACTGAATTGAGCAACTTGCTTCTTCACAATCATTACAATATAAAGAATTTTAATACATCTATTATATCAGAATTTGAATGACTGAATTGAGTAACTTACTTCTTTGTTACTAGGGTCTAAGGCATTGAGCATTTCTGCAAGAACATCCATGATGCCACGAGCATTCTGAATTTCAGTCAAACTGTAAAAGAAATATCAATTTGATATTTAGAGCAAAATAATGCATGATATATGGAAACCAGTACCAAAGCTTAGCCCTCATTATCATTATATGAAAATAGCAATAAAATTGCATACTAAAGGAAACATGAGCTCATTACATCAAATGAATGAAATTTAAATCCATTGAAATTCATTCAGCTTATTTAATAACAAATAAAAAGGAACCGATAAATAAAGAAACAGATACTGTGATTAAAATTTAAGTCATCTAAGCTATATATATAGCCTATTCTTTTTCACTTTTCATTAATTCCCCAAATACCACCAAACTTTGCCCGATTCCATAGGGAGAAAGATTACATACAGCCATCAAAAAGTACATTGTCCAGTAACAAGAAAGAATATGGCTTCAAATGTGACATCAGAACTGCCAAAAAGAAGATTCACATTGGTTCCACAGTAGCAACCAAACTTTTCTGATTCCATAGGGAGAAAGATTACGTACAGCCATCATATAACAAGAAAGAATATGTCTTCGAATGTGACATCATAACCGCAAAAAAATTCTGCTATTATTAAAAGTATAGCAATGCCCTTATGAGTCTTCCGACACACACACACACAGTGTATAACATTATGTCAACCATAATTAAAAACAATCCAAAAATTGAATGACTGTGAAATATATAAGAATTAAGTCAAACTCCCTTCATATAAAAAAAAATTAGGTCTATACCTTAGAGTTGGAAACTCAGACTCAGCAGAGGATTCAGCTGTGTCCTGACGAGCATCTGAGTCACGTATATTTTGAGGGTATGACGCCAATGGCTGTGTTTGCGGAGGTGTGAATACAGGTGCAGATTGTTCCGATCTCTGAGGGAATACTGCCCCAGCACGCTGAAATAAACAAATCCTTTATACTAACATTAAAAAACAATTACATTCTAAAAGGTTTGGGTAGATATTTCATGTGCAACAATTCACACCCATACATCAAAACCTATATATAAGCAAGCAGATAAAAACAGCGCATACAAACAAAAATGCTAAAATATTGATTGCTCTATTGCACAGCTTTCCTTCATTTTCACAATGGCAAGAGGAATACTTGGCAACAAAATCTCTATGTTAAAAACTTCATAGTAAACATTACCAACAGTTCCTGGTATGCAGCATAATATTGTGGATATCTTGCCCTCGGGCCTCCAAATGCTTCTTGCCAAGTATCTACAAGAATCAATATCTTCTCTTTGACATGAAAATCAGGCTACAATTGGCATGATAAATGACATCAACATATTTTACAAGAAAACAAAAACATCAGAAAACTACAAAAGATGTTCTAGAAATTATATATACCTTTTTCTTCACCATTTTTACCATATCATGAAGCACATCTCTCTCAGCAACATGCATATGAACAATATCTCCACAATTCTTTATGATTGTCTCCAACAACTAGAATATAGTAAACCAACATAAAACCAAATGAATTTTTAAATAGTCAATAATCTAGAAAGTCAATTACACCAAACAAGAATGAATCCTAGCTGAACAAACATTATTTGAAAAGGAACCCAAGGTACTCTCGAAAATTAGTTTGCATTTCATACCAGCACTGTTAAAAAACTTACAATTTTGATAAGTGTGCATAAATGGAGACAAAGAAAAAGAACAAGACATCATCATCCCAAGAAGGATAACTAAGAGCATCATGACAAGAGAAGATGTTCTTACTTATGCATAGTTCATTAGTTTCCCTATTTTGTGTTTCTTGAATTCATTAAATAGTAGGATATGTCCTTTATTTTTTCTAAGTAAATTAGGTGAGGTCGTAATTGGGCTCTTTCAAGGAGGCTACATGATTCAGCCAAGGAAGCAAGGACAAACACAGAAGCAAAGGCCAACGGAAAGCCCATTCTTAATTTAGGCCAAAGCACAAGAAGGAAAGGAGATTGTGAACATGGCAAGGAAAGTGTGACCATGACATAGTTTGCACCTTCCTTGATTCATGCCTAAAATCAAAGAGATTTGAATTTACAAAATTTAAAATTGCCCTTGTCTTTTAGACTTGTAATTTTCAGCCAACCAAATGTAGACTAGGATTTAAATTTCATTTATTTGCAATTACCATTTGCATTTGAGGATGGCTTGTCTTATATATAGCCATGCCCAGCCCTTGTAAAAGACATTCTAGATATATTGAATTTGGAGAGGATTTTGGACACATTGTGTGTAAGGATTGTTTTGAGTCAAATCCCGATTCTTAGGAATCAAGTGGTAACACTTGGAGCTTCTCTTAGAGAAGCATGGAGTACTCTTCTTCTATAAGTGGCACACCATTCTTAAGTTTTCTCATCCTATTCTTTCTTTAATTCGTTTGTGCATAGCTAGTTTAAATCTTCTAACTCAAGTTTCGATGTTCATGTGTTGTTCTTATTCTACTCTCAAATTGTTATTGGAATCATTGACTCAAAGTTGATCATGATAGCAACACATGAAGAGATTCAACTCTTGTTATTACAATTCATGTTTATATGTATGCCTATATATATATCCTATTTGTATATCCAATCTATCAAATTTGAACACCAAAAATGTAATGACACAAGCTTCTCATGAAGCCCATACAAAATAAAGAACCAACTGACAATGAGTTTTTAAGACTCTAAATGGACATAATGTTAGTAGCCCAAATAACCCTTTAGGCACAAAGACTAGTATTTTTCCTCAGATTGCTAACAGGCCAATTATTTGGAGTGCATGAAAGGAGGAATAAGAGAGTGAGGGAAGAATGAGTTGACTAGGGCGAGTGATGTGCGCCTTGTATGTGGGGCCAATTAGTTGGAAGGGTTTATTGTTATATTGGGAAGAGTGGAGAGAGAGGCATCTTGTCCTATATTTAGAGTTTGTTATGGATGGAAAGTAGTAGCTCTCTATAGAGCAACCTATAGATAGGAATTTTGCTTCCTATATTTTCCCTTATGTCTTTTGATCCAATGATACAGTATTACCATATTTTGTGTTCTTTATACATTTTTACAATTTATGTTTTAGGTTTTCCATCAATTAGGCCCAACCTATCAAATCCCCTTGAAAATGAATACCACCAAAATTGAAAAAGAATAATGATTGGGAGAATAAAGGCTAAAGTCACCTTTGAGAAACACTGATAAGGTTTTTATTAACTGAAGGAACATGTCAGAGATTATGTAAACGAAAAGTTGTATTTGAACCAAAATTATTGAGAAGCAAAGCCAATATTATGAATAACCATACCTAATCATTACCCAGTTGGACAGTGTCATTAGTCATTACCAACGCAAGTTGTTTTTTTTGGAGAAGACAGAAGAATCATTAGTTATATGATGAGTGGCTTCGCTGTCAGGATACCATAGTGGATCATTGACAATGGAAGGCGCACCCAAAATGGAAGGCTCAAGTCATCTACAAAAGAGGACTAAAAGAGAGAAGCATTAGCAGAGATATTGGAAGGTAAGATGCTATCAAACATGTGCCAGCGATCAAGAGTAGTGTGGCCAAACTTAAAACACAGTTGATATTGAACACACAGAGGCTAAGACAAAGAAGAAGTCGAAGAACCATTCCAAGAATTCTTGTTCTGATTCTAAAAGGATTGTGGACGTTTGTTATTTGAGAAATTTATTGAAGAGACACAAATATTGCTCCCCCGAAACGAAGTTCTTGAAGAAGATGAAGGAGCCCAATGTGTGGAAACAACATTTGCTTGGATGAAAGAACATGTTTCTCAAACCATTCTTCTTGAGCTAAGAGAAGCGCTTTAACATCTTCAATGGTGTAGGGATCAAGTCTTGACATGATAGAGGTGATAAATGCATCATACTCCTCCGGAAGATCGCCTAGGATGGCCTCAATGTGATCGTCAGTGGAAACAATGGAACCTGCAGCAGCAATAGAGTCTACGACTTTCTTGACGTCAAGGAGATTCTTGACGTCAAGGAGATAGACAGAGAGAGAACGATCCCGCTTTGGAGTTCAATAGGGTTTTAATTTTTCAAATTTTTAAGCGTGTGCGAGAGGCATAGTAAACATTTAACTTGTCCAAGATTTGATAAGCAGATTTTAAACCAACCATTAACAAGGTGGAGACATAGAAGCTAAAATCCAAACAACCAGAAGATTGTCTTGTTGCTTATGCAGAAGAAAAGTCGGGTTTACAGTGGAATTACTCGTGGGAAGAAACTGCAGAAGAGTGGATGAAGATTCCAAGAAACTAAGAAGGTTGAGACTAGCAGTATTATGTTTATATGAACTCGCAACTAATAGTAGCTTAAACCAAATATCCATTTCAGACAAGAAGAAAGAATAAAAATTTATTGTAAATTTTAGGTATTCTATTTTTGAAGATATCTTAGTTCTATTGTCCTTTTCTCTCAAACAGACTATTATATCCAAAAATAAAAGCATCTATTGGTATTTTACTATTTTTACTTTAATAGTATATAAAGGAAAGAAAAGCATCTTAAAAAAAATTCGTAAAACATACTTTGGTGAACATCATATCATTCAAAAATCAGTCAACAATGTAAAGCTTAAGAGGTCAAAATGAAATTTGAAAAATGCAATTGAAGCAAAGATGCTTAAATCCAAAAGAATCTGTAACAATGCTGACATCAGAGTTTAAAGCAAGTAAAAAAAAAACTATACTACAACACTCTTTTGCTTACAGTTAGTGCAAGAAGTTGAACTTTTGAATTTTTACTTCCAATCTTCTTTTTTATCCCTTTCACGACATCCTTTGCTTGCCTGGTAATCATAACCAAACAGTTCTCAATATATAGAAGCATAACAAAGAAAATATCCAAACATTATACATCAAATATCTGATTCTAGTTTAAAATAAGAATCAACCAGTTGATAACTGTGTTAACACAAGCTTGCAGAAACGCTAAAGAAGTATGTTTTAGACACTCCCCCTTGTTCTCCCCCTAAGCAAACATTAAAATCACTCAGAATATACTTCAAACTGTTAGAAAAATATTCGTTCAAATTTCCAATACAGAACGTCAAAATTTTCAAAATTTTTTTAAAAAATACAAGATAAAAGAGAGCTGCAAATTATGAAACCATAAGAATTGATATAAAGTTAGGTTGATGATAATATATCTTGCTCTGATCCCTAATATGTACAATTAGACCACAAAGTGTCGACTTGTTAACAAGTTTAACCGATCATATTGCCAACTAGTTCATCCCTCGAATGACCAATTTGTATAAATGAAAACTTTCATAAACCAAAGCAACACGAAATGCCACTTTCTGAACCAACTTTCATGTTATTAACTAAAACCATAACAGAGTATGCAAAAAAATTATGCTAGAAAGCTTATAATTTATATAACTCCGTACAGAAGATAACTAGTAAATTAGATGTCACCTAGCATATACGCACAATCTGAGTCACACAGAATTTAGGAGAACTCACAGTAGTCATCAACTATCACTGGTTGATCAATTCAAAAAGTTTCACAAAAAACTCCATACAACAAGAACAGTCAATCACGCCAATTTAGAAACAACAACTATCATACAGTAAACGGTTACAATTGAACAGACCGAATCACTCCGAATCCCAGTTCAATCCTAACCAACAACTTAGCTCACGTATCGATCGGAACAGGCAATTTTAACCTTGAATTTTCCGTTCCCCCAAAAAAGGGAAAAAATGATAAAAATAGAAAACAAAAAGGAAAATCGCGTTCTGCGTACTAGAAAACGGTGCGTTTTGGATGAAACAGGAAAAGGAGACGTACCCAGGGTCATGATTGAGCATGTCACAGATCTCGATGTTCATGGCCCAATCGGGCCCTATGAGCATGTCGCTCGTGGCGCGCTCGACCATGGAATTCACCATCTCCGGTCGCCGACAAAGACGATTCGAAACCCAAACGAGATCAGCGACTCTCCGATGACCATAAACCGAACCACCGGCGGGATCGGAGAATGATTCCGGTCTCTCTCTCTCTCTCTCTCTAAAGAAAACAAAGATTGCGAGTTTAGTGGATTCCGTGGAGGAAAGGTTTGGTTGGGGTCAGAATTGGAACTTTGAAGGGAGCAATATAACATTGCTCTTACGAGAACTTGCCACGTGTCCGCTGAGATGCGATTCGCCCTTGATGCCGTTGCTTTTGCCGACCACTTTTTGAATCAACGATTCGCACCTGAAGTTGCATAGGCCAGCCTAGCATACCGACCTTCCTAAAAGAATTAGCACGAAAATAAATTACGAAATAATAGAGTGTTAGCTGATTAAACAACTTTATTATCTAATTATAAACTAATTAATTAATTATTTAATTATAAATTGTAGCATTATGAACCGAGTCCGATATTGTATATGAGTATATTCTTTACCGATATTTATATTTAAAGACATTAATATTATATCAGTGCAAATTAAGAAATTCTAAATAAACAACCTTAAATAAAAGACGATATTTATCATCGAATTAAGTCAATAACAAGATCAGATACAAAGGAGAAAGGAAAAGATTTTAATATATATTAGAAAATACACAAGAAAAAAAGGGAGATTATAGACTGGTTAAGAGTCCATATACTCTTAGCTACACTGAATGTTCTAGGTTTAAAATCGTCAATACTCTTGTCTAGAACATTTTGGCACCCACTGTGGGGCAGGTAAATCTTTTCCTGTGACACACAAACAAATTTTGATCATGAGAGGAACTCGACGAACTACGAAAAAAGAAGAAACAAATGAAGCACCATCAACACCTGATGTGACTCACACGTTAATGGAAATGATGGAAACTATGAGAAAGCAAAATGAGAAACGAGCGGAAGAATTTAAGAAGATCCAGGAGGAGGCGAGGAGAGAAAACATTCAAGCAAGGGAAAGGATGGAAGAATCCATCACGGTGCAAGAGAGACTTCAAAGAAGGAATGATGACCTCTAAAGGTAGATTAATGATCAAAGCATGGATGGTCGGCCAGAGGAGGAGGTATAACCAGACTTCCAACCGTTCTCGGAGGATATTCTAAGGGAACCAATTCCTCATAATTATGTTTTCCCAAAGGTTGGATTGTTTACTGGCAAGTAGGATCCAAATGCCCATATAAAAATCTTTAGGGCCCGAATATTGATTTGTGGAGGGTTGGATGTTGTACGATGCAAGATGCTGGTAGGGACCTTGGTCAGGACAGTGCTAGATTGGTTCAGTAATTTACCAGGAGGATTCGTCACATCTTTAGAGGTCTTTACCAAATTATTTGTCGCTTATTTCGCGACGAACAAAGCCAAACCATTGGAAACAGCATATATGTTTGAGGTCAAGTAGTCAAAGGAGGAGTCTATAAAGTAGTTTTTGTGTCGTTTTAATGAGGTGATAGTACAAATTTCACAACTAAATGAAAGCATGTCTGTAGAAGCCTTTATTCAAGGGCTTTGGGCAAGAACATTTGAGGAATCTTTGGTGTAAAGAAGGCCACCAGATATCGCTGCCATCAATCTTAGGGCAGCAGCTCATAAC
This sequence comes from Phaseolus lunatus, assembly GCA_013389735.1. NCBI lineage: Eukaryota > Viridiplantae > Streptophyta > Magnoliopsida > Fabales > Fabaceae > Phaseolus > Phaseolus lunatus. The sequence continues at coordinate 7,489,175 of CM023857.1, forward strand.
AAAGCAAAGGAATTTACTATAAAAAAAATGGAGGAGGAAAGGAGGAGCAAAGGGGCTATAGTAGGAATACGGCCAGTTGACGGCAAAGGAAGACCATTGAAGGAAAAAAGAGAAGACCATAGAATCCTTGGTCCTTATGGAGGTTTCAAGTCATTAAATGAAAGAGGAGGAAGAAGGTTCGAGCGAGCCCCTCCAAGGTTGGCGGTGTCTCAAAGAAATTGTCAAAGATGTCAACACAGTTAGGCTTTTGCGTTTCCCATAAAGAAAAAATAAGTATTTAGGGGGAAACAGAAACACCTGGTGTTATTTCCATAAGACTTATGAACATGATGCAAAAAATTGTTATACTCTTTCAAGGAAAATTGAAGGGTTATTAAAGGAAGGTTTGCTGCAGGTGTTTAAAGCGAAGGATGGGGTGGATAGAGATGAAAAGAAAGAACAAAAGGAGGATCGGTTGGCGAAGGAAAGAAATAAGGAGATGGTTGGCATGCACGAAAAACCAATAATAGGAGAGCTAAATACTATTGTGGGAGGATTTTCAAGAGGAGGTGTATCAAGTACATGTCAAAAAAGATATGTTAGATCAGTAATGCAACTAACCATGGAGAAAGTACAAATGCCATCCCTAAATTTCATGGAAGATGATTTGAGGGATGTCTTACACCACGACAACGATCCTATTGTAATGTCGGTGATAATGAGAAGCAGATGGACTCATAGATTATTAGTAAATCAAGGAAGTTCAACAGATGTCCTTTTTTGGGATGTGTTTGTTGCCTTGGGTGGTTCATTGGATGATTTAGAGCCTTATGATGGGGTCTTGGTCAGATTTTCAGGAGATCCAATACAGGTGTGTGGGTATTTGGAGGCAGGGACGACCTTTGGAAAGGAAAAGGAAGTGAAGACAATCACAATAAGGTACATGGTTGTGAATACTCTTTCTTCTTATAACATGTTATTGGGAATACCTACAATAAATAAGTTAGGGGCGGTAATGTCATTAGTCCATATGAAGTTAAAATATCTTACTAAAGAGGGGAAGGTAGACGTAATAAGGGTTGATCAAAGGGCAACACAAAAGTGTTATGAGGGGAGTTTGAAGAATAAGAGACGATGCATGAATATTGATAGGGGAGAAAGGAGTTTGAAGGGAGTAGAGTTGGATTCACGAATGGGTTATGAGGAAGAAAAACCCCAACTGATGGAGGAGTTAAAAACGATAACCATAGGTGAGGGCAGAAGTATACAAATCGGTAGCAAAATGGAGGGTGATATAGAGAGGAGTTTGATAGAGTGTTTGGGGGAGAATATAGATGCATTTGCATGGTTGGTGTACGACATGCCTAGCATTGATTCAGATTTTATGTGTCATCATTTGTCTGTTGATTCAAGAATAAAGCCAAGGGTAAAACAGAGAAGGAAGTTAAGGGAAGAAAAAAGGGTGATTGTGGACCAAGAGGTGGAAAAACTAAGGAGTGTGGGTCACATAAGGGAAATATTGTACGCAACATGGCTAGCAAATGTTGTTTTGGTGGAAAAAAGTAATGGAAAGTGGAGAATGTGTACCGATTTTATAGATCTTAATAAAGCTTGCCTTGAATATACTTATCCTTTACCCAATATTGATTCGTTGGTTGATAGAGTGTCAAGGTGTGAATTGTTGAGCTTTATGGATGCATATTCAGGTTATAATCAAATCAGGATGCACTCGAAGGATGAGGATAAAACGACGTTTATGGGGAATTTGTTAAACTTTTACTACACAGTAATGCCTTTTGGATTGAAGAATGTTGGAGCCACATATCAGCGCTTGATGGATCAGATTTTTGAGGGGATGATAGGAAGAAATATAGAAGTATACGTGGATGATATGGTGGTAAAATTTGTAGTATACAGTGCTAATGTCGAAGACTTGTGAGAGTTATTTAGGACATTAGATAAGTATAAGTTGAAGTTGAATCCCGAGAAATGCGTTTTAGACGTCAAAGTGGAAAAGTTTTGTGGGTTCATGTTAAGTCAAAGGGGAATTGAGTTAAACCTTGAGAAATGTGTAACCATCATCAATATGCGGAGTTCGACCTTAGTTAAGGAGGTACAACAGTTAACAAGGAGATTGGCTTTGTTATCCAGGTTTATTCTGAAGGCGGGGAAAAGGTCGTACCCATACTTCCAGTGCCTTTGAGGTAATGATCGTTTTGCACGGATAGAGAAATGTGAGGAGGCTTTTCAGAAGTTGAAAGAGATGTTAGCTACACCACCAATCTTGATAACACCGAAAGCAGGATCACTGATTTATTTGCATAGCGAAATGGGAGGTTAACACAATCATAACGCAAAAGGTAGATACGGAGCACATGCCTATATATTTTGTGAGCAGAATGCTTTAGGATGCTGAGGTGGGATATCAAAAGTTGAAAAAAGCAGCACTAGCCGTTGTGGTCATTGCAAGACGTTTAAGGTATTATTTCTAAAATTTTCAAATAATTGTCAAAACTAATTTACCTGTCATGCAAGTATTGCAAAAGCTACATCTAGCGGGAAGAATGATGAAGTGGGTTGTCGAGTTATCAAAATATGGAATCCTATTTGAAAAAAGAGAATTAGTACAAACCCAGGCACTGGTAGATTTTATGGCAGAGTTAACCTAGGGGCTGAACATGGAGACGACATTATAGGAAGATGGATTTTGTCAATAGATGACATATCCAACCTAAAGGGAAGTGGAGCTGGAGTAATACTTGAAGGGCCAGATGGCATTAAAGTTCATCATCAAGACAAGCAATAACCAAGCAAAGTACGAGGCTTTGTTGGTGGGAATGGATTTCGCGACTGATATGGGAATAAGAAGGTTGGTAGTGAGGAGTGATTCCCAATTAGAGCAAGTGGCAGGGAATTTCCAAGCAATAGATCCGCACCTAGCGAAATATTTAGCAAAGGTACAATTAATGGTGGCTATGTTCGAAGAATTTGGTTTGGTATATGTTCCTCGAGATCGGAATGCTCGGGCATATCTGTTATCAAAGTTGGCAAGCACTAAAAGACCTGGCAACCATAAGTCGATAATTCAAGAAAATCTAGAATCACCTAGTTTGTCGGTGGAGGAGATTCTAGAAATTCAAGAAAAGCATAGTTTGATGGATGTGTATATAAGATGGTTAAAAAGTGGGGAATGTTGAACCAAGTGGTGTTCAATGTTTTGAAGAATCCAAATCCTTTGAAGGATGATGAAGCCTCTGCTTTGCTTGATGCTGTTGTGTTGGTTTATTGTTTTGTTCTGGGGTAGTTTAATGTTGTAATCCACCTTTAGATTAAATCTCAAAGCACTTAGCATCTCAATCTTTAAACAAAGTAAAGTGTTTTTCAAACTAAGTTGAAACAACCGATTGTTCTGTCAAAACAACCGATTGTTTACACTTAGATGTTTTGAGAAAGTTTGAAAACTGTTTTTGAATGAAGAAAACTGTTAAGTGACAAAACAACCGATTGATTCGAGGAAACAACCGATCATTAAATGCTTTGACCAATCTTTTTGAAAGCAATTATGGGTTTGTTAAGATTTGAAAACAAACTTTCTTTATATAAATTCAGAAAAACTGTTTTAAATAGAAGAATGCTTTTGACAAAGTTTTTTCTAAGAGAGTTTTCAAAAAGTGCTGAGATTGCTTAAGAGCAAAAGAGATTGATCAAGGTGTTGGAATAGGATTCTACTTGTATTGATTTCAGATCTTCATCTGTAACAAGTGTAATCTGTGTAAATTGCTGAAACATTTCTTCTGTGTATTGTTGCTGAGATTGGTTGTGTGTTCTTGAGGTGTTCAAGATCAGCAATCTTAGTGTTGGCCAAGGAGAGTGTGTGTCTTGAGGTTTTCAAGGTCATTCTCTTGGTTGTTGTGTAAGTGATCAAGGTGTGATTGCTTAGTGGATTTCCTCAGGGTTCTGAGAAGACTGGATGTAGCTCTGGGTTGGAGTGAACCAGTATAAATAATTGTGTACAATCTCTCTATCCCTTACTCTTTAAATTCAGTTTGTTTGTTGTTTGCTGATATAAACAACCGATTGTTTCGCAGAAACAACCGATTGTTTTCCTGGCAGTGTTGTTTTGCTTGCTGTTTTGGCTAACTGAATTGCTTAATCAATTGGTTTCTGAAATAAATTCATTTTAGCTTGCAAAAAGTTTGCGAAAACCTCTTTAAACAATTCACCCTCCCCTCTCTAGTTTAAAGCCATCTTTCCTAACAGGGAAGAGCCTGAAAGCCCACAAGACTAGTGTATTTTAAAGAAGAATGCAGTAAGGTATGTTTTTATAAATGAGGTGTTATACATGAAAGGATTTTCGAGGCCCAAAAGTTTAAATGACCTCTTCAAACCAGAACATTTTCGTTTTCCTCATTATCCATCATGGCTGATGTGTTTATAAGTCCTAGTTAGTTATTAATTATCTTCTAAATCTTAACTAATATCATTTAATCTTTAAAATTCTTCTCAACTGATTCCAAGTATCATAAAGAGATATAAAACTAAATATATTTTTAATATTTTTTAGGTATAATTACCTTATTCATCCCTATATTTAGGGTCAATATTCAATTTAGTATAGTGGTTTTTTAAAAAATCAATTTGGTCCTTATGTTTTTTAAAATGTATACAAATTGGTCCTTTCCGTTAAGTCGTACTTTACGACGTCAAATGTTGCTTATGTGGCAAAGAGGTGAGATTGAAAAATGTGACGTGTCAAGATCAGATGCTGACGTAGCAGTTGGACCATTGAAATTGGGATTGGAAGTGCGGAAGAATTGCAAAAGGGTAGTTGAATCGCCAATGTTTAGCTCCAAAGACGTTTCAATTTCATGAGCTTTCAAAAAAATTTCATTCACCACTGAATTTATGCAAGAGGGCCAAATTCGGGAATTCACACGTGATAGCAAAAGGCAAGGAAGAAGCAGAAAATTCATGATTGCAATTCGAGTTTCTTTCATTTTATCAGCCACCGAACGAATCGATTAGAGAAACTAAAATTGAAATTAAAATTGGGAAATCAACGAGTAAATGGAAGCAAACCTTGATGATTCTTCGAGGGAGATTGTTGTTGGCCATTATGGAGCTGGATTGCAAAGTGTGCAATAAGGTTTCTAAAGAGAGGGATAGAGAATTTCTCTTACTGGCATAGATATATGAAGAACGTTGAGAATGATTATAACTTCTTTTCCAATTCAGAAAACCCTTAATTAGCATGGAAGAAAGTATTAAAAAGAAAAGGAAGGTTTAACGGTGTTTATAATCTAACTATTTATTTAATTTAATTTAATCAAGTTTTTCTTTTAACTTTTCAAAATACATCAATATGATCATTTTCATTCAACTTCAGGTGCTGGAGATGGTGGAGGAAAAAGGGAGAAGAGGGAAAAGGATGGTGGTGGAAGGTGGAGGAGAGAGGAAGAAAAGGGAAAAGGGTGATGGTGGAAGGTGGAGAAAATTGGTAGTCAACAAGTTCTAATCCCAATTTCAATGGTCAAATTGCCACGTCATATCTTTTAATCCCTCATCTTTGCCACATAAGCAACATTTGATGTCGTAAGGTGCGACTTAACGGAAAAGACCAATTTGTATACATTTTAAAAAACATAAAAAAGAACAAATTGATTTATTTAAAAACCACTATAATAAATTGAATATTGACAAAAAATATAAGAACGAATAAAGTAATTACACATATTTTTTATATTCTAAATTTTATCTAATATTATTTAATGTTTAAAATTCTCATCAACTATTTTAAGTATAAAAAAATATCTCTTTATTTTTTCTAATATTTTAATGTTATTAAATTTACCTTATTAATAGTCCTAAACTCTTTAAATAAATTATATTTAATTTTAATAGGAGATAACAACATTTTATAATGTCATTAGCCAAAAGTATATCTCAACTGACAAAAACAAATTCTAAGATATGTTTAAATAAGTTTCCATAAAAGAAAAATACAGGAAAAATTGAAATTATTTTTTTATAAACTAAAATTAATTTATGCATAAAATAACTTATAGAAGATATATTATATAATTTTAAAATTTTATTTTTACTTATATATAACCTTATTATTTAAATATTCTTATGGTAAAAGACTAAAAAATATATATATTTAAAAGATTGAACAAGTGAGAATTGGTCAAATGGCCAGAATCTTCTATGTGAATAAATAGTTCCGATTTCTATTTGATTAAAGAGCAATGATGTCTTGACTTTCTATTTTCCTTAAGACTTACTTTTTGTATTTTTATAATATTATCTTACTAATTAATTGCATATCTATATTTTTATGAGAATTTTTCACCTAAATAATAGACTTTAAGTATTTGTTTACCTCAATAATATATTGTTTTAAATAACCATCCCCGTATTATTTGTAACAACAGAGAGGGTTCTCTTGTTTGCTGTACACATCTCGTTTTATAAATATTCTTTATAATATTAAAATATAATAAATTTAACAGTTATTTATTTTAAATTTTAAAAAATTTATAGAAATTTGAATTTTGAAAAAAACGAAAAATTCAATTTCATACAGTTTTATTTAAATGACTTTTTTTAAAATTTAAATAATTCTTCCCAATAAAAAAACCACCTATAAATAAAAAAAATTACATACAAAAAGTTAAGAAATTATTTATTTTTACAAAAACTTCTAATAAAAATATTTTTACAATTTTGATAATATATTTTTATTTCAATAATTATTTCTATAACAATATAATAAGGGGATTTCCTTTTTTGGTGTACACATTGCTTTTCAATTATATCCTTTATAAAATTAAAATATAACAATTATTTAGTTTAAATTGAAATTTTAAATTTTAAAAAATTTATAGAAATTTAAATTTGAAAAAAAAAGAATCCATACGATCTCATCCTTGAAATAAATACTTGTTTTAAATTCAAATATCTCTTCCCAATAAAAAAAGCACCTATACACTATAAAAAAAAAATAGATACAACAAAATTAAAAATATATATTTTTTTTATAATAATGTTTATTAAAAATATTTTTATAATTTAATAATATATTTTTATTTCAAGTTATTATAATAATAATAATTTTTTGTCAACAAAAAAAAGTTTAATTATTCGTCTATTGAGAAAAATAATTTATTTATTTAATAAAATAAATAATTGAATAATTATTTTTATTTAAAAATAATAAAATAACTTATCTTTTTAAAAATAAAGGTTACATACATATAATAATTTTTATATTTTAATATATATATATATATAATTTATCTTTTAAAAATAGAATATACTCAATTATTATTATAATTTAATAAATAAATTCATTAACAAAATTTTTATTATTATATATTATAGGTAAACTTATGAATACTATTTTTTTCCTATTTAGCAAAGAATTTATTGTTATAAGATTATAATATTATTATACTCTAATTTAGTATTTTTATTTTTAATTAAATCTGTAAATTTACATTATATATTAATTATCTATAACAAAATAAGCTAACAAACTTTTATAAATATTTAAAAAAATACGGACAATGTGTTTCCGCAGTGCTGTATTAAGAATTTGGTTTTCGGTGAACTAAACATTAAATGTAAGCTAACAGAATTCTTAGTTGATTTTTTTTTTAAATAAAGAGAAAAAAATAATTTAAAAATACTTTGAAAAATAAATAGTTAAAAATAAATATTTTGAACAAAATTTAGAAAATATATAATTAAAAAATAAGAAATTTAGAAAGCCAAATTATATTGAGAAATAACATTTTAGAAAAATATATTTAAAAAATAATAATTTAGAAAAGTAACTACTTTAAGAAATAATTATTTGAAAAAATAAATATTTGAAAAACTAAATATTTGAAAAAATAAATATTTAGAGAAGTAGTTATTAGGTTTTGAGTTGAATTAAAAAACAGGAATATTAATAACTAATTTATTTATAATTAAAATAAAAATTAATGAAATGTAAATATAAAAATGTAAATAATTTAAAAAAATTAAAGACACAACCAAGAAAAATATATAAATAACATGAAAATTAGAAAATAATTAGAAGAGTTACTTAATTCTTAAACTAAAGTTCTGACTATCATGGAAAGTTCTGATTATCAAATGATGGAAAATACCTTCCATGTGCATGTGCAATTCTTCTTCTTCAATATTTTGGTTTGAATTTCTTCTATGGATGATGAATAATAGTGAAAGCATGTAAGAAGTGTGGCTTTATGTCAAGGTTTGAAGATAGAAATTTGATTTTAGGTGAGCACATAAACCATCTTAGACAAGTCTTAATTATTTTAAGGGAACATCATCTCTTTGTCAACCTTGAAGAATGCACTTTTTGTAAGGAAAAATGCACTTTTTGTAAAGAAATTTGTCTAGCAAGAAGACAACCCTAGAGAACTTTGACAAGTAAAAGTGTCACAAAATTTGGACAACACTTTATTATTCCAATGAAAGTTAAAATTCATGTACAAGACACTCCTATTTATAGGAGGTGAAGCTTGCAAGAGAAACTTCTAACCGTGGATGACCTAACCCTAACTTTATAAATCCTCTCAAATAAGAGTTTGACAAATCTCACCCCCTTATTGGTGCAAAACCTCTCCATTAGGAGAGTGACAAGTAGCAAAGGTGCCATATGCTCATGTAGGAAGTGCCTAACTGTAGCTTGCATGACAAGCTAGGGTTTTAAACCTAACTTGGTGCCCAAGATATGATTTATGACCTAGTAGGTTCCCAAAATCATCCATAAGGTTAGGTTATTTAACCTAATCTAAATTAGGCTCAAATACAAAGCCCAAAATGAAATTCCTATGCTACTTGTCCCAAAATAGAAAATCCAAAATAATTCCTAAACTACTTTGTACAATTTTTACAAAGCTAAGAAGAAGAAAAAGACTCTTTAAATATGAGTGCTTCTCTTCAATAAGGCTCCATCTTTCTTTATCCTCTTAGCCAATGGTTTTAAGGCTTGAGGATTTTCATTATAGAGAAATAGAAAACTCGACATAAGTTATTTTTATGCTTTTGGTTGTTCATGTTATATCCTTAACATCAAGGATTAAATTGGAAAATTTAACTCCAAGGTAGACAAAGGAATATTTATTGGTTACTCAAACATATCCAAGGCTTATAAAGTTGAAACCATAAATGTAATGTTTGACAACTTTTCTCAAACTGATAAGAGACTATCAAATCTTAATCAAGATTTTGATTATCTTCACATTGGAAAATTAAACAAAAGAAAGTTGTAACGCCCCTAAAATCTTATTCATATTTATATCATAAAATAAACATAATACAATAATATCAAAATTTGCACATGTATTTATATAATAAAATACATCCATCCCATACATTATATTTCAAAATAATATCTCTTCTCTAGGGAATTTTAATACATAACCAACAAGTGTTTCAAAATAAAACAAAACACAGCATAAGAACAGACGATCTCCTTGTCCAACCACTCACTGAGGAGCTCTACTACCTGCAACATCATCTGCTCCCGTGTAGATTACACACGATCATCACAGTTTTAAGAACACGAAACACAACACAAAACACAGGGTAAGCTAGCTATTCAAAAAAAACTTGAAATACGAAACTTTAAAATCAACATAAATCAGCTTTTAAACACCCACATAAAATCCATCACTTTCTCATTCATATCACACAACCATCAAGTGTCTATCAACAATTTTCAATATTCATCTTTCTCACGTCAGAATTCCCACTGACTCACAACACATAGACACTTGACTCTACTTCCGGAAGACTCGTGCGTTGAACTTAGCATCCAGAGACCTGCACCTGTCATACTACACCACTGTGAATCCACACAAGGTCGCTGTGAATCCACACAGCCATGCACATAAACAAATCTCAATATCATCACTCTCCCAGTATGACAGGGTTAATTCATAGAACAGGTCAACTTAGTTATCTTTCAAACAACTTACCCATTCATATGAACCTCCTTCGACTCTCAACGTCTGAATAACTTCATCTATGTGATTCCATTATCTCAGGAGAGTCAGGATATCTCCTTCTAGACAAGTCCCTAGTCAATGCACATTACACACGATCTTACACGGTATTTTCTTTCCTGAAAATACTATGCCTTGATCCCACATTCACAACATTCAATGCATCATACAACACGAAATGGACGGTTCCAAATCACAGCAACAATCAAAACCAAGTTCAGTATTTCGAAAATCATATACAGTTTACATTTCAATATCAGACAATTTCAATTCGTCACTAAAACAGGGGATTTCGAAACAAACATTAGAATCGGCGATCACGTCACCCAAATTTCAGAATCTTCTAGCCTAAGGTTTTTATTGAACGAATGCTAGCTTCCCTTACCTGGACTTGCATAAAATCTCTCTACGAGCTCTAACCCACCGAACTTAAGGATACCTGAACTCTGTTTTAAGGCTTGATTGGAAACTTGCAGAGAACTTCCCAGAAGGACAATGGCAGTCGCCGATCGTAGCACTGGTACGTGAGAATAGCCGCGTCTTCGAGTGGAGGAGAAAGGAAAAAGGGAAACTAAATGAGCTCATTACCTCAGCTCTTAAGGTCGAACGACTCTTTAGCCTTCACTGCCATTACCCACTCTCTGAGCAACCTTGCGTGTGGGTTTCCTCCAACAGGATGGCCACGTGGGTCTCTGCGCACACCAACTCTGGGTTACCTGCCCTACCAACTCTCTGGCGTCAACTGTTCTGAAGCACTCCAAATGTCTACGTGTCGCGCATGCAGAACGTTCATGCTGGGAGCCTGGGTCCCACCTTATCTGTGTGAAACACGACATCGCGCGATAACCATCCACCGATGACTGCTCGCGCGATGACCATGCCTCTCATACCGGCGATGACCGATGCCTCTCATACTGGCGATGACTGATTCCTCACCCTGGCACACAACCGATGTCTCGCCCTGGCAGACCACCGATGTGTCTCCCATCCTGGTGGATGACCGATGTTCCTCTCATCCTGTTGGCGATCTATTATCGCCCTTGTGTGTGACGAGAACACATCGTCTCACTCTGGTCACCGATGTCACATCGTCACACCCAGCTGAGGGCTTGTCCTCCCATTCCTCTAAGTCTGTGGTATCACGGTTCACACTACTCATGGTGGCAGATATGCCACCTATCTTCTATATCACTCATCTTCTGTATTTAGACCACATACTAAGTGCTTACCAAGTCTTCTCGAATACTCGGCGATGTGCTCTTTTCGGCGATCATGTACACCATAGGCGATTGGCGATCATGTGAAATCTTCGCACACGGCGTTCATGCGCAAAATAGGCGATTACTGATTTCATACGGGGGAAGTCGAAGGCCGCCGCCTTCTTCAACAAACGGCGATCTCATCGACTTCTAAGCTACACCTTCCTTTCTCTTACCCTTCTTGATTCACGTGCCCCCTCCCTTCAAGCACGCCCACGTGATTACCTCACGATAAAGTCATCGCACCTGACTACTTGGTTAGTACAATGGTCAACCGACCGCCCTCCACCAGCTGACCCCAGACCTAGGGCGACGTCCGAGGTCTGACCACCATGATATTTTCTATTTTTATGTTCTTTTTGTTTTAAATAATAATATACTCAGAAATTATTTAAAATCTATCACTTCTATTCCAAATAATTTATAGGTCCTTACAAAAGTCATCGTACATAATCAAGGAGTCAAATGCAATAAAGGTGTCAGATGAAGGTCCATCACCAATTTAGATTAGTCAGACCCTTTAAAGATAGTGGAGATACATTTCATCTCATCAAGATCAAATCTTAGGAAACATGAATGAGGGTTTAGGATTTATGTAATCCATGAGTTACACTCAAATCCAAAAAAGACTTTTGGGTTATGTAATCCAAAATATCATTTTTTTAAAAATATATTTTGGATTACATAATCAAGAAACTATTTTTGGATCCGAGATTAGCATTCGGATTATGTAATCCGGAATATATATATTTTTAAATTGCTTCCGGATTCTATAAATCTAGAGAATACTTATGGATCTGAAAATATCTTCTGAATTATGTAATTTGAAATATAAAGGATGTGGAATTTTAAAAGTTAATTATTCTTTATAAAAGGACAAAAATGTATTTTTACATTTAGTATGGGATGTCCAAGAATGTGTGGAGGTGCAGGAAGAAGCAGCCATGTTTTTTCTTTGCAGTACAAGGCCGCTGTTTGGCCCAAAATATCACACTTGAATAAAAAAGCATGAAATTTTTTTACCCTAATGACCTCAATTAACTCACGCTCTCTCCTAGTATAGTTGGAGCAAAGACCTATCATTGTTCTTATATGGCACCCCCCTTATTGTGTTTTTTTCTTGTTCACACAGCCTACATATTTATAAACCACATATAATTAATTACCAATTTAATTAATTTGTGAAATTTGAATTACGAAAGTAATGAACATTATGATGGGGACTTGCCTCAATGAACCATTTTTAAATACATAAAAAGTTGTAAACCAATTAATCTATGAGATTGATTACAGTCTTTCATTAAAAAAATTAAACATATAATTTGGTTATAATAGTTTGACAGAGAGGTGATGTTTATATTTATAAAAAAAACCTAATTATTCTTGCAATAAAAAAACTACACGCAAACAATTACGTGGCTGATATTAGTATCTTCAAATGAATACGGCTTCCTACTCACCTCCATAGTTATTGTGACACTCCCATAACTTTTTTATTTAAAAAATATCCTATCTTTTATAATTAGTTTCTAGATTCCATGATTTTGAAGTTTTTTTTTATATCAAATTAATTTTTGGATTATGTAATTCAGAGAAATTATTTTTTTAAATAAGTGATTAATTTTCGGATTATATAATCTATAATTTACAAATGTATTGTGTTGGTAAAGTATTAGTTATGAGTATGAACAATATCAACTACTCCATTGATGTTGTTTCCTCTACTAAATTCCCTTTTTGGTTGGTGATCCCAAAATCTCAACGTCATTACCACACTGTTGCGAATAGAATTATTCATAAAGTAGTAGAACCAATTAGTTATGCAACAAAGTAAAACATTTCTACCATACCTCAGGGACATAAAAACTTCCATCAGTGGAATAAAGTTAATCTCAGAAGAATCTTTAGTCCATCAGATATTGAAGATACAATTGATTCTGGAAAAGAATTTGAAGGTACAATTTCAGAAAGAAAATGAACAAAGCCTCAATTCGCTAACTTGAAAAGAACAAAGTAACTAAGATTGACTACATGAATTCACCAAAGTGATTATGCCAATACGATTAATCATGCAATAACAAACAACATTAAATGAGGACAGAAGTTCTATTAACACAGTGTCTGGAGGTGTGGAACAATTTATCACAAAATATGGCTCTACCCTATTCTAAGTATCAAGAATATTGTACAATGTAAATCAAAACAAGGTATTATACATGTAACAATTAAGAAAAAACTGATGATTCTCATCTTGATCATCTGAATTTCAGAGGATTCCCAAAATATGAAGCCAAATATAGAATGGTATATGCACACTTATGGAATGCAATCGATAGGAAAAGATTAGATTGCCTCATCGGGAATCAGCCCGTTGAGCAACAACCTCAATAAATTGATTCAACAACAAAAGTGTTTTCACCTAACAGTGCACATTTTAGGCAGAACATATTTGATCTCATCAACAAATATTGCTCACTGCTCACTTTCTGACCCACACCAAACCGACTACATTGATTTTCGGTATATCATAACATGAGATCTGTAATGGTTTGTCTGTATTTAATGTCCTCAAGAAGAGAACCTAGAATTAGAGGGAATTGAAGGTAGGATGTTCGTGTGGAACTATGTCCTTACCCAGAACAATTTGTGAATCCAAACCTCGACTCAATTGTACAAGATGGATCAGCTTGATTTATTAGCATAATATATTAATCCCTCTCTCTCTCTCTATATATATATATATTGTATAATTAAACAAGTATTTTGTATCTTCCTTCAGAAACATTACTATTTTAAATATTAAGAAACACTAAGTGTGAACACCCCTTCCACTAGAAATTCAAACATTATTAATCAATCACGCAGGGGGACATTCTATTAAATCCCAATCCTACGGGCACCAAAGAACACGACTTGAAACAAATCAATTACGCAAGAAAATCACAATGAAGTGAATAATGAAAAAAACAACAACAACAGTAACACTAAAATCACAAAAACCTGATACTTGAAGACATTCTAGCAAGGGTAACAGATGCATTCAAATTATTTACAACATATTTCTTCTTTAGGTAAATTGTTCCTAGAAAAAGAAAACTAGGAAAAAAAATCCTAAATATAAATTATACCGGTCGGTATCAGATGAGGTTAGAGGTCTCAGTACCGGTCACTACCGACTGACATGACTAAATCATTAAACTCAGCAGAAGATTAACAAACCTAAAATAGTGATTAAGCATTAGGTAATGCATCCTTAATTATGATCCAAAATGTTAATCCGACCCAATAATAATGAGCTCATGATAATCATATAAATAGTCACAAGTTTCGAGAAAGAGGTATGTCATCATCACGCATTAATTGCATCGAACACGGAATACCGAGATCTTACTTAAGTGTCAGATTACCTTTTGCAGGTACCATCTCGACCGAGAGCTTGCGAAGGAGTAGTGAAGGGAGTTGCTTAGTGAAGTGAAGAAGGGAGGAAGGTGACCGACCGAAGAAGGAGGTAATAGTTCTTTCAGTCGCAATTCGTACGAGAACATAGATAGAAAAGGAAAAGTGATGAAATTAAATGATCAAACCAGCTTCAAACAAATTAACTAAATTAGGAATGAAAACCTATATTACGTGGATGAGAGAACAAAATAGAAGAACTCAATTCATTTTCCTCTTTTGTCAATGATAATGCCAAAATCCTTGAGTGGGTATGAAGTAAAAAAATTAAGAAAAAGTGATGAAAATACCTACAAAGTCCACTTTTGAAATGTACTGAGAGTGAGAGACGAGAGAGACTGAGAAGTAGAGACGAGGGCAAGAAAGTAGCAATAGAAAAGAGACAAGAGAGATCAAGAGACTAATAGCAATGAGAGATGAGTGCAAAGCAACGATTCTTAGAGAGACAAGGGCAGAGTCGCAATTCTAAGAGAGAGGAGAGAGACAAGAATGAGAGTAAGAGATGGACGAGATTTGTACAAGAAATGAAGAACAAAATTTACGAATTTTATTTTTTGATTCTTATGGTAGTGTGCAAATATATTAATTAACTTTAAGTTATAATTTTAGCCCACACTTTTTTATGGATTGCTTATTGATAAATTACAGGCATCATTTAAAACTTGTTGATTAAAGCATCCACAAACTTTTTTTCATAGCTTATAGTGTTCATGAAGTACAATGATAAAAATGTTCTCTTTTATTTTTTAAGTTGAGAAAAGATCACATTTTTAATGATTTAGCCAATATTTTTTTAACGTAGTTTATTCATTTTGGAAGACATCTCAAAATTATGGGTTAGACATCCACAATTTAATTAAAGGCAATGGAAAATAAACATGGTTTAGAATGCCCACACTTTAAAAAATATGGGCTAAAATGTGATTTAAAATACCAACAATTTAAAAACGTTGTCTAAAGTACTCACATTTTATTATGCATTGCATATAAATAAATATGCAACGTTTTCGCTATATGCTTTTATGTGAAGATAAATATAACTTAGTTTTTAGCCAACACTTAAAAACACTTGCATATTCTTATTTTAGGCAATTTTTTTTAACAGTTGACATGTGAGTGTGAACTAAAGTAAAAAATTGTGTAATGAGATTTGATTCTAGCCATGGAGGAGAAGCTCCACCAGTTTACCAGAAATGACGTTTGGACGTTGGTGTCACCTCCATCTGACCAAAGTGTGATTAGGACTAGATGGGTCTTTAGGAAAAAATTTGATGAAGATGGCAATGTGGTAAGAAACAAAGCTAGATTGGTAGCATAAGGCTACAATCAACAAGAAGGTATTGATTTCACCAAAACCTTTACACCATTTGTGCGTCTTGAGGTAATAAGGATTTTATTAGCAGTTGTAACTTAAAAAAATGTAAAGCCTTTTGAAATGAATGTTAAAAGTACTTTTTTGGCTTAATTACTTTGTTGGTACCTACAATAAGGGTCAATAGTAACTTTGGTGTACAAATTTTTTAAAAATTCACTTTGGTCCCAAAATTATTTTTTAAAAATGATGCAATTTGATCATTTCTGTTAAATCGACTTAAACAACGTTAGTTATTATATGGCACAGAGAGTGGCACACTTATGAACACATGGACTCCACATGTAATCTAAATTGCATTTCAATACCCCTCTCTTAGTTAAAGTCTAATTCATTTCAAACGTTTATAATTTATGAAGACATAGAAGTATTTGAATTTATGTTACTAGTAAGGTTCTAATATAGAAGGTCTTCAAATAGAGATTATGATATTAAATTAAATTGATTATATCCAATGCTAGTTGAAAAATTTACAACACTAAAGACGTGTAGAAAGATGAAATCAAAAGTTTCCTTATAGAGTGTTTAACGGTAAAACAATGGTGCTACATTAAGAATTCAAGAAGTTTTCAAGTATAGAAGATTCAAGCTTCAAAATTCGAATATACACAAATACGAAAAGTTTTCAAAGGCCAACAATATCATATAATTATTCGAGACGCACAAGAAATCATCAAAGTAGAAGTTTTCTTATAAAGCGTGTAATGAAAAAACGAAGATATTATATTGCAAAATTTAAGCAGTCTTAGTGTATTGAAGATTCAAGAGTGAACATTCCAAAATACTGAAGTATAGAAAGATTTTGAAGATCAACGTCAACATAAAACTGCTCAAGATACGCAAGAGATATTTGTAGCAGACATTTCCTTTTGGAGCGTCTAGTGCCAAAGTGATGAAGTGTAGAGCGAGATTTGAATTGTCTTTAAAGTCTTGCTTTTCACAAGCTTCAACTGTCATTATTCTTGAAGACTATATAAAGGACTCAAGCTGAAGGAGACATAAGAAGAGAAGAAAAACGAAGAAAGAAAATCAATTATGATAAGACACAAGATTCGGGTTGTGAGCTAAACAATGTAAATTCTTCACTTTGTGAAGTATACCTAGTGAGCTTTCATTGTCTTTGAGAGTGTTTTTGTCATATCTTAAGAGGTCTTAGCCTTAGGAAGAGATTAAGATTGGTGTACCTCGAGAGCTGAGAATACTTGTTGTACCTGGAGAGGTGAAAATACCTGGTGTACCTAGAGAAATTAGAATACTTGGTGTACCTAAAGAGGTTAGAATACCCGGTATACCTAGAGAGGTTAGAATACTTGTTCTTGGAGACACTACAAAAAATTGTGTATGTAGTGACGATTTTAATATGGTGGTTATTAAAAATTGTCACAATTATCCGTATAATACGATAGCTTAATAACTGTCACAATTCTCCTTCAAGACGTGTCATTTTGAACCGCCACAATTTTCGTTTGAAATATACACTCTCCCATGTTTTCATTCCCTCCATACCATTCCTCTTTCCCATTTTTTTTTCCAGAAACCTCACTTTGACCCTCTGCAAAGCTCACGCTTTGGAAACCTCACAGAGAACCTCTCATTCTTGGCAAACCCTTTTCACTCTTTCACTCTCTGCAAATCCTTTTCTTCACTCTTTCACTCTCGGCAAACCCTTCACTATTTCACTCTCTGCAAATCCTTTTCTTCACTCTTTCACTCTCGGCAAACCCTTCACTATTTCACTCTCTGCAAACCCTCTCACCCTTCACATAGAACCCTCTAACCGCAAACTCTCTTTCACACAGACCCTCATTCTCCGCAAACCCTCTCACTCTCACGCAAACACTCTCACCCTTCACACAGGACCCTCTCATTACTGCAAACTCTCCTTCGCACAAAACCTAACACTTCTCATTGTCGTTGTTGGTTTTGTTCGTCATTGTCGCCAGCTTGAAGGATGTCCTGCTCGCAATGATTTTTGTTGTTCGTCGTTGCAACAAGTACGATTTCAATGATTTTTTATTTAGTTTCTGAATTAGATTCCCAAAACTATTGGTACATGTTGCTCGGTATGGTGTTTTTTCGCATTTCCATTGTTTATGAAAGCTTGAGTGATTATATAATCTATCTTGTTTTTATCAATTTTGAAATCCCACATAATAAAGTTGAATTTAAAATGTCTTGTTTTTATGAGAAAACATAGACGATTAAATTCTTTGATTGTTAATATATACAAATCTTCATCTTCGTCCATTATTCATAAATGCATATATATATATATATATATATATATATATATATATATATATATATATATATATATAACGAGTAATATGAATGTTTTATTTTGCGTATTTGACTCAACCAAGATAAAAAAAAACATGTTTCTTAAACTTTCAGAAAGTACAGAATAAATATATTATCCTTAGCAATCAACACAATTTTTAAAAATTGAAATTAGTTGCTTCTAGAAAATATGTCATTTTCTGAAAAATTTGTTCAAAGCAGAAGTAAGATTTTATTCTTAAAATTAAAAGAACTTAAAAATGCTCAATGAGTTTTAGTTCTTCTGAAAAGTTATAATGTTTTCTGCAAGTAACTACGAAAGCAAGACTACGTAACCTTCGAAAATAAATTTAAAACTCAAATTAGATTCGACTATTCAAATAAATAGTAAAGTGATGAATATTTTTGAATATTATAAAACAGCAAAAGAAAAACACTATGAAAAAAAGTTAAACACCCCAAGAATATGGGGATAAACCCTAAACCCTGAAAATTTGAAATTAGTAGCTTGTAGAAAATATGTCATTTTCTGAAAAAATTTGTTCAAAGCAGAAGTAAGATTTTATTCTTAAAATTTAAAGAACTTGAAAAAGCTCAATGAGTGAGTTCTTCTGAAAAGTTAATGTTTTCTGCAAGTAACTACGGAAGCAAGATTACCTAACCTTTGAAAATAAATTTAAAACTCAAATTAGATTCGATTATTAAAATAAATAGAGAAGTGATGAATATTTTTTAATATTATAAAACAGAAAAAGAAAAACTATGAAAAAAAAGTTAAACACGCCAAGAATATAGGGATATAGTATATATGTCCCAGGAAAATGTTGGCCAGAAATTGTTTAGCTTATTAAAATCATTACTTGAACTTGGAAACTCTTTCTACTATTAGTCTTACTTTGGGTTCTCATCTCATAGAGCTAGTGATTCCAGCTCATAACACACTTTAAGGTGCTTCTAACTGTGTTTAAATCACAAGAACTAAAAATAGGTTAAAAGTCATTTACTTTACTATTTCTTTTAATAGTAAAGTAAGAGTCATGAAAACCAAGAGCCATGAAAACATCACAACAACCTTTAATTTGCATGTGGCTTATTTATTTAGGCTCAAATAATTAGAGGTGAAACCTTGAGTAAAGATTTATGGTTTATTTGAAAAAACTATTTTATTGTGTTGGACACAATGATATAAACTTCAATGGTATTTTCTTTTGAATTTTTCAATTTTAAATTAAAATTTATTTCTTACTGTTTTCGTTATTAGGAACTTGAATCTGAATCTCTTCATAAGCTCCATTTGGAAGAATAAGTTGTAAGATCCCCTTCTCTAGTTTTGGTTAAACAAGAAGCCTATTGAAAAATCATTTATTTGCAAGAATTTAACTGTCATGTAAGAAATAAGTGTTGTGCTAGCTCTAACCATTATTTTGCATCTTTATTTATTTCTACTTTAATTAATGAGAAAATTATATAGTAATAAATTAGTGGACATTAGTATGAATGTTTGTAATCATTACCAAGCTGAAATTGGCTTGTAATTTGAAGTTACTGGTGTTTGTTGAAAAGTTTTAGTACTACCAGCTTATTCAGTTTTGTTTGGACAGTTAGGTAATTTGAATCAACCTAATTACAAATGAAAATAAATTATAGCTATAGGGAAGACATCTTGTTGATTTATACTTTTTTTCTTCTTTAATTGGTGAAGTAATCTAATGATAACGTCTAACTTTGGTGTGTTTAATGAATATAGTGTCCGATGGAGGTTATTTATCTTTTGTACCACAAACATATGCTCATAACCATTATTATAAATGATTGTTTTGTTTAGTTATTTAGGTTTTCTATTATGTGATTAGTTTATGTATACTTGAGCTTATCAAACTTAATGAAGAGTTGAAGTGATACATACATGTGTAATTCGTATTGATCATTTTTGTAATTTGTTTTTTGTGTGTTATCGATAAACTCTATGTATAATCATTGTGTTTTGGTCTAATACGTCTCATAGAGTGATAATAATAATAGGCATAAAATACCTCAAATTTGTTAGGATAAAGTATATACTCACACCATAGCTATATACTAGTGTTTGTTGAAAAGTTTTGGCAGTAGCAGCTGATTCAGTTTTGACATTTTCCAGTTTGACAATCATCACTACCAATTTAGTTTTGACAACCATCACTCTAGTAAGTTTAATTTTTACACCCCAAGTATGTCAATGTCTGGGAACGAAATTGAGTACATGGCTTGAATTGTTCCATCTTAATGCAGAAACAAACTTTTGTAAGTCAAGAAATTGATTATGATAGTTTGTTGTTTTAGATAACCATGATCAAGGGATTGGCTTGGTTTGGCCATAAGAAATATTAAACTAGAATAAACATAGCATTTGAAAGTAACAATATTAAGAAATACTTACGAAGTCACTTCAATCCCAACACTTGTGTTGAAATTGTTAACCTTCTACTTTGTTTGTATCTTATTTCAATCTCATTAAACATATCATTAGAATTATTATACTTATCTAATATCACCTATGCTCCCAACTTTTATTGTATTTTCACTTCACTTTGAAAGATATTACTACTTTGGAAAACTTTAGTCCTTGTGGATATGACAACCCTCTTATCAACTATATTATAATTGACTTGGTTCGCTTGGCGATAATAGATTTAAAAAATTACACCAACATTATAACCGCGAGCTATCTTTGTGCTCTCTTTGAGAGTGTTTTCTTTGTTTTTCTTAAGAGTTATTAATTTTAGGTGGATGTTAAGAAGTGTAACCTGGAGAGATAAAAATACTTTGTGTAACCTAAAGAGGTGAGAATACTCACATAACTAGTTGGTTAGTGGAATCACTTAAGCAACTGCTTAAGATGGTTGGACGTAGCCTAGATTTAGGTGAACATGATAAATCTCGTGTTGATATCTCATTACTCTTGTTGTTGTTTATACTTTAATTCTCACAATTAGATGATTTGTTAGATAGTCCTACCATACAATTTGTTAGACAATTTACTAGACGATCTAGTAGACATTCTAATTATTTTATCCACTGCAAAAAGAGAGTATAAGGCTCCATTCAACACCTCCCCTTTTTTTGGAGCCAACTACACCTACAATTTTCATTGCCTTAGTTTGTCAAAGACATTTGTTAAAGTTACATGGAATGCAATCATGCTTATACGTAGAAAGGACATGCTTAGAAGTTGAAGCTGCTTAACAATTAAAAATGATCTCTCAATGGTTATCTTCTTACAATGCCTATATAAAGCCCTTCATAGAAAGAAAAAAAAAAAGAGTAAAGGTTGCGTGTTGCCAAAATGTTGTTCAAATTTCTTATGTCTCTACAAAGATTAAAAGAGAGATCCTCGTGCTAAGAGTAGAGAATATGCCATATCCTTGGATCTAGAATAACTTCATGGAAGACACTATGAGTGTTCATCCAACAATATAGGAAATAGATTTTATCCATTGTATACGTCAAAATACACAATCTCTTCCTAGAGAAAAGAAAATGATATGAACTAGGAGAGGGAACTTAAACCTTGTCCTCGTCGAAAGACTCAATCCTTCCTAGTAGTCAGACCCAATGATTTGTTGATCAATAAAAGCCTTAACCTTCCTACTTTAACTAAGAGAGGGCAAACAATGCTCCTTAAGTTAGAATTGGCTTGGTAAATAATACTCAAGGGAGTAACTAGGAGTGACTAGGTGCCCAAAGAATACTCGGTTAAGCTAAGAGTAACTTGGTAAAAATACTTGGTCGAGTCAAGAACAACTTAGGGAAGAATACTCCTTCATGAGGTTATCTAGGAGTGTTGTGATACAAAAAGATACTCGTTAAGCCATGAGTGACTAGAATATGAAAGAATACTCGTTGAAGGAGTGACTTGGGAAACAATACTCGATGGGGCCAGCTAAGAGTGGTTGCAAGATGAGAGAATACTCAATTAAGTTAGGAGTGGTTTGTGTCAAGAATACTCAAGGGATTATCCAAGAGTAACCACAAACCTAAAGAATACTCAAAATAGACTTTGTAGCATTAGTCTGCCTAGTGGAACTCAATCTGTTGATTGAGAATTGGAGGTAGCCTGTTGCAACAGACAAACTAGTATAAATTACTTTGAGTATTTATTTTCTTCCTAATGTCTCTACATTACATGTTACTATTATTTGTACTAACTGAAAAGAGAGAGTTATTGTGATGACACTTATTTGAAAATGATCATTTATTCAATTATTACACATAATTAAGATTTTAACTTGCATCTGTCATGATCTATCAAACACAAGAATTACTATTTGATCATTTGTTAAAGTTAATAAGAAAATATAGTAGACAAATGATTCACTAGAGTTAGTTAATTGCGTTTGATATGATACATCATACAAAAGGTTACAATTTGATAACTATATGATATGATATATAGAGCTTCCTTTTTATGTTTTCCTTGTTCTCAACACAGATCTTGATGACAATGATATCAACATCCTGTTATACAAGATAACACAACTTTCATAAAGGATGCATGTTGAGATGAAGACTTTTCTTAGGAGCTCCAAGTTGATGCCCTTGGGAAGAATGATCCACAACATTCTTTTCCACATAGTGTTGCCATGCATAGGCGTAAGGGATCACATCTCGAAGAAAGATCGATTCATGTTGTACCACATGATGAAGTTGGAGAAATTCAATCTTCCTTCACTGGAATGTCTTTCAATAGCAAATATGCCAAGAAGAAAAGTAGGACCCTATCCCCTATGAGATACTTTTCACAAGAGTATTTCATCTACATAACATCCATACCCATAATCTGTCAAACAACGAAAATGGTGGAGAATGGAATACAATCACTTTTGATTAAATGCATGTTGCTAAAGGTGTAAAGCGAGCAAGCTTCCTAAGTACACCCTTGAACTTAAGATAGGTATAGTACTAAAAAATGTTTGAGTTACCTAGAGAAAATTTTTTGGATCTAGTCTTAAAGATTTATTATATGAAACTTATTAGTCTAAAAAACAAATCTTAAATTTTTTTTTCCTATTTCAGAAGTTGTATCCATTTACGTGACTTATTGTTTAATGAGAGGATTTATGGTGGGCTAAGTTATGCCATGATATCACCATTTTGATTGCATCTTTTTCAAACTTCATGTATGTATGAGATGTAATTGTAAAGAATATGCAAAAGAGTGTCATATCTTTTGTACTTAGTTTAAAAAGTAACAATTATGTCACATTCTTATTGACAAAAAGTATTTTTAACTAAAGAAGGATTTCCTTCTAGATGAAAAAAGATACAAAATTAGCGATTTATTATGGTTGTTTTTACCCATGGTTGATCAAAGAGGAAATTTAGACAAATCTAAACTTGGGAAAGTGAAAGATATATTAAGGAAGATAATCATTATAAATATAATGCAATAAAATTTAGTTTTAAGAGAGAAAGAAGAAAATACTCAAATTGTGAATTTCTTAAAATTTATTATACTACAACCAAAAAAAATACAAAAATTGAACCATTGCTAACTGCTATAAAGAAAAAAAACCTTAGAGTATAAACCTAATAGAAATTGCAAGGAAAAACAATAAAAGTAAACATAGTATTCACAGATGAAAATTAACTTCTAATTACATAATACTTATTTTCAAACTATTTATAAAATGTATTAAATAACTTCAATCAATTATAATATCTGTTTACATGTTTATTTTTTAAAATGTTTGTAATAAATGCCTTCAACCTGTATCTATATAGCTTGAGATGGCATCAAGTTGTAATGCATGCAACGAATCTGGTAATATGTCCTGCGAGAAAACCTGCAAGGTAATTTCTTTAATGCTCTCAAGCCGCAACCTACACTGTCAGCCTTAATGAAACTTGACTTTTTTTTCTTATAAATAGTGTAATCTTATAAGTTTAATATTAAAAAGGACATATTTTTAAAAAATTATTTATATGAATATGAGATGATTTTACTATAAAAAGTCATGCATGATATGATTTTAGTTTTACTAATTTTATTGTGTTAGAGTATAAATTATTTCATTTTGACACAATTTTAATTAATTTTAATTTTTTTTTAACTGAAGTTGTGTTATGTATGTTTATTTTTTATATTACACGAGTTCTATTTATTTATTTGTTGTATTTATTTAGTAATTTAATTAATAATTTTTTTAAATAAGTTAAAACTTATTATTGAAATTAACTAAATTATTTAATATTTAGTTATACTTGTTGAAAGTTATTAGGTTATTTGAGAGAAAATATTAACGCAAGAGTTTTATTTAAGAAAAAAAATAGCGTTTAATATTTTAGTCTTTCATATTTAGGTATAAATATTTTTATATAGAAATATTAATTTTGAAAATAAAAAATAATATGGAGCAATTGGGAAATAAATAAGAGTAATAGATAATGTTTTAGACATTATAATTTTAGAAATATACAAATTAGTATGGAAAAATTTGAAAGTATAAATTTGAACCCAAAATGAAGAAAAAGGAAAAGTTAATAATTGAGATTGTAATTAAGTTATAATATAAAAAATTTTAAGAAATAATTTATCTATATGAGATAATGAGATAACAATGTCACAATGTGATCTTCTTGTTTGTTTTCTAGATTTTTGTGGAGAGTGATTCAAGGTAAATGTGTATCATTATTGTTATTTTTGTCATCATCGTTGTCACCTTGATTATTGGGTCTTGATAAAAACATGTAGACCGATAATAGTACATGAATGATATCAAATGTATGTAAAAATAGAGAGATAAATGTTGAAGTTTCAAACATATTTAGTGGACGGAAAAAAGTATCTGAAGAAGAAGAAAAAATATCGTATGTGTAAGAAACTTTTATTGTAGAGAATGAAATGTGAAAATGATACTCCATATATGTAAACGTGGAAGATTGTTGAAAACTAGATTGATTAACATAAAAAAAAAAAAAAAATTCACCATATTGATAAGTTCATTATAATTAAAATTAATTATACTTTTGTGAGACGTTATACTATTGAGATGGACTAACAAACTACAAATATTCACATATAACTCCGGAAAACTAAGAGACTAATTTTTATATTATTCCTAATTATATTTCTAATAATAATTTTTTCTTCTAACATATTTTATATTATTATAATTTTTATAAAATTATCTGTTGCTTTTTTTTTATAATTATGTAAATAATTTTTATCTTTTAAAAATAATATTATTTTATGAATAATTAATATATTAATATTTTTTATATAAAAGTATATGCATTAATTTAATATAAATAATAAAATAATTTATAAAAATGTATCAATATGTTACGATTTCATAACATAATTTAATTTTAATTGAAATAGTATATATTGAGACGATTTTAATTAAAAAATATTAATATTAAACAAAATCATTACACATGACAGGATTTTCCCTTCATAGAACTAAAATCGTATTGCAAAAGTGCACTTCTTGGTAATGAACTCGTACTAAAGTGGTGGTGGTATGCTCAGAAACATAAATAATTTGGTATAAAGTTGCAGAGTTTTGGAGAAAACAGCGAGGTAGTCATAATGGCCACATCCACCGCCTTCAAAATAGTTAAATTACATTTAACAAAAACTTACAGTAATATAATGATATTTTGAATTAAAAAATAAGATATTAATGAGAAACATATCAGCACCCTTATATTAATGACCAAAACATAGGATTTCATTCCTCTCACCACACTCGCAACTACCACCCAAACCCTCCTCATCACATTCTCCAACCATCAACATGCAGATACAAACTACTCTTCCCTTTGCATGCACTCCAAGAACTGTTCGCCACCTCATGCTGCCACCCAAATGTGTCCTCTCAGTTTCACCGCCTTCAAAAGTGCGGAGGACCCACTCAATGCCGCCGGAAAAGTTAGAGGTTTTCAGGTCACTCGAAGGATGGGCTTCACAGTGTATCCTACCCATGCTGAAACCCGTGGAAAAAAGCTGGCAGCCCGACACTTTCGTTCCTGACCCATCGCTGCCTTTTGAAGAGTTCATGGACCAGGTGAGGGCTCTTCGCGATCGAACTAAGGAGCTACCTGACGAGTACTTCTTGGTGTTGGTGGGTGACATGATCACCGAGGAAGCTCTTCCCACTTACCAGACCATATTGAACAGCCTCGACGGCGTGAAAGACGAGTGTGGAACAAGTCCAAGCCCGTGGGCTGTGTGGACTCGGGCCTGGTCCGCTGAAGAGAACAGACATGGAGATTTGCTCAGAACTTACCTTTATCTTTCTGGTCGCGTTGACATGAAGATGATTGAAAAAACCATTCATTACCTCATTGCTGCAGGCATGGTAAGCATACATGGTGAAGCTTTTCAATGATTTTTTTTTTCTTTCACAATGACTTACAAAAAAAAAATAAAAATCTAGAAGTAGATCTATTGGTGGGGCACAATTTGAAAAAAAATATCTTTTCAATTTAAACTACTTTTAATTAAAAACAAATTTTAAATTGTTATTTTCTTTAAACACTTCCAAAAAAAAGGAAGGATATTCCAAATTAATTTGTAAACCTTTAAAGGATATTCTTATTAGCATGCAAAAAAATGCAAAATTTTAGTTTCTTGTGATGATTGAAGATGTAAATAAAATATAATTTAAAATAGTACCTGATACCTTAACACTGACTACATCTTAACAGTAACTACACTAAAAACTCTTTCTTCACAAACAAATAAATTAATATTTTAATTATTTTCATTTTATAATATTATTATAATGGGTTATTGAACAGTGTTACTTATTGTGTACAGTTTTTAGCAAAATTTTTTCCTTTAAATTTTGTAATAAGTATGGAATATTTGATTTGTGTTTGTTTGGAGTGTGTAGGACCCTGGTTTTGAGAACAACCCATATCTAGGGTATGTGTACACGTCATTCCAAGAGCGAGCAACGTTTGTGTCGCACGGTAACACAGCTCGTATTGCAAAGGAGTGTGGTGATCCCGTGCTGGCACGCGTATGTGGAAGCATTGCTGCAGATGAGAAAAGACACGAGAACGCGTACTCGAAGATTGTAGAGAAGCTTCTGGAAGTGGATCCTACCGGAGCAATGGTTGCAATAGGAACCATGATGGAGAAGAAGATCACTATGCCGGCACATCTTATGTATGATGGGGAGGACCCCAGACTATTCGAGCACTATGCCGAAGTGGCGCAACGCGTGGGAGTGTACACGGTAAATGACTATGCAGACATCTTGGAGTTTCTGATCGGACGGTGGAGATTGGAGAAACTGGAGGGTTTGAGGGGAGAAGGAAAGAGGGCACAGGATTACGTGTGTGGGCTAGCACCGAGGATTAGGAAGTTGCAAGAGCGTGCTGATGAGCGAGCGAGAAAGATGAAACCTCGTGGCGTAAAGTTCAGCTGGATCTTCAATAAAGAGCTGCATCTGTGAAAATTGAGTTCAGGATTGACATGGAAAAGACGGTGAAAAGGTAGCCATGTGATGATAATAATTATACTCATTGATACTAATTTAGTTTGTGTGTTCTACTTATGCTTGGAAATGAAGAAGTAAAGTGGGTTGCTTCTAATATACCTCGTCAGATGCAAAATCATTTGTAATCTTTGGTTTCAATCAAAATGATTTGTAATGTTTGGTTTGAATGAGTCTCCTTTCTGTTTGATCAGCTTGAATGAGTCTCCTAAGTCATCAAACATGCCATATGACCCCTACGGGTAGTTGAGACAATGTACGTTCTATTTAATATTTACATAAATATATATAATAATAAAGAAAGAAAGAAAATGAAATATCTAAAATAATAAACAGCGGAATGAAATTTAAGTAAATTTAATCACTTAAATCGAAATATTATTCGTTTTAGAATTCAAAATTTCGTCACGATATTTTTAAAGGATATCTTAGTAAATTAAAGAAATAAGATGTATATAAACTAACATTGATTTTGATTTTTAAACGATGTATGACTATCAGTAAATGAAAAACATTAACTAGAAATTAATTTTAAAGATTAAAAATAATTAATTACTATATTGACAAAATTAGATACTATTTTAGAGACTAAAAAAATTATTACTATCTAAATTAGTTTCTATTATTGATAAATTTAGTATTAATTAGATACCAAAGTTTTAGATATCAACTTTAAAATCTAAATAATTGATAGTTAATTAAATACCAACTTAAAAATTATTTATCATGGAAGTTTAACTCCTAAGGAAGCCCTTTATGAAGCCTCCCAAAATTTGATTGATTTATTTATTCCCTTTTTACACGCAGAAGAAGATAACTTTAATTTAGAAAAAAATCAACACAAAGTTACTTTGTCCCTTTTTACTTTTCATGATATATTGGTTAAGGATAAACTAAGGAAAAATTAAAAAGAAATAGCATTGAAATCTATTTTTATTGACCAATTAGAATTACCTCCCAGGATCTATAATTGTCTCAAAAGATCCAATATTCACACATTATTAGAACTTTTGAAGAAATTAATTTAAATACCAATAATTTTTTTAGTTTCTAAAATAGTATCTAATTTTGTTAATATTACAATAAATTATTTTTTGTTTTTAAAATTAATTTTTATTTAATGTATGTATCTAGGGTGTAAGTATTCTGAACTTAATTTGATGGTGTGCTTTAAAATGTATTTTTAACTAAGGTAGTCATAACTGCAGTGTGGGTGGTCATTGATGAGGGTTGGTTTGAAGGATTCATTGCCGGTGAAAATGATGTTGTAACTATGATTCCTTAAAAAGGTTTTTTTTTTCTTTTCTCTTTAGTTTAAAGGATAACTTTATGAAAAGAATAATAAAATATGCTGCTGAAAGAAGTGCACATTTGTTCAAACAAGTTTCTTTTCATTTTCATTGTCTGTGTAGAAAAGGAAGTCATTTCATATGTCTGATTTAGTGAAAAAATATTTATAATATTTTTGGATAGTATAGCAATGTAAATAATATATATAACTTATTCATCTATGAGATTAGTTATCTTTAACAATGCAACATATCCCTATTTTTTTTTCTTTTTATATCAAATTTGAATTAAGCTCAGTTAAAAGTTAAAACTAGAATACATAACATTATGAGTATGTTTTCAGTCAATTTAACTAATAAAATAGAATTTTGTGTGAATTATACGTTAATAGTAAAATTTGTAGTATATGACTTTGATTATATTTGAGATAATCTTAATAACTGAAAATGTATTTATATTCTTAGTATATACTCTCAACAAAATTAATTAATTATATATACTAGTGAAAAAAGGGGTTTGACGACATCTATAAAAATCAGTTCAAATGAGAGTATCGTTAATGCAGTGACAATTTTGTTAATAAAAGCAATATATAGGTGACAATTATTTTGTTCAATATAGACTACGGTTTTGTGACAATTGTCACCTATACCTAACTATTCCATATAAACTATGGTTATTAGTTTAGAATCGTCGTCTATATGGTTTTTTATTTCCCTGCAAGCTTTTCTCCTTTACGATTTCTTCTCCGTTGCTTCCATTACTCTCTTCTCTACACCTATTTTTTGCTACTATTATTGTTAGCTTGTAATATGTTTTCCTTATTTATGTTGTTTTTCATACTTTATGTGCTTTTTTAATTCGTTTTTCTCCATTTTCAGTGTAGAACGAGTTTGGTTGTGAAGTTTGAAACTGTTTGCTTGCCTTCTTCTCGCGTTGCAGCTGTGCTCCACCTTTGCACAACCCTTGCTCCCTAACCAGGTTAGTAGTTTTAGGGTTTTTATATTAATTTTTGTCATTGTTATTTATAATTATTATTTGTAATGAATTAGTAGTTAGATTATTATTTAGGGTTTAGTTATATTATTATTTAAATTATTAGTTATATTATTATTTAAAGCATTAGTTATATTATTATTTAAATTATTCGTTATATTATTAATTACATTATTAATTAGATTATTATTTAAATTATAGTTAGATTATTATTTAAATTATTAGTTAGATTAGTTATAGTTGTAAAGTTGAAATTGATTAATTAGTTAGATTATTAATTGTAATTGTAAATTTAAAATTGATTAATTTTTGAATTGTATGTATGATTATAATTTTTTAATACATGTTTGTATTGAGTCCGGAGGTGTCTGACCCCAGACAAATTATTAGATTTTGGAAATTTTCATTGAGAGACCCTTAACTTCTCGTTTGAGATTTAATACATTAATTTGTCTATTATGCTTCCAATTGCAAATGTGTTTTTTTATCGTCCAGTTGAACAATTTAGGAAGAATAATCACTTTTTATTAGTTCATTAGTACATAAATTGTAATCTACATTTCATATATTTTATTTAATTTTTGGTTAATTGTATTTTGTGTTGTTCTTTGAGTGCATATTTAATTGTGGAGATATCGTGTCATCACTTTCATTTTGTGTCACCCCAATGCAAAATGCTCCTAAAATTTCATGAAATATAAGGGATGTTGATTAAAGTGTATGTACTATTGATTATAATAAGAGTAAATCTTCTTGAATGGGATAGGTTCATACATTTAATAAAAAAATGTGAATTTTTACATGCATTAATCAACATCTAAATAACATATGGATCGATATGATTAACTTAACTAACATAAGTGATGAGTAACAAAGAGAAGTAGAAGATTTTATACAATTTACGTAATGTAATGCCAATAGTAGTGGTGATGGAGTAAAATTTAGGTGTCTTTATGTTAATTATTTGAATGGAAGAAAATGTTAAAAAAATCAGGGAACACCTTTTATGTGACGAGTTTCTATGATCTTGTACAACTTGGACATGACATGGTGAATTATTACATTTACCAAGAATATTAGTATCCCAAGAATATGTCCAGTCTACCATAGATGATGCAGTAGATGATGATCAGTTAGAGGACAGGATTCGTGACGTTGGAGCGGAGTCTTTCACAAAAGCGCATGGATATGAAAGTATGTCAAGCAATGTAGAGAGTCCATTGTATCCTAGATCAACTAACTTCACACGGTTGATCAACTAACTTCACACAGTTGTCGGCAGTGTTTAGATTCATGAATTTGAAATGGATGAACTGATAAAAACTTCACATAATTGCTTATGTTGTTGACTTTACACGTTACTTTATAATTTCGATTGATTCATTATATATTATTTTATAAGTATTTATATATTTTTTGCATTATTATTGAATTTAACCGAGGTTTTAAACAATACAGGTTATTTAAGAAGAGGAAACATAATAAACAAATTGAATCTAAAAAGAAACACTCACATAGGCAACGATTTTGACTAAAACCGTAGTCTATAAGGTACTATAGGTGACAATTTTGACTATAACCACTACCTATGTGAATTTTTTGTCATACATAACAAAAACATATATAACCATTCAGACAACAACTATCATCTATGCTTTTCTTATATATTTCTTTACATAATTCACGTTAAACAATGATTGACCAACCATAGTCTATAGGGTATAAATAGACGACAATTCATTAAAAAACTATCATTCATATAAAAAAAATATTAAAACGACACAAGTCATTTTTTATATTAAATTATTTTAAACGATATCTGAATAGACTATGTTTTAGAAATTTTTTTCTAACAACTTTAAAAATCATACCGTATTCCAAATATCTTTTTAATATACATATAATATCTACATATTAATTTAGTGAAGTAACTTCAATCTATTTTCTTAGTTTTGAGAAACATATTATAGCCAAAGTTTGATAATTTCCATGACAATATTAAAGGTTGTTGGAAAAGTGAACAAAAATATATCTAAAAAGAGTTGTCATCTAATAATTTAAAATACATATTAACAAGTTTTTTTTTTTTATGGGTAAAAGTGTTATCAATAAATGTCTTAAAGGCGTAACTATTCATGCAGATGGCCTTAAAAGCTGTGTCTCAAAATGGATCCAAATTCAATTATACAAGAATCCATTTGTATTCACCATGTCCTGCAAGAAAACCCGACATAAATGTGTACGACACGTGTTCCGAAGCTGGCACCTATTATAAGTGATATAATGTAACGAAAGTACACGTTTTACACACAAGGGTCACATTCCACCACCACCTTCTGCTTATTAATGACCAAAACCAAAGGCTCATGTATCATTATTTCTTTCCTGACACCATACTTAATATTCCCACACCCACCTCATCACACCATGCACATACAAACTATTTTTCCATTTCTTCACACTCTAAGAACAATTTAGAGGTGTACTAGGTTATACACTATTATAACACCTCTCTTCATTCACCTATTCATGTAAAATAACTTCAGTCAACTATATATCAACATAAAAACAAGAATGATAGTGTTAAATAGGACTCTAGATTATAAAAATACAAAATTAATGAAGTAATAAAAAATATTAATAAAAGTGAGTTTCATAAATTTCTTGTATTGCTATAAAAAAATGTGAAAAAAAATCTTTAAAATGGTGTGATACAGTAGAATTCACAAAAATTAGATTAAAATATTATATAATGAATTTTACAATGTAAATGCTTTTATACACTAAAAGAATTTGATTATAACATATACAATAATAAATATAGATAACAAATTTAATATATGAAATATTTACATTGTATATTTTTTTAATTATATATTAATGACAAAATCATTATTATGAAACAAAGAAATCCAATTGAGAAATCCAATTGATAGTCTAACAATCATATTTATGTGTCCAAAATATTAAGAAAACATCAATCACGAGAAAACCAAAAAATAAACTAATAATTAAAGGAATCAAACCTCTTCTCTAAAAAAATTAGATTTAATATAATTAGACAAGAATATAACCACTTAAAATATTCTTTTATTATATACTAAAATTAGTTGGTTTATCCATGTAAGAATCTAGAAATTATTTTAAAAAAAATATTTTTAAGAATAAAAGTGATATAACTAAAAAGACACATGAATTTTTTATTATTAAAATAAACAGTATATATAAATAGAAAAAATAGTTATTAAGGTTTCATTTTAATATAACCACCATATCTCTAGAAACTTTTTCTTTTTTTCTTCTTTGTCTTCTTTCTAAATTTCTGACCACCTCCTCCATTATCCTGACATTTGAAGGCCATCACTAAACTCTTGATAGTAAATAGAGCATACTGCCCTATCAACATTTTAATTAAAGTAAGTTTATTTCTGCCATTTTTTCCTTTGAGTTCGTTTTGAGCTTTATGTTTTGCCTAGGTAGATGTGTTTGCATGTGGAGGTCATAGCTTCAAGATTAGTCTCTGTTAGTTAAGAGTTCTAGTGATATGTTTGAATCATTGACCAAGACTTTGTGGTGCATGTTAGACTATCCTATTTTTCTTTAGGAGTTGAAGCTCTTTATGAGAGCACACCTACTTCTACTCATGTAAGGAAAGCTAGTTTTACTTTTCAATAGAACCCTAGGTTATAAGATCTAGATGTGAAGATAACATGACCATAAGCTTCAAATTTTCTTGTAGGGTTTGTTGATTAATGAATTAGAATGGTTTGCTTGTGATTGATTGTGAAAGTATAGATATAATAGACTTTGAAATTTTGGAAATCTACATGTTGATTTTGATGTCGAAGAAGTTCTTAAATGTATTTGAATTGTAGTATGAATGATTTGAAGTGTAAACACTGATGAATGTTGATTGCTTGAATTTGAATGAATTTGGTTTAGAAATCATGAATGTATATATGTATATGTTGACATAGGATTTCAATGAGAGTACCTGTTCGACTTTGAGCAAGGTGATATCATTTTGGTTTTATATGTTTTATAAAATACAAAGGCTATTGATTTTTGGGTGAAAGTTGTTGAACAAGATGCTTTGATATCTCCAAATCCAAGTGAAAAACTTGATCTGTTGATGTGTGCATGTGTTGTTTAGTTGTTTGAAATTTGTTAATTCACTTCTTAAGATGACCCAAGCTTAAATTGAATCTTTATCTTTTTGAAAAGATGGATTTTCTAAAAGGGTGTGAAATGTCAACCTGTTGAAATGTCGAATCGACTAGCTGTTTGACACTTAGTGGTTTTTAAAATGTCTTGGAAAAGCTTAGCCTTGTTTTGGCTTTACTGTCAAACAAAATCAATCGGTTGTTTCGATAAATCAACTAGTTGTTTTTATGAAAACCTTAACATAATTTTGTTAAGAGGTTTTACTATGTTTTAAATGATTCCAACAGCTTATGGTTTTTTATTTAACTGCTTTGACTACTTGATTGAGGTCTTATAAAGATTGTTTAACGCTCCTAAGCATGAACTAAGAAAGAGAGTTTATCAAAAAAAAAAAAGTTTTCAAGATTTGAAAAGCTTTGGATCATCTGAAGTGTGTGGAATAGGATTGAGTTTTGTACTTCTGAACTTTAAGCTTTGATTTACCCAAATGTATTCTATTCCCTTCTTCCTTGAACATTGTATTTCTTTGTGTTCTTCTGTGGTGCAGTTTCAGAAGGTGGTTCTGGAAACTGTGTTGTTTGCTAAAGAGTGGTGTGTGTTCTTGAAGGGTTCAAGATCATCACTCTTCGTGTGTGGTTTGAAATCTAGGTTTGATTACATAGTGGATTCTCAGTGGTTAGATGAGGACTGGATGTAGCTCTTGGTTAAGAGTGAACCAATATAAACATCTTGTGTGATTCTACAAACTACACCTGTTTTGGATGTGGCAAACAGGGACACATTAAGGCTGAATGTCCAAGCAATATGAGCAAGGAGAATGGGGGTTACAAGAAGTATGAGAAGAAAGGCAAAGCAAAAAGAGAATACAATGATGATTCATCTTCAAGTTCTTCATCAAAGGATGGTGAGGAAGCCAACCTTTGTTTAATGGTAAATGAAGAATCAGAATCAAGCAGTGTACGTTCTAACACTTTTATGAATTTTGAAAACTATCGACAATTTCTTGATGCCTTTAAAGAAACTCATGAGGAAGCTAATAGGCTGGCCCTATTGAATAATAGGTTGAAAGGGCTAAACAATTGGTTGGAAAATAGAGTCAAAACCTTGGAAGAAGAGTTGAGGCATTCAAAAACTGATTTTGAAAACTTAGAAATGATTTATCAAAACTCTTGTTGCAAGTGTGTTAATTCTAGCTTTTGTGAACACTGTGATTCCCTTCAAAAGAAGGTTCATTATCTTTTAAAAACTATGGACAAATTTTCCAAAGGCCAATCCAATCTTGAAGCTATTCTTGCTTCTCAAAACTGTGTTTTTGACAAGGTTGAACTGGGGTTTAATCCAAACAACAAGAACAAACCGTTTTCAAAACCTTTCTCGAGTTTCTTTGAAAAACAACCTGTTGTTTTGTCGAAACAACCGGTTGAAATTTGCTTTTACTGCATGAAAAGGGGCCACACTTTTAGATTATGCAGAGTGAGGAGGTTTTCTGTTCCTAAAGCTCTTTTGAAATGAAATCCTAAGATTTCTAAGGTTCCTAATGTTCTAGTTAATGCCTATGGACCTGAATTCATAAGGGGGCCGAATCTTGCTTCTTAACCTTTTCTTGTAGGGATCCTTGGCAGCCAAGAATCACTTTTGGGTTTGAAGAATGACTGCTAAAGGGAAAAACATCAAGAGTAAAAATAGTCTTTGTGCCTGCACTTTTCAATTGTATGTGTCTTGCAAGGTTCCTTAAAAGTCAAGGGACATCTTAGGCACAGGCACAAAGGAGAAACTTCAAGATAAAGAAAGTATGTATGCTTCCACTTCTCAACTTATGTAAGTGTCTCATATGATCAAATGAACATCTCAAGGTATTCTTTTGGGAGAATCTATTGGGGTTCTCTTTGCAAAGGTATGAACAAATAACATACTTCATTTTCCTCACATTAAAAGGTGATTTTTTTTAAAAGGAATCTATTTGTACTGTTGGATTGGTTTTTTCTTTATTATTCTGTTTCCAATTCTATGAATTCCTTCACTTTGTCTATTTGTGAAGACAAATAGGGGGAGAAGTTTATGTTGGGATTTGGTTGTATTGATAACTTTAATTCAGTTGCATTCTGTTGTTGCTACTTTGCACTTGCACACTTTAAATTTTTCTATTTTTATGCTTTTTTGATTATGCAAAAACTTGCTCTTTGAGTGTGCTTTGTGAATCTGTTTTATCCTGCTGCTATACTTGCTTTGTATGGTGTACAAATCTGTTTTGCAGGACCTTTCAAGTTCAAAAACTACAACATAAACAAACTAGGGATTTGTCTTCATCAAATTGGACAATCTCAAATGTGTGGAATATGATTGATTTTTGTACTTCTGAACCTTAAACTTCGATTTACCCAAGTATATTCTATTCCTCTTCTTCTTTCAATATTGTATTTCTGAATTGGTGTGTAAGGCAGTTTCAAGAAAGGTGTTTTTTGGAAACTGTGTGGTGCCAAAGAGTAGTGTGTGTTCTTGAGAGGTTCAAGATAATCTTTCTTGGTGTGTGTTTTGTAATCTAGGATTGATTATATAGTGAATT
The DNA here is from genome assembly GCA_013389735.1 of Phaseolus lunatus. Classification (NCBI taxonomy): domain Eukaryota; kingdom Viridiplantae; phylum Streptophyta; class Magnoliopsida; order Fabales; family Fabaceae; genus Phaseolus; species Phaseolus lunatus. The sequence continues at coordinate 7,526,047 of CM023857.1, forward strand.
CTCAGTGGTTAGCTGAGGATTGGATGTAGCTCATGGTTAAGATTGAACCAATATAAACATCTTATGTGATTCTCTCTGTCCCTACACTCTTATATTGTTTTAACATTGTTTTACATTCTGTTGGTATAAACAACCGGTTGTTTCGTGAAAACAAATGGTTATTTTCTGGAAACAAACTTAAAACTGAACTTTTATTGAGTTGAACAGAAAATCAATTGATTGATTCTTCATAGCTTTTCACTCTACCTTCTATCTTTGCGAAAATATTTAAAAAACAATTCACCCCCCTCTTGTTTAGGCCACTAATTCTAATAAAAGCGACATAGAAGATTGGAAGCTTTAGGAAAGACAATGCTAATTGCATTCATCAAAGAAAAGTCTCTTTCACTTACAGTGACTTTAGTGTTGACATCCCACCTAAAAGACAACCCTCTAAATCGTTCTAGAGCCGAAATGAAGTTGTTTTCTCGCTCACTTACTAAGAACACAAGTAGAAGAGAAATTCAGCCTGTGGATGCCACACCTACAACAAAGGTAACCTTTATTTTGTGGTTTTGTAAGTTTTATCCATCAAGAAAACAATGCTAAATGAATTCAACAATTTCATTGAATAAGGAAGTGTCCAAAAAAAATCACTCACAACCTAGGAAGACTCGTGACACCTACTCAAGTGAATATAATTGTTACTATTTAATAACATCATTAAATGTTGCAAATCAGTTCTAGTTCCTCTAACTAATCTTTTGTATGTGTATCTATCATTTTATACTTGCTTTATTGTTGTGACATTATCCTCATTTTTCTCTTGCTAAGTAAGTAATATGTTCGACGACTTAACTAAACTTTTAGTCATGTCAACAAGTATGAATTGTTCATTCGATTTCAATCTCCCAGCATAGGGGTGACCAACTAATGTTTCAGCCAATTCAGAACGTAACAAGGCATATGTCTTTCTCCCCTATTTTCCATTTGTTATGCCAGATTTAATAATGACCATCACAAACTAAGTCCAAAGGCCACCCTACGCACCCATTGAAGTAAGTCACCTTGTGTAGGAAAAACTTACACAAATACATTACAACATAATTACATCACTTATCAAAGTTATAACACAAATAAATTAATTTCCCTTTACCTCATTTGTTGTAAAATGCCTAACACAGTCTCCTTGAACCAATTCATCTTCACTACCTACATAATTCATGAACTGTTTCATATCAAATATCTTATCTACTTCATTAGATATTTAACTCCAATGTTGGGATTCTTTCTCTATAATTCAACAATGGTTCACCTACAACTACAAGAAAAAATGATTCATAACAACTTTATTATAATTTTCTGAATTAATTAATAAAATGAACATTTCAAATGAAGTTTTATTAAAAACCAAAAAATCAAGATTTTAATTGATTTCAAACCACCTATTTTGGATTAAAAAACACCTTCCAGATTGTACTGTCTAGGAAAACACATTCTGGATTGTATTTCAGATTGTACAATCTAAAATATGTTTTTTTAAGTCTTCTGAATTGCACAATCCAGAATGCATTTCTTGATTCGAAAATATGTTTCAGATTGTACAATCCAAAATCTAATTTTATATTAAGGATTATATAATTTGTATAAAATATAAATTTTTTATTTTTAAATTTTATAATACGGAAAGTTTTTGAATTTCATAATCTAGAAGTACAAAAAAAATACAAGACTATCCATGAACGAAATGTAATAACCTACCAACACCACTATCAACTACCTCTCACTACAAACAAATGACGATGAACTACCACCAACCACCACTACAACGAAACACCAAGTCAAGAAACACCACAAACTTCTCCACAAATTTCACCACCAACTTCATTAAACTCTAGCAACCATAATATAAATCTTTTTTCAAAAAGGTATTTTTGGGATTTACATAATTATGGGTGCAAGGAAGAAACTATGGGAGTGTAGGAAGAAACTACGAGGGTGCACGAAGAAATCACATCCCTACTACTCCGATGTGATAAACCCAAAGCCACATTCCAGTTGGTTGAGTGGTCCTGCATTATTCGGTTATCTATCACTTCACCATAGCGAATTAAGAAGTCTCTAAAATCATTTGTATAGGTCTCTAAAATCATGGCATTTCTTCTTGTACCCCCTCAATTTGATTTTGTACCTCTACAATTTAAAAAAAATGCCTATTTTACTTTTTTTTTTTAAAGTGACTTTCGAATTACCTAAGATTTCCAAAATAAAATTTCTGAAATGCATGAAATAAATTTTGCAATAAGTTTTCTAGAATAAACTTTGGAGAAAATATATAATACCTTTCCACATGAAGATTTTTTTTCCAACGTTCCTTCTCTTTTTCTTTTGCAGCGGTGATGGTGCAGAAGCTGCTACAATGGTAGCGACAGCAATGGTGGGATGCAGTGAGGGAGAAGCCGGGACAACCAAATTGTGGGGGTGCAGGACGTAATTGCCTAAAATCATTTGTGTAAGTGCATCTCTGATTGCAGACAATACCAACCAAAGAAAGGGTCATACACCACAGTCCTCAGGACGCAGCTATTCTGTGATTAAAAAGTTAATTTCCAAATAAGAGAATGCTTTCCAAATAAGCTTTCCGGAAGATTTCATAAACTCTCCATAAAATATTTCGGAAGGTTTTAATTACATTTCTAGAACAAATATTCTAAATATACAAGGGTTTTAAAAGGCATTTTTGTTATTATATTGTAATAAAGAGCTGCGCCAAAAAAAATATGAAGGTGCAATAATTGCGGAAAAAGTGTCAAGCCATTTTGCCACCAGTTGAATTTTATCAAGGAAATTTTTTAGTTGATTCACAAATTAGTGATGGAAAATCTTCCAGGTGGATCTTTAAATGCTTTGTCTGTTATGTATCTTCAAACTTTTTCTATTCCCTCTTCGTTAGTTAGATCTTATTTGTCAAACAGCTCTTGTCTAACAGTGTAACTGTAACATTGTAGATAAACTTATGTGCTTCAAAAAATTTCAACAAATTCAAAAGTACACACGGATATCAGAAGCAAGTCTCAACAAGAACGGTTCATGACACCACACCACAGAAACACATTTGAAAACTAAGCTCCATGGAACACTGATTCTTACAACACTACAAGCTTTCCAAACCATGAAGCAATGGAGTTACTAATTGGCATCCCTCTTAGGGTTGGGGCATCACAACTACTGATGGTGAATCTTCATTACAAAACGTAGAGAAGGAAAAAGGAAAAAATGTTGTATCAATATGGAACCGGTATACGAACAGTAGAGGGTCCTGATTTCATGTCATTAACAATCAGATTGAAAAGAGCCTGTGTTACAGGGCCTTCTTTGCCTACAAGGAATGCATAACAATCAGTCAGCTCATGACAAGATACATAACATTTACTCAGATAATGATTACAAAAGCTCTGTATGATGGACCAACCGAACTGTAAATCAAGAGAGTCAATGCTAATTAAAGGGTCCCATACACTGACAAGGAACGCACAATGCAAGTTAGCAACAGTTCACAAAAACAAGCAAGATCGAATCTGTTAATGTAATGATTAACATATTGCAGGTCAAAAGACCTCGACCAAACAATATACCATGACCATTTTCAAGTTTAACCGTCTAAGAATCAAACGTATAACTTTTGGAGATAAAATCTTGTGTGGAGATTGGAGAATCAGAGAAAAAATGCATTAAGGAAGATTCATTGGCATGATTAAACTATCAACATGACCGAATATGGGGCAAAGAAAGCTTGACCGACATTCCCTTGACCTAGCAGGTCGGGAGCCAATTCTAAAGTAGAATCCTACGTTTATCATTATTATCAACAATTCACAATTCAGATGTAAGACAAAACTTTGAGAAGACTAGACTAATTACATGTATAACATGTTTCGAAAGTTAAAGTAAATTTATTAATATAATGCTTGGGATAAAATTTGAACTTAAAACCATAAGTTTAGAATGAGCACACTTAACTTCTGGGACAAATTAGTTTTGCTTGTGATATAGAGATTTTATTTTTCTTTTATTTACTTACAAATGAGACAAACCCTAAAACTAAATCTTTTTTAATTTAGAAAATGAAAACAAATTATTTTTTAACAAAATATTGAGAATATCTCTCTCCCAGGATTGTTTCCTTCATCCTGTAATCAAGAATTCATGAATCTTTTTGACAATCATCCTTAAACTTATCAAACATTTTGTGGCACTTTCTTTTCCTAGGTTTCTTTGTTCTGTTTTCAATTGCCGTTTACAATTGGTTCCAATCTCTAACCATTAACTTCCCAAATCTAGTTTCAATTCTCTTTGGAATCATGTTCATTTCATTAAAGAACAACAGAACAAAACACAAGAAGAATAGAATCTTCTAAACTCCACTAAAAAGTTCCTGTTAATTCAGTCAACTGATGCCTTGGAGAAGACAAAAGCATACGCGAAATTTACTTGAGGGCATACATGCATGGTCTGTTTGGAGAAACTTCTCCATAACCACTTTTAAGAGAGAAAAATAAGAAGAAAAAATTAAATCAATTTCTTCATATTCCAAAATTAACTTAGGCGCGCCTTAATTTATAAAAACTATTTCCTATCCACTATTGCAAAATCTGATTTTTAACTCATGCATAAGTTAATTTTAACTTCTGGAGAAACTAATTTCACTTTTCTTCCTTACTTTTTTTAAAACTACTTACATAGAAGTTCCCTCCAAACATACAGGAAATCGTATAACCTTTTGCTGCGAGAAGTAAAAGCACTTACCATCACCAATAACGTGTTCATCCCACTGCACTACAGGGCAAACAAGAACTCCACTGCCAAGAAGCATCATTTCATCTGCTTTTTTACCTTCTTCAACTGTCACATTTTTGACCCTTATTCCCTTAAGCTTACCCTCGCTTAACAAACCCTCGGCAAGGGTTAAAACTCTCTTAGCTGTGCAGCCACTCAGAATTTTGTCAAAGTGAGGCATTACTAGTTCCTTCTCTTTAGTGACAAAGGCCACATTCATATTAGGCCCTTCTGCAACAAAACCTTCATCATCAAGCCAAATGCCTACGAAAGCACCAGCTTCTTCAGCTTCAACCTTTGAGAGCACATTTGGAAGATAATTCACACTCTTAGTAATGGCAAACTTGGGGTGTTTAATGGGAACAGATGAAGTAACAACTTTAACTCCCCTGAAATTAAGTGACGATGGTGACAGATCCTGTATTACTATTGCATAAAGACTTGACTGGTGGCAGTTAGAGGGAGATAACTGAAAGTCACCAGGTCCTGCTGAGAGCCAATATCTTAGTGATCCTTTTCTACACTTGGAAGCACTCACAGTTTGTATTAGTATTCTCCTTATGCTTCCACGATCAAATGGGGGATCTATTTTAGACATGAATGCTGAACTTAAAAAGCGATCCAGGTGTTGATCTAGCTCATATAAGTATCTATAATGCACACAATACACTTTTTGACTGCTTTAGAAAATAGAAAACAAAAGAGTAGATATCATTCTGAGGTGGAAATCACTAACCCATCCACTATTGCAGCAGTATCAAACACACCGTGGCCCCTATGGATCATGTGGTCATCCATAGGAATAACCATAGCGGCTGGGTCTGTTGTTATCCCATCAAAAATACTAGAATACATAGCAAGGAACTGTTGCTTGCCCTTTATCTTTTCTCTAAATGATTTTAGCCTTTCATAGGCCTTGTGCGTTCAAAAGAAGAAAGAAAAAACATACGAAAAAAAATGCAGTTAGTAATACTGAAACCACATATTAAAAATAATGATTTTCCCTTTCTAATTTCGCTATGGTTACAAAAATAATTATCTTTACTTAAGCCATACACATTGTTTTTGTCACAATCATAACTTTTAGACCTTTGACTAGCTGAAAAATTCACTTTCTAGAATGATATGAGATAAAAAGGTTTGTAGCGTATATGAGATCACTATTACATTATCCAAAAACATCTAGTCACGTATGTAGTGAATTTCATCGAATATTGGCAATTAAACAACCATTGCTAATCACAAGTCCTTTGTGAAATCCCATGTTAGTGCTTTCTGAAAACAAAGTGATTAATCTTTTTAAGTAATTTAGGTCTACTCAAGTTCATAAAACTGGTTCGTAAAGTGAGACTTCATTTATATACTCCTTTGACACTATCTTTAGTCAATATGGGACTTGGATTTTTTCTCCAAAGCACCCTGGGCTAGCTGCATAGATAACAGGCTGTATGACCCTTTTAATGGATATAGGATAGTCACCATTATCATCTTACAAAATAGTTTACATCTACCTCAACCTCACCAGTTTATTTTTGAAGGGAAATTGATAAATATCCGGTAACAATATAGTTAACAAAAAAAAAACGGCTAACAGATAATACTCTCCAGTCATAACAAGTCCTAACCCGAACCACAAACAAAAAGTGAGAGTAAAAAGAGAGATTAGACCTCGGAGGAAGTCAAAACCGGAACACGAGATACTTCAGTTTTAGAATCTGCAATGTCAACGCACCATCAGTTTCCAAAAGCAACATTGATTAGCATAGTAAATTTAACTACATGGGCTGAATTGAAGAAAAGCAGAGTCCAGAAAACGCACCTGCGGAGCCTCCAGATTGGTAGGAAGCAGCGAGAGCGGTGGGGAAGTGGCGATGGAAGCAGTGGCCATGTCGCGGAAAGGAAAGAGAGTGGGAAATTTGCGAGAGGAATGGGAGAGAAGCCATGTTTAGGAAGAGAAGTGAGAAGCAATTGGAGAATGGAAGGTTGGTTGGGTTTGTTTTGTGGTTTCCAGTAAATAAAGATGATCGCAACTACTTTGGAGAATTGTTCCTCCTCCATTCTACAATCAAATATAATAACATTTTCTGTTCACAATTACTTTGCTTTTTATATTGGTTACAACCTTACGGATGTTATCGGGGGAATCAATCCGATTGAAAGAGACAAATTCTCTAGTATCAGAAAAAACAAATGCAATTTTAAAGGGAGTTTATTGGTATCATTTTTAGAGTTTTTATCACATGTGAGTTTATTCATACTTATAGATATATTTTATAAGTGATGTAGCGGTAGGTACCGGACGACACCCTGTCGGTCTACATGGCCGACCGAGAACACCATCATAAATATGAATAAAGAGGAATGTTGTACTTAAAGTTGAAAGAGTCAAAGTCACTCCGAAGAATCCGGGAAATATATCCAAACGTCCCCCTATATTTCGGGATACACTATGTATATTTCAATAACTGATCCTAGACCCATAGGATCAAAGCCCATGAGGTAACCCTTTAAATACAGTGCTTAAGCCAGAATCAATGTACGTTTTTCCAAATCATTAAACACTTCACCTAGAACACCTCCTTACTTGAGCATCAGAGTGCCTTTTGCAGGTACCCTCCCCCACTCGACCGAGGATAGAGAAGACTTCAGAGAAACAACTAGACGAGGAGACCGACACATCAGCAATTGTATGCACATCAGCAAGTAGTGCCTGGGCCCCCTTTTCTCATACAGGTACAATTGGCGCCCACCGTGGGGCCGAGGCAACATTCAAAAAGATGGTAACAGCAAGAAACAGTATGAACGACAATATAGCAGAACAACAAATGGAGATGATTCGAACTCTCTAGGCTCAGATGGAAGAATTACGCCGAAAAGGAGTGGAGGATCAACTGCGCAGAGAAGAGGACAAGCAAGACGAACAAATATCTCAATTGAAGGAACAAAATGCCCGATTGCTGCAATGATTAGAACAACCTGAGCGAGAAGTTCAATCTCACACGCCTGTGTCGACCGCATCTCGAAAACCTCATACCATCCATCAGACACACCAGATAAAAGATAAGGAGGTCGTCCGAGGCCATCCTTTCAGTGATGAAATCAATAATGCTCCACTCCCTGACAAATGGAAAGGTCTTACCATCAAACACTATGATGGTTCAACTGACCTAGACGAGCACCTAAACGTCTTTAAAATGCAGATGACCCTTTACACAATTGACAAGGCTGTCTAGTGCAAGGTTTTCCCTACTTCCCTCCAAGAAGGACCTCTAAGTTGGTTCACAGAACTTCCTCCCAATTCTATTGATAATTTTGATGTCTTGTCAACAAAGTTCACAACCCAATATGCTATGCGACCAGCTGATCGCATCATATGTTTTCCATGTCCCTTCTCATAGTAAAGTAGGAGAAAGGCGAGTCCCTCAGGACTTTCCTAGAAAGATTCAGTAAAGCATGTATGAACATTCGGAAGTTGAATCCGAAAATAGCATTACATCATCTGGTCTCATCCATTTGCCCCAATCGATTCACCGAGAGTCTTATTAAAAGACCCCCTCAAAACATGGAAGAACTTCGAACTCGGGCTACCAAATTCATGTAGATAAAAGACCATATTGATTACCATCGGCAATTTCAGCAAAATGAAGTTGGAACCGCCAGCAACACTGATAAAAATAAGGAGAAAGAGGAGAAAGAAAAAACCAATCGGGTAACACCAAGATTCAACCCGACCGACCGTTATAGAGGAGGCCATCTTCTGAGGTTCAACAGTTACACCCCTCTAATTATTCCCCACAATCAAATCTTAGATGAAGCATTACAGACAGAGTTGATCCTAGCTCTGAAGCAAGCACAAACTCCAAAGAATGTAGACACTGTCAAACATTGTCAATACCATCGAAATTATGGCCATGCGACCGAAAGGTGCCAAGCTTTAAGAGACAAGATTGAGGAACTTATCCAAGCAGGTCATTTACGGCAATTTTTTAGGAGAAGTAAACCAACCTCACGGTCTCCCCCTAGAAATAGCGGTCGTACCTTTCGGGATGACGACCGATCGTACCGAAGAGATTACCAATGTCGCTGTGATCATCGTCAAAGAACCAGAAGGCAAAGCGAGAGTCGAGTTCGTCGTACTCGCCCCCGAAGCGAAAGCCCTGACCAAGGTGACAGGACCAGACAAAGAGTTCGCGAAGTCATCAACACCATAGTTGGACTTGTTTCCTTAGGTGAGCCAACAACAAACGTTAATTACATTGCGAGCGGTTTCGCAAGGGATGGATGTTCGAATTTAGCAAGGAAGAAACATCTTCGAGCTATACAATCAGCCCATTCGGCTTCCACATGAAAACGCCCGCACATACCTGCAATTACTTTCACCGATGATGACTTCAATGCAATTGACCCGGCTCAAGACGATCCCATGGTGATCACTGTGGAAATAGACAAGTTCGCAATCGCTAAAGTCTTAGTGGACCAGGACAGTTCGGTCGACATTTTATACTGGGATACCTTAAAAAAGATGCAAATTCTAGACACAGAAATATAGCCTTACAATGAATAGATAGTCGGATTTTCAGGCGAGTGGGTTGATGCCAAAGGTTATATCGACCTTTACACAACCTTCGATAAAGAAGACGGTCTACGTAAAACTATCAATATCCGATACTTGTTGGTTAACACTAGTACGTCCTACAACATTCTTCTCGGCCGTCCGTCCATCAATCGGTTGAAAGTTATTGTATCTACTCCTCACTTGGCCATGAAGTTTCCTTCTGTCACAAGAGACATTGCAATCGTGCATGTTGATCAATGAATCGCACGAGAGTGTTATGTCGCCAATCTGAAATTTGAACCCAAAAGAAGGTTATATACAAAGGGGTCGAACGACCGATCCCCTACCAGAAGAGGATGATCCCCAGAAAGACGTTCTCGAGGTCGACATTCTAGGAGACACATGATTGCCCTTGTGGACTTAGTTCCACGTCATGACGACCCTCAAATAGAAGCAGGCAAGGATCTCCAACCTATACTTCTTCATGACAATCATCGCAACACCAATATCGGTACGTTGCTAAAGTCGGACGACCGCGACGCCATAAGCCGAACTTGGTAAAAAATGCTGACCTTTTTGCTTGGACTGCCGCAGACATGCCTGGTGTAGATCCCAGTATCATCACCCATCGTTTGTCCCTTATAAAAGAGGCTAAACCAGTAGCCCAGAAGAAGAGAAAACTTGGAGAAGAACGACATAAGGCTGCCTGAGAGGAAACTGACAAACTGTTGCAAGCTGGGTTCATACGGAAAGCTCACTACTCGACGTGGTTAGCCAACGTAGTGATGGTAAAAAAGTCTAATGGAAAATGGCGAATGTGTTGATTATACAGACCTTAACAAAGCATGCCCCAAGGATTTATATCCTTTACCCACTATCGACCGACTGGTTGATGGAGTAGCAGGGCATCACATACTTAGTTTTCTTTATGAATATTCTGGCTATAATCAGATCCAAATGCACCCATGAGACAGAGAGAAAACAACCTTTATGACCGACTCCGATAACTTTTATTACGAGGTTATGCCGTTCGGCCTCAAGAACACCAGAGCCACTTACCAGCGATTGATGGACCATCTCTTCCACGTCATGATTGGACGAAACATTGAAGTTTATGTAGATGACATCATCATCAAGTCTGACTCTTGTGAACAACATGTTTCTGATTTAAAAGAAATTTTTCAAGCTCTTCGCAAGCACCGTATGCGTTTAAATTCAGACAAGTGTGTGTTCGGTGTTGAAAGAGGAAAATTTTTGGGTTTCATGCTCACTCATCGGGGCATTGAAGCCAATCCTGAGAAATGTAAAGCCATTACTGAGATGCGCAGCCCTAGCAGCATTAAAGAAATACTGAGGTTGATCGGTCGGCTTACTGCTTTAACCAGATTTGTTCCCAAGCTCGCAGAAAAGACACAGCCTATTGTGCGCTTGTTAAAGAAAGCCTTCCACTTTGAATGGTCGACCGAGTGTGGGGATATATTTACCCAATTGAAAGCCTTCTTATCATCTCCACTGGTCATACAGAAGTCGGACGCACGGAAGCCCATCATAGTTTAACTTGCTGTTTCCAATGAAGCAGTGAGCTCAGTCTTAGTACAGGAAGTAAAGTCTAAAGAACAACTGGTTAATTTTGTTAGCCGAGCCCTTCACGGTGCAGAAGATCGATACCAGATGATTGAAAAGGTTGCCCTAGCTCTCGTTATCACTACCCACCAAATGCGGATGTATTTTCAAAACCATCGTATCATTGTTTGGACTAATTATCCTATCGTGAAAATCCTCCCGATGCCAGACCTCGCCGGACGAATGATTAGATGGGCTATAAAATTGTCAAAATTTCTTATTCAATATGAATCTCGAGGGGCCATCAAATCACAAGCTCTCGCCGACTTCACAGCAGAACTCGTCCCATCATCCAGTGAAGAACACCCACAATGGATTCTACATGTGGATGGATCTTCGAATAGTCAATCGTGCGACGCTGGGGTCGTCCTCGAAGGACCCGGGGACATTGTTGTCGAACAAGCCATGAAGTTCGAATTCAAAACCTCTAACAATCAGGCTGAATATGAAACAATTATTGTCGGCTTCTATTTAGCCCAAGAATTGGAGGTAACATGCCTTGTCTGTAAAAGTGATTCACGACTGGTAGTCGGTCAGCTCAATGAACAATATGAAGTCAGAGAGAACCTGCTACAACAATATTTCCACTTTGTGCGAAACTTGATGGGTAAATTTGAAGAAGCTGCAATCCAGCACGTCCAACGCGAAAATAACACCTGAGTAGATGCCCTCTCTCGGTTAGCCACTGCTTAAACCAAAGGCAACCACTGATCGGTCCAGCACGACCCTTGGGCAATGACCCCTTCGTCGACCGCTCTCTCTTCTTGCTGACTGGGGGAGCAGCTTCAAATGTCGGCATTGCGTCCACCGGCGAGGCCGCCAGGATCTATTTCTTACCGGTAACGTCCAACGTACTCAATTTTCGGTTCCCTACCTGTCGGTGTAGATTAGTCATGTAGTCTGACAGACACGCGTCCGTTCGAGTCATGATTCCTGCAAAACACACAGGAATTAAACACCATCAATCAGACGACTAATTAAGTAATACTTAGACATTTACATACCAATAAAATCCGTCCACGACTCGGACGACCCATACAACGATATTATCTCTCGAATAGGTAATTTATATGGGAGTTGATCAAACACACCATCACTGCCTTATCTAGCGGCATCATGGTTGCCCTGGGACTAGTATTCGACATTGTTGGATTTGACGTCCAATGAAAAGGAAACCTGGTTTCGCCTGCCGAATTATAGAAGTAATCTCGGCCGCCCGGTTCTACAAATATCTTAAAATATTTTTGTTTAAAGTTCTTGTATTATTTGGTGAAGGCTACAAAGCGCACACTCCCCGGACGACTCGATAAGGATACCCAACTTACAGGACTGTTGGGGTGGGTGTTATTGTAAAACAAAAATGCTTCCGCAGTAGGTGTCAGGTTGAACAACCGGCATATCATCCGGAATGCTTGTAAACAAGCCCATGAGTTTGGATGCAGTTGTGTCGGTGCCACGTTGAGCAAACGAAGCACATCCATTGTAAATTCGTCGAATGGTAGCATCACATGCAGGTCCACAAAAAATGTGTTATAAACAAAGAAGAAATCATGCGGCGCGTTCTCCCTACCGTGACATACCTAGTCGGTGTACTCGTATAACTCGGCAAGTACCATGTCAGCCGATACATCCGCCCGCATGAACGATACTTGAGATAGGAACTTATCTAAGGTATCTGGGTCCCTAAAGTAGGTGGGAATGTTCAGTACGCTTGGGTCAACCCACTCATAACTTGGCACTTCCGATCCACTAGTACTCTCGGCACTATTAAACACAGAGCGACTTTTGTCGGATGACTCAATACACACTACGCTATTGGAGGAATGGTGGGAAGACATGACTAACCTTTGAGAAGAACGACCAACTAGCAAAGAACGTAGTTTGGTGGAAGGACTCGGCACTCGGAGCTACTTGGAATCACAAAATCACCCAAAACGCGCAAACGTCCCCCTTCAAGCGCTATTTATAGTCTTCTCCATACATGCCCAGCTTATCCACCACCGTTAGATCCGTCATCATCCTACGGTTCATGTGACTTGGCATGCGAACCGTCACTCCATCTCAACCGTTAACTTAATCTCCGTGCTGCCTATAAAAAGAAAACGTCACATCGCTCTGCCCCATTTAAATGCTTCTGACACCCCTTGGGAGTCATGCCAATCCTTTTCGACTCTTCACAATTCCCTTTCTTTGAGCCTGGGGGGCAAGTGTACTGGTAGGTACCGGATGACACCCTATCGGTCTACGTGGCCGACCGAGAATACCATCATAAATGTGAACAACGAGGAGTGTTGTACTTAGAGTTGAAAGAGTCAAAGTCACTCCAAAGAATCCAGGAAATATATCCAAACGTTTCCCTGATATTTCGGGATACACTATGTATATCTCAATAACTGATCCTAGACCCATAGGATCAAAGCCCATGAGGTAACCCTTTAAATACAGTGTTCAAGCCAGAATCAAGGTACGTTTTTCCAAATCACTAAACACTTCACCTAGAACACCTCCTTATTTGAGCATCGAAGTGCTTTTTGCAGGTACCTTCCCCTGCTCGACCGAGGATAGAGAAGACTTAAGAGAAACAATTGGACGAGGAAACCGATACGTCAGCAATTGTACGCACATCAGCAAGTAGTGCCTGGGTCCCCTTTTCTCATATAGGTACAAGTTCTAATTATGTTGTTTTGTTATCCTTAAATTTTAACTAATATTATTCAATACATAAAGTTAATATTTTTTTAATCAATTTCAAGTATAATAAGTAGATATTTATGTGAGTTTCGTCTAATATTCAAAATAGTTTTATTGAAATCCCTTTTTAGTGTTTAGCTAACTCTATAACTTGTATGTTAGATAAGTTACACTACATTTTAATAGGAGATTAGACTAATTACTAATACATAAGTCAACAGTCGAGTCTAGAGACGTAGAGACTTAAATAAATTGACAAAATTAGTTACATTTCTTTTAAATAAGATTTCAAACTAACTATCGATGCATAAGCCCTCAATGTCACAGCCTATAGAGGTAGAGAATTAAATAAACTGCTAAAGATCAATTGCATTCCCCTTTAATAGAAGATTGGCTTAGTTACCTTTGTGTTTGGTACGCTTAATAGTTCCACATTATTTAGGAGTTGATGTCAAGGGCAATTTAAATACATATTCCTTTCTTAACCCTCTAAGGCGCATTTTAAGGATAAAATTGTGATGGAGCTACAAGCTTCAAAGCAGACAATACATCGGATGGAGTGATTGACCATGAGGATGTTATCTCAACGGAGGTTGGAACATTGGCCTTGTGTAGGGATAAAAAAGTGGCTTCAAGGATGAACTCTCATTCGACTGGGAGACTTGTTTCGGTATGCTCAATTGTTTCACACCACTTAGGAGTCAAGGCTAAGGATAATTTAAATACATCTTCTTCTTTAAACCCTCTGCTACCCTTTTTAAGGAATAAAACTGTGTTAAAGTTTCAAAGCGGACAATAACTTGGATGTGGTGATTGATTCTAACGATGTTATCTCAACAGACTTGAGATTGTAACAATTTTCAATCCAATAAACAAAAATAATAGAGTTGTTACAAGGACCTTTATCAAATAATCCCCCCTCCCCTTTAACAAAATCTTTATCCTCAAGGATAAAAAACTCTACACACTTCCTCTTAAGGTCATAGAAAAACTCTCAAGTAGTTACTTCAGGTAATTGATGCTTCCATTCAACTAGAACATTGGTACACATGTTTATTGTTTTGTTTCATAGTCATGTGATCAAGAATTATTTATGGTTTGTTACCTCAAATGACATTGGTATCATTGGTAAGAACAAAACTTGATGTCACAGCTTCTCTTACTTGTTTCTTTAGTTGAAAAACATGAAACACGTTATGAACTTTAGAGTGAGAAGGAAGTTGTAACTTATAGGCTACTGCTCCAATTTTGTCATCAACAACAAATGGACCAAAATACTTTAGAGCCAGTTTATCATTTTGTTCCAAAAGTCACGAATATTTACCCGTAAAAATGTAACTTCACATACACAAGATCGCCAATCTCAAATTTTTTGTCACTTATGTGTTTGTGCACTTTCTGCTTCATCATATAATGTGCTCTTCTCATGTGCAACTTAATCATCTTCAAAGCTTCTTTGCTCTTCTACAAGATTTTGCCAACTAAGGAAGATAAACTAGAGCTTTTTATCCATAAACTACCTTATAAAGACTACTATGTATGGCTATGATAGGATGTATTGTCCACCACTTAACCAAAGGTAAACCATTTTGACCAATCTTGAGGAACATTTGTATACATACATCTTAAAAAGGATTCCAAACATCTATTAACAACCTCAGTCTGCCCATCCATTTGAGGATGATAGGTAGTACAAAGTTGGATTTGCACCCCTTAAAAAGACATTAAATACATTCAAGATTGACTTATAAAGATTGAATCTTTGTCACTAGTAATAGATTTAGGAAACTACACAATTTAAGCCAATTTTGTACCACTTCAACAACAAACTAAGGGTGACTTAAGTTCATAAAGTGAGTTGTGTTGCTCAATCGTCCTACCAAAACATAATGACTTTCTTACCTAGAGAAGTTGGCAATCCTTCTAGAAAATCCATTGTGACATGCTGCCAAATTCTTTTAGATATTGGTTAAGGTTGTAGAAGTTGTCCAGAAGTAGTTATGTCATATTTACATCTTTGAAATATTTCACACCTCATGACAAAAAACGTAACATCATTTTCATGTTCTTTTCCAATAGATTATAGATTGTAGTTTCCTCAAGGTAGCATCTTTCCCTAAATGGCCAACAATATATAAGAACATCATTCCTCAACTTATCATCTTTGCCAATTACTAGCAGGCCCTTTCTTCAAATATCATCTTATTGTAATGTATAATGCCTATGAGACCCTGCACTAGATTTCAAATCTTGTATGATTCTCTAAATGTGTATATTTTACTACCATGATCACTTAATTCAGTCAAGTAAATCACTCTTAGGTGTGAGTCTAATTATAGCATTACTTTCCACCCCTTCTTGCCTGGACAAGGCATTAGTAACTAAATTTTCATGACCATGTTTAAATTCAATTAAGAAATCAAACTCCATTAACTTGACTTGTCATTTCAATTGGAAAGTGGTAGTCCACCTTTGAGTGAGAATGTATTGAAGGTTCTTATGATCAGTCATGATTAGGGATCGCAATGCGAAACAAGCCCAGTAAAAAATGTGGGGTGGTTGCCTATTTTAACGTGTTAGGCCGCTTAGGTCCACCTCACATAATTCGCAACCCATGCGGGCCAAGTGCGAGGCGGGTTGAGTGCAGGGCAGATTGACCCACTTAACCTGCATATATTAAAATTATGGAAATTTCTTTTTGTACCCCATAAGTTCTTCCTACACTCTCATACTTTGAAAATTTCCAAAATTATCCATCTTAGATTGTACAATCCAAAATACAAATTTCGATTTCGAATTATACAATCTTGAATAAAAAAATTTTATTCTAAATTGTAAAATCCATAATACAAAATTTGTATTCTGAATTATACAATCTGAAACACATTTTAACTTTCAGATTCTATAACCCGGGAAGTCTTCGAATTCCACATTTTGGTTTCGTCTGGAGTTAACTAACCCTTTCTATAATTAAATTTTGTTGAATTTTGATGCAGTAGTTGACCTATGCCAAGCATCAAATGATCCAAGACATTGCATTAAACGATCTACAATAAACTCTTTTATTTGATTGAAATGACAACGATCAAGTACTTATCTCATTGTTTTCATATAACACATTTACGATTAAAAACATTATATATTGATTTTTTCTAAGCATTTTCTCACATTCATTTGTGCTTTCAAGATTTTTAAATAAAGGTTGTGCATTGCTTAATCTTGTGTGCTTGTTCTGAATATTGATAACATTTTTATGTGTCTTCTTTCTTAAGGTAACTAGATTATTCTAGTGGTAGGTTCTTGTTGATCAAGAGTTGATAAGTTGTACACTCTCTTTTATTGAAAATAGTTGATAGGTTGATATCATCTTAGTGTCAAGATTTGTTTATCCATATCCTCTTGAAAGTGTTCAAGTTCATTATATTGTAATAACTTTTGAAGTCAATGGAACCAACAATTCTAAGGTTGAATTGTTGAGACTGGATGGAGGGTCTTGTTTATATGAACTAGTATAAAACCTTTATACAATCATTTCTTGTTTATCTTCTTTTAATTATGTTGCAATCCAATCTTGCTTCCAATATAATTGCATTTAGTTTTCTAGTCTTACATTATTACTGCTGAAATTTAAGGGAAGTTCATTGAGAAAATTTTGATAAATGGTTAAGCAACTACTGACATTTTACCTAAATCAATGCTAAAAGAGTTTGGTTAAAAATTGGAGGACTTAATGCCTCATAACATTATGCTTTCGAATTTCAATGGAAAACCCTCCAAAACTGAAGGTATAATATGCCTTATGTAACAATTGGGTTGCATATTCATCCTACTATGTTTGTTGTGTTGCACTCCTTAGCTAATTTCAATGCGTTACTAGGAAGAAAGTGGATTCATGGAATAGGTAAGAGCAATCACATTAACTTTAGAATCAAAAGGTGTTCTTATGGAATCGAGATGGGCATCTCAAAGTGAGTAATGTTGCTCGGAACAATTATATTGCATATGTTTCACATGTTGATTTACCTTTGAAGAAATAGATCCACATGAAGGATTCAAGATGCAATGATACAAAAACTCTCGAAGAAGTAGTAAAGTACTTGAAAACTGAAGACAAAGTCATAGGTGTAATGGCTATTGAATGATGATGAGTAAAGAATAATGTTCAAACTTTTTATCTCGATTATCAGCTTATATAGTCAAGAATGTTGAAACTACTATTGAAGGTGAAGTGAAAGAAATTATTATAATCTTTGAGATTGGCGAAAATATAATTGAATTGAGACATTAGTCTCAAATGTTGATAGTAATTGAGTTGAGACCTTAGTGTCAAAAAATAAAAATGTATATGTTGAAGCAAAGATTAATGTAGGAACGTTAACTTTTGGGGAAGTCAAGTTATGTAATAATTAAAAATAACTAATGTAAAAATACTTGGTGTTTTGCATTGTCTTATATGGATAATAAGTTTGATGTGCTCATGATAATAACTTTTTTTATCTTCATTAAGCCTCAAATGAAATCATGGAAATTTTTTTTATAAAGTATTGAAAATCTTATATCAACTAAAAATAATAACAATATAAATTGGGACAATCTTCACCCTATAAACTAATTTTATGAGAGTTAAACTTAAAATTATTTGTCTTAAAAGTATATTTCAAAAAGTCTTATACATAACATAATTATATATATATATATATATATATTTTGTTCTATTTTAAATTTTCATGAGGTTAATATTAATGAAAATTGAATATTGTTTTCATTTTAATTTATGTATTTCAGATTTTTTTTAATATATTTAGTTAATAATTCTGGTTAAATTTATAGCAAAATTTAAATTTTATGAAATAGTATACTTTTGAAAAGTAGAAATAACATTATCTATACTACTATTAATATATTAGTGTTGGTAACAGTTTTTTTTAGATATTTTGTAAAATTTTATCCTTACTATAATAAAGTTTGAATAACTATTATTTTATTGTGATAAGTGTTTTTCATTGCATAACAAAAATGTCAACATGATAAACAAACTAGAGTTAAATTTTGGGTTAAAATAAGTAGCAGTAATTTTTAAAATCAAATTAATAATTTTGTAAAGGTGCATCGTATGAAAGTGCTGAAGTTGTATATAAAATAAAGAGATAATGTATGTCGATTAAGCCCATAAGAAGTAAATTTAAACAACTAAAATAGTATCATGAATAAAGATTAGCACATGCTTTCATCATCGATGAACTTAGTCGATAAATATATATATATATATATATATATATATATATATATATATATATATATATATATATATATATAAAAGATTCTCTCCTTTAAATTTGACAGTTATTATTTTAAACTGAAAATTAAAATTTTAAAAAATTTAGAAAATTTGAATTTGAAAAAGAAAACTAATTTCGTTTACCCTTTTAATTACTATTATTTTTTAAAAAATTAAATAACTTTTCCCAGTAAAAATTATCTACACAATAAAAAAAATTATATACAATAAAATTTTAAAAAATATTTTTTTTAATAAAAACCTTTTTATAATTTAATAATATACTTTTATTTCAATAGTTATTATAATAATAATTTTTGTCAAAAGAAAAAAAAATGTATCGTATTTAGATAACACAATTATTTTTATCACCTATTTAAAGAATAATTTATTGTTACAAAATTATAAGATTATTATATTTTAAATTAGTGTTTTTATTTTTAAAACATGTAATCTAAATTAGCATTTTTATTTTCAGAAGTGTAAATTAAAAATATATAGTAAAATTTGTAATAACATTTATAAATTTAGATTATATATTAACTTAATAAAATTATAATTATTATAATTTATAATATAATATCGATAAAAAAAATACAATAAACTCACCCATACACAAGCATACCTGAGTTTTCACTTGTGTTTCTCTGTTTCCATATTCATATACAGCCATTTTTATGCCGAGAACAACGAAATGCTTTTAGAGAGTAAAAAAAAGAAACGAAAAACATTATATTAAAAAGCATTCAGTAACAAGATATTATTATATATACAAGTTGGCTTAATTTCTGAAGCCCGTATATTATACAGTTGAAAATTGTAGCAAAATATGATTGGATGATGTTTCATCATTTGTGGTTATTGTTCATCCGCAGTAAAATCAGGTTCTGCAGGCTTCTGAAAAAGCATGGGGGGTAATCTCTCTGCCACCCTACCCTTCTTTGCACCATTATTGCGGCGTAGCAATGTAAGTGCATTAGCAGCAAACCTTGAAGCATATATTGTAGCACCAAGGCTAGGTGAGCTTCCACCTGATTTAGCCAACACATTTTGCAGTCGATTCTCGTCTTCAACCAGGGATTCTTCAAGCTTCCTCTTACTATAGCGCCGCCATGCAGCTTGAATGAAACACGCAGCCCACGACCGCCATTGTTGCGAGTAGAACCTGAAAGTGTGGCGTAGCTGCTTGCTGTGAAGGCGCCGAAACTGTGATGCCACGAACTTCAAGTCATCAGCTTTGAGGGCGAAGGCTTCCACTTCTGAAAGAGTTTGGACTGTTCTGGTTGAGGTGGGAAGGTTGGATGACGAATGGGGATCCAAGGCCCACGTCAGAAGCTCCTCTCCACAGAAGTCGCCAGCTTTCAGATACTCGGAGTTGAAGAAACCGGTTCTTCCACCGTTAGTTGTTATGGTCAATAACTTCCCACGCATTATGAACAGCATCTCATCAACTGGGTCTCCTTCCCTCACAATGTAGCTTTCTTCAGTGAAAAGCACCGGCTTCAGACGGTCACACATTGCATCCAAAAGTTGGTCATCCATCGTCTCAAACATTGGCACCTTAAGTTCACACAACACACAATATTGGGTTGGTTAGTTCTAATATTCAAAATAAACCAGGTAATAAAATAAAGTTTGCGTCCATTTATATATTATAAAAAAATTTTGTTAGGATAAATTTTAAATAGTTTTAATACTATATTAAAAAGTAGACTTTTAAGTTTAATTTAACCTTTTAAATTGGCTAACAAGGTAACACACTATAAAATATCTTATCTTTGGTCAATGTGAGATCTCCAACATTTTCTATTATCAATGTCAGAAACTAATGCCAGAAAAGTTGCGGAATGCTAGAAACTAATTTTGAATAAAAAATAACTATTAGGACATTTCCATTGCAGGTCAGAAGTTTATGACCTGGTCTTGTTAGACCTCCCATTGAAGTATAAGAATGAAAAAAATACTTGTCTTAAAAACATCAACAACTAGATAAAATATTAAGTGAGTTTTATCAGATTCTTCTATCAGAGTAAAAACATCTATTGAATAATGTGGTGTTTAATGGAGATTGAATACTTCATGAAAGCTTCTTAAAGGTATTCAATGGGTATTCATGTAATTCTTTATATTTGTAAATGTTAAAGCACAATTATATAATTCTAAGAGTTATTTTCAATCTTTACTTTGCTGTTTTAGATTGGTTTTATACTACACAATTTTGCTCTTCTAGAATACCACCAACATTTTGGAAAAGAGATATTCAACAAAAGTAAGAAATTCGCAATCACTACACATAGGTGATTGGTTCAAAATCTGTGGATGATAACAGCAGAAAAGGAGTAAAGATTAAAAAAATGTATGAAGGGGACAAGGGGCACTTACTCTCATCAGCAAAGCCAAACAAAGATGTCGCTTAATGTCTCTTCTTAAATCCTTGGGAAGATTACGAACCAAATTGTCTTCATCCACACCTCTGGTTTCTTGCCATTTGTACTGCTCATATCGTCTGATTCGCACTCGCAGGCCATCAGGAAGCAATCGGTGAGACATCCACTGTTCTGCATCCCTCCTCTTTACTCTCATCTCCTCCAATCTTGTGGTTGTTGACTGCAAATATGTCTGTTTCAAAACAAGTATAATTGGTCAAAAAACTATAGAAAATATAACAGAATCACTCAGTAAACTCTATTCTTATTAACTATACTCTCTTCTTATCAAACTGTTTTACCTCTAGTAAACTCATAACTAACTTTTATTGCTTGTTGTAACATTTTTTATTTTAAGCCACCATAAAGATACAAGAATTGCTTAACTTATGAATCACCACAACAAGAATTGTAGAAATGTGATGAAAAAGCCATGGAGATCAAACGTTTGGGTATGATTAGAAGATGGATAAGAAAACTTGGTTTGGCAGTTGTTCCATGGAAATCTCATAATTCAACTAGGATATCTTAATTCAACTAGCAACATAAAAAGATTTACTGACCTTACAGAAGAATAGTATTCAAAGAAGGAAAAGATAAAGACAAGAAAGTATATGTAGCGCTTGCAATAAATGTACTACAAAATCCAAAATTAATAAATAGTATATGTCAGCTACATTGCATGATTAGTGAATTTTTTGTTTTGTATTTAACTGTCATTAACCATTTATACTCTCACCCTTCACATAATTTTAACTAGTTTAAATATATACTTTATTATGATGTAGCAATGAAAATGGTAAAATGGAAAATCTAATAAACATTTTATTAAAATAAACAAAATTATTGCATTTCGTAGTTTCTCCAAAAGAACCTTCAACTACCCTAAAAAGGAACTAACGGAGTATTTGGTACGAACCTGCATATTTCCAATGAGGAATGAAAATAACACCAAACCAGATACAGAAATGAAAACTGCAAAGCATATTTCCCAAACATAGGTACTTGTTCCCAGATTCTGACCAAGAGAACTGCAATAAAAAGATACAGAATATTAGATAATAACTTTGGTAATAATATGCTCAAGCTTAAAATTTAAAAGACATACACTCATGCTGGCTGAGAATCCCCACCCCAGGTAGCATTTTTATT
Source organism: Phaseolus lunatus (assembly GCA_013389735.1). Taxonomy (NCBI): domain Eukaryota; kingdom Viridiplantae; phylum Streptophyta; class Magnoliopsida; order Fabales; family Fabaceae; genus Phaseolus; species Phaseolus lunatus. The sequence continues at coordinate 7,548,587 of CM023857.1, forward strand.
GAGCAATTAAACAGATTCAAAATCGAAGTGTAAATCATTTTCCAGCCTTCAGCACATCAGATTAATCAACCAGTACATTAATTTAACTGATGATCCATTCTTTATCTATCTACAAATATTATGTGCCCAACCACTTCTTGCAGACAAAAACACATGGTCCAGAAGATGCATGCAAACACTTTGAAAAATTATCCAGCATAATAGGGAACTATCATAAACATTTCTATGCTTTGAGCGCATGCACACTTATAAAATCCATGCAGTGCAACAGTACAAAAAATACTCTTTTTATTGCACATCAAATCCCAAAAGAAGCCACAAAATCATAAACTTATTGTAACATAATAGTTTACCTCAAACCTGAATTCATAACATAAAATAAAAATCAAAGAATCGCACCTCAAATTTTTTAAGCCCCACCAAAAGCAGTAAAAGAATTTTTGTGGAAAATCTCTTGACTCCACAACACCGGATTGAAGAGCATCAAGGAACATTCCAAAATCAAAGAGATTTTTATCTTCGTTCTGAATTGGGCAAGAAGTATTCAGGAATGTCGAAATTTTGCTCAACCCACCCCAATAATCATTACAATACATGTCTGCCTTGTTACACACTGTTGTATTACTTCGACAGGCTTCTTGCCAACATGTGGTTTCTCGTTCTATAGAAAACAAGTACCAAAAGGCACCAACAACCTGAAAAAGCAATTAACTCAGCAATCACAAAGAAATGCAAGTGACATCAATTCAAATTTTCAAACTTTCACTAATATTATGTTTTGTAAGAAAAATGCAAATTTGATGTGTCATATTTAAACATGCAATACTAGGAACAAAAACAAAAAGGTACATGGTAACTACAATATACATAGATACCTCAAAAGTATGAACACATACAACAGGCAACGACGTGAATACTTATTCGCAAAATTTGGAAGTATTGTCTCACACCTGACACAAAATGCCTAAAATGTGTCCAACACAGGCACATCAACAACATATTTTACTGTATATAAATGCTGAATAAGAGATCATTAGCAACCTGCTGATCACAAAATTAAATTTATCTAATTTGACATAAAGAGAAGCAAGAGAATTTATTTGGCGTTCTCAAACACAACTAGTAAACTTAACCTTTCAAGTTGCATCTCTATTTAAGGAGCTTCAAGGTTGTTGGTGGTATTCCAGAGGAAATGTTGGTATTTAAAACTCAAGGAACATAATTTCTACAAAATTGTGTAGAAAAATTTAGAGTAAGAGAAAGATAATTTGGGAACTGAAATTATCTCTGTTTTGATTTCTTTTTTCCCTACTTTTGCTTACATCTTGTAGCACATTCAAAGACATCTGAAAAATAACTCTAAGAATTTAACAGTACTCTAACATTTAGAAATATAGGGTCACATCATGAATACCATTAAATACTTGTAAGAAGCCTTCGTTAAGTATTCAATCTTCCATTAAACACTTATGACAGCATATTAACAAATGTATACTTTAACATTTCCAGGATTACTGTGACCATACATATTACAGTTTTTTTAGGAATAAAAAGAGGCAAGAAATGTTATTAATAGGTACAATCATAAACATGTTTGATTTGAATTTAATATTACTAAGAGTCTGTTTTAAAATCCAATTTTCCCATGGAAAAGAAAACATACCCACCTCTCACCAGGGGAATGGAAATCAAATAAACCATTGAATTCCACTGGACAGTAGGGTTTACAATTCACTGGAGGGAGAGATGATAGAAATCTTGTAATTACCTAGACATGTGGAAGCAGGCAAGAGAGGAAACTCTGCTAGAAAAGAGTGGAATAAAATGTAAGAGTTGGCTTAGGAGAGATAGGAAGAATTGTATGGAGATGGTCGTTCCCAAAGCTAGGACTCTTTAGAAACTTCTCTATTCTGCAATTTTCATTTTAACCATTCCTATCATAAACTAGCCAATTCAATCTTCAAATGTCTGCATCTAATAATCTATATGTCTGTTATGCAACTAGCATAGCATACAGAAGTGGCAAGTGTAGATCCCAACCCACTTACACATGTACACACATAGCCTCCGCAGAAAAACCATAAATTTTTAATGAACTGATAAGACAAAATGAAATTGTTATTGACAGAACATCACTCCCACTACCAAACAAATAGCAAGTAAATAACACAAACAAATACCTATGTGAAAGCAATGTTAGCAAAATTCATTTTCGATACACATAAATAAAAGCATATATCGTAAACTTACATGACTTGCAAGCATGTAAAGAAAGAGATTAAATGCAGCTCCAGCCCAAGCAGTTTCAGTGAGAATGCCAGAGGCTCTTGTAACTTCTCTATATAATGGAATGACCCGCAATAAACGAGGCACATATTGGAAGAAGACAACAAATTTCAGCAAGTTCTTGGTATTAAGTGATTTAAAACCACTCATCTTTGGAATGATAACTAGAATCACCACCTAGCAATATTATAACAAGCCTTGAGTCAATAAGATCACAAATGAACCCAACAACAATGTAAAATTGAATCTACACTAAGATGTTAGAGGGGCATAGACAATGTGAAAGTATCCGTACCTGTGGGAGGGGAAGAACAGCAAGAATGTCAACTAAGAAATATGATGATAGATACTTCCTTGCTATTGCCCAAGAATCTTCAACCAAAACACCTCTTCCAAATACACGAGAAGAGGGAGCAATGAATCCAGTACGAAATTGGAAAATCATGTGGATTATATAAAAAGCATCAGAGAAAGATCTTAAGACAGTTGCTGTAATCTCCATCTTACTGTCCAGTGAAAGACATTTTTTCTCATCATCAATAACCGGGACATAAAAGAACAAAGGATCCAGTGATACTGCGATAACACATAATAATACAAAAATCTTGTTCCACCTTTGAAGGAATGGGCCCTGTGGATCAAGTATTTTCTTTCTAGAACTAAAACTTCTAGAAAGAGCACTACTATAGGGAAAAGATTTTAATGATGTTCTGAAGCTTTTTATCCTATCAGAACCCGATTCCAATCCATTTTGAAACTTCTCAGAAACTGAACTTAATGTCGTTCTAAATATCCCCGAGTGTGCAATTTTAATCTCAGAATAATTGCTCTCAGAACTCTTCTCCAAATTCCAATCCCTAAACCTGAACATCACATAAATATTAAACGATGAATAAATGGCAATATAAACTTAGTTAATATGTGATATTCCTACCAAAAGATGTCTTCCATATAAATGCTGATTAAGGCAAAAAAAACTTCTATAATATAAGGTTGATAATTTGGAAATGTCGAAACGCTTTGATTTGGAGAAGTGGTAACTGAATTGTGACTCTTACCCTCAACCGCAAGAATGAAAAATACATGCTACGGATAAAAAGTAGAATGCTTCTAACATTTTCATAGACAGCAACATAAAATCAGTGAGAGTAAATAAGGCACGCATCATCAAACTAACCTAACAAACTTCTCTTGTTGTGCAGTGCTCATAATTGTAGCCTACTTCAAAAACAATGCAGCAGAACCAGCCTTGTAAATCTCATTGAATACCTCCTTCATGCACCACACTCCCTACCTCCTGAAATAAATAAGAGACAATGACAATCAGACACTTCATTTCTCAAGCAAAACACAAACCCCACCATAACTATATCAAAAAATACAAACCGGTGAAATTAAATTAAATTTGTAACGATAAAACAAATCAAATTTGTGATACCCAAAAATATAGTTCTAAAGATTGATTGTATCTGCTATAGCCCAAAAGGGAAAGATTCCATTAAAAACAATCACCCAATCTTTGTTTTTTTAAAGGAACTTTTTTCGAAACCAAACTCGTTGAAAATAACTAACATGTTGACGTTGGTTAAACTCCCAGATTTCGACCAAGCAGTGGTGAAGTAGAAAAGGAAGTAATGGCATATAAACAGTGGAGAAAAATAACAAGGGGCGGTCAAGTATGCGGAGCAGTAACAGAGCGAGAACTCCAACGGGAAAAAAACAAAGAAAACAGAGAAAGCACGAACTATAAAACTGAAAAGTCTGAACCAGTTTATGATGGAAAATGAAGATAGAGAGAAAGAAGAAGAGGAACTGAATGAAGCGTAGGAGGGGCTTTGAAAGCAGATTGAAAGTGAAGAGGGAATGAAGAAGGGGAAGCAGAAAGAAGAGACGAAGGTTCGAGGAAAGGAGCGAGGAAGTGACAGTTACTACACCAAGTGGGTTAGATTTTTTGCATTCAAAGTTAATTTGTGATGAAAGATTGGGTTTTTACAGATACTGAGAGGGAAAGGGAGGGCGAGGGAGTGTTTGTTTGGTGTGTGAATGGGGATGATGAGACAAGACAATTCATGTGAGTGGTCGGTCCCACTGAAGTTTAAAGTTTAAATTGTTAAATACGTTATTTTTGTCGCGTTTGTGTGTCGTGCGTTTATTCTGTTCTGGTGTCCGTTGACAACAGGGGTCAATCAAAGTCCTGTTGGATGTCTCGCAATTAATAAAGGCTGTAAGAAATTCCTTTTCCAAAGTAGCAAGATTGGAAAAATATTTAATAATGTATTATTTAACTATTTATTATTTATTATTTAATTGTTTATAATCATAGTTAAAATTTAATTCTAAATAACTGGATTTTGATTTTCATTTTGATTAATTATCATAGGTTCCTCTTCATTATGAATTTTAAAAAATAACAAAAAACAATTAAAATATTACTTTTTTAAAATATTTTTTCATTAAATATCTTTTTCATATTTACTTCAATAAAATAAATTTTATAAATGTCATTAGATTAAAATTAAAGATATTAATTCAATTTTAAAACTTCTTTTACACTTAAAAAATATATATCTTACATCTAATTATAACAATTTAATTTTGTGTGTATATATATTTATACATGTCACCATTTTGGATAAAACTTTTTTTTTAAAGAAAATTTCTTCTTTCCTTATACTCTACCTTTGGAGTGGTTTAGTCTCTTTACATTTGACCTCATTTACTTTGACTTCAATTTGGCCTGAAGTCATTTGTTAAACATTGTAGTTGCTTTCTTTTGGTCTCTCTATCTTGTAGATATACCTTCTGCATTCTCAAGATTTAAGCAGAACATTGTTAAATGAGTAGACGAACCAACGCCCATAAAACAATCTCATGATATAAGCATCTATATTTTTTATAATAACAAACACTATAAGGTGTGTTGTGATATGAGAAAGTTCTCTTATGTGTGGTACAAGTTTAAACAAAAAAAATAGAGTAAATGAGCAAGACTCATTATACAATACACCAACAAAAAAGGTTGTTAGACGAAATAAATAACACATGTTCATAACGTTTGACGATCCAATATTCATGCTCATTCTCTAAACACCTAAGATATTCAAGAGAACATTGAAAATAAAGAAGTTGTGCATATAAGAAAATATCACATCAAGATGAAGCTCTAGTCTTACAAAGGACTTATCAGACAAAGCTCGTGAAAAGCTCATATCAGATGGTGGATCAAACAATAAAATTAAGAATTATCACATTAGACGATCCTAGTGTTGATGAACTCATTGAAGCTCATATCAGACGAACCCCTTGAACAACAGAAGGAAGATGCACAAGTTCACAAGCATAACACACACGTTGAAATTATACACATATCAAACGATACAAGCATCGTCAAAGCTTCAGATGAAACACTGTCAGGGATGTGTTCATGCTTGATCTTTACATTCTTAGAATGTTTTATGACAATGTCTATTTAATTATAAATCTTATTTGATAATTCTTGAATTATATTTTACAAATAAGATTATTGGATTAAATGTTTTTGGAAAAAAATTGACTAGACAGTATTACACGGTAAAAGCCTTCGAAAAAATGATTATGAATGTTTTCTATATCAAAGGTCTTTCGAAATATGATTAGTGAAATAATATCAGGTTGAAAGTAATTATGCTACAACATTCTAAATCAATATTAACTTAGAAAGTATTTGAAAATAATTTAATTGATAAATGTCTGAGAAAAGAAAGCTTAGATAATTTACATATATTGAAAGATATTGTTGCAATGATACCTGTGATTTAATTCGTAAAATACATTATTCATTGATACTTATTTTGTTCTCAGAAACTATCGAATGGACTTAAAACGTGTATAGAACAAAAAGTCAAAGTTTCAGTTCTCAGTGGTAGAAAAATGATGAAGTTGATAAGCGAGATTTGCGTCAATCAAGAGTCAAGAAACATCAAGAGGACTTAGACAAAGGAATACAATATGCTAAGTACTCTGGTGAAGTTTCAAGATAAGAAATCGCATTAAAGACGTACACTTGAAGTTTCCTATTTCAGCGTTTGATACAAAAGAGGAGATGAACAGTGCAAATATAGAAATATCCAAGTCTATATATGATCAGAGCTCAATGGTCAAAGTTCATATAGATAGTGAAATAGGAAACTACTATGAAGATCAATTAGAGCAATAGTTTCGATGTCAAGGGTCTAACAACTACTATGAAGAGAAGAAACCTTAAAGCTACAACGTATACATTTCATAAGTCTATATAAAACCTCGAGGGTGAAAAATAAAAAGAAGGATGTACGAACATGCATCATATGAAACATTCAAGAGTACAGAAAAGCTTGTTTTAGTTGTGCTTAGAATTATGCTTATACATTTTCACATCCGCTAGTGAAGAGCAAATCTATGAGATTTGGGTTTTGAGCGTAACCATTGTAAATCCTTCACTATTGTGAAGTATACCCTGTGAGCCTTCATTTTTCTCTCTAAATGAGGGTTTACTAATTGTATTGAGAGGTCATTGATCTCAATGGGAGATTAGGGTTGTGTATCTAGAGAGGTTAGAATACTTGGTGCATCTAAAGAGGTTAAAATACTTGGTGTTTCTAAAGAGGTTAAAATACTTGGTGTACCTTGAAAGGTTAGAATAATTGGAGAACCTAAGGTTGAGAATACTATGTAAACCTACATAGGTGTAGAATAATAGTGTACTTGGAGAGGTAGAGAATACTTGGTGAAAGACTTTTAAGTGGGTTACTCAATGGGACTAGATGTAGTCCTTGTTGCTAGGTGAACTAGTATAAAATTAGGTGTATCTCTCTCTATATATATACTCCTTGTTTGTTTACTTTCTTCATTTCTAATATTCTGCAAATTGAGTTTAGGCTCCATTCAACCCCCTTTCATGTCAATTGAACCTTCAACTGGTTTTAGAACTAACCTCAGAGTTTAGTTCCTAATAGGACTAAAGGCAACACCTTTGGTGCATTAAATGGAATCCGAGACAAAAACCACAGACAAACCACCACTTTTCAAGGGAGAGAAGTGTGAACTTTGGAAGGAAAAAATGATAATTTTTCTGAACTACATAGATGAAAATTTGTTGACCACCATCTACGAAGGCATTCCATCTTTACTTGATTGCTCCAGAGAACTACTACCAAGAGATTCCTTGAGTGATCAAGAAACATGTAGATATCAAATCAATGTCAAGGCTAGATATATGCTTATATGTGCTCTATCTGAAGAGGAATTAATAAAAGTTATTTTTATAACTAGTGCCAGAGAAATGTGGGAGACCATTGCTCTACCACACAAAGGATCAAAAAGTAATCCAGAATCATTTGAGACCGAGTTTAATCATATTTGTCTAATGTAGACAATTTGGGATTAGAAGAAATGGATAAGGGTACATGTGATAATTCGATATCAGATTCTTTGGAAAGTTTTTGTTCTGATGACTACAACAAAGAGGTAAATCTTCTTGATTTATGTTCTCTTATAGAAATATATCAAGAAACCATAATCATAAATAACCAACTAGCATTTCCATATAAGACTAAGAAAGGAATATCGGAATGCATGTAATGAAATTGAGCCTATTAAAAAGGAAAATCTTGATCTAAAATAAAAATTCAAAATTCAAAATATAAATCTTGAAAAGTCTAACATAGAAATAATCATGCCTAAAGTAGACAAAAATCCTTTTGACCAAATTCTAGACTATACTATAAAGAAAACAATAACTCTGAAAATGTCATTAATATAAATGCCTTGATTAAAAATCTAGAGAATCCCTTAAAACAATATTTGGTTATGAAAATAAAAAAATTATATATTTAAAAATGAATCTATAAGTGTTGTCTCTAAAGCTCCTGCAAATGAAATCTCCAAAGTTCTTCAAAACAAGAATCCCTGGAGAAAAACTAACACAAAAGGACCCAATCAAGTATGGGTATCAAGAAAAAAAATTCATCCTTTTGCAGGCTTTAAGGATACTCACAAGACGATAAGAAAGAGTCATTCCAAATCATTTTCTAACCATTGAGATCTTCAAACTCATATATCACATCTTCTTATGTCTGACTAGCATGATCATATTAAGGCAATTGCTTCCTGCACCCAATCAATTGCTTCCTGCACGCAATGAAAATTTTAAAATCCCATTTTACCCTTTTTCACACAATTGCTTACGGATTTCAATATCCGGAAGTCATTTTTATACATTCCGGATTTTGAAATCCGGAAGCTCATTTTCATATTTCATTTAAGCTTCCGGATGGTCATATCCGGAAGTGAACTATGAGTTCTGGATTTTCATATCCGGAATGGTGTGCTGTAAATGGTACTAAGGATTCAGATCCGGAACTCATTTATGTTTGCTTACGGATTTTGACATCCGGAAGATCATTTATACTGTCCAAATAAGCTTCCGGATGGTGAAATCCAGAAGTGATATATTAGTTCTGGATTTATATATCCGGAACTTTGTAATTTGACTTACGGATATAAATATCTGGAAGGAAAAAATTTAAAATCACTAAGGACAAAATGGATATTTCACATGAGTGTGTTGGGTGCATGAAGCAAATGATTGGGTGCAGGAAGCAATTGCCTCATATTAAATGCACTTCATGTAACATTAAATGTTAATATCCCCTTTAAACAACATTTTGATAATTGAAAAAATACTTATGAGACCTAGGTTAGAGAACTTTTTATTAAAAAAAAAAAGTAAAAATGAATATTGTACACAAAAGTAACAAGACCAAAGTTGACATACACTTTAAAATGGTTGTTAAACAAAACAATTTTAATTCATATCCCAAAATATATTTGACGTTAACATGCTTGCATGGATCATCTAGATATGTAAAAGATGAAAACATTTTCTCCAACACAAAATAAACTCATAATATTTTTGTTAAAATACAACACATAAGTTTAAAGACTTTGTACTTATCATCTGAGTGAGACTTCACTCATCAGACGAAGAAAAACAAGATATTATATCATCTATCATACAAAATACTTGCACCTTAGATAATTTTTTATTGTTTTCAATACACATCGTATTACACTTTGTGAAAAGTTCTTAATCAAAGCTTATGGGTCGTTGAAATTTGCTCTACTTCTATTTTTCAATAAAAAAAATTATTTAATATATATTTGAATAAATACGCGCCTCCTACCAACTTTTGGTAAGGAATTGGAAAAGCATTCCTCGATATACCGTGCCACTGACAAAAAGACTCGTTCGCAAGTTGCTACGGACGCCCAAAAATACTTTCTTTGCCACAAAAGTGTCAAAGAAAGAAGAACATGCATTCATGTCAACATGTCAACAACACCCAAAACATCCAATTCAACAGTTTCAAGTGCACCAAGCAAAAGAAATTATAGGCTTGAAAAATGACAACTTGGCTCGACACGAAAGAGTTCAACACAATCCAATTGAGCAAATACATGCTAAAATAAAACCAAAGCATTTGGCGACCTTTAAAGTTAACTTGGTATTTCACCACATTGACCAGCAGAGTTTGCCTTCCTAAAAAATGCAACAGTTACCTCACATTGACCATCATGATTTGGCTCCTCATTCGGATATACTAGAATTCTCACAAAATTACATTATCCAGGAGATTATGTTATCTTCAAACTCAGCAATGGGTTCCTCCAATATCTTCAAAATCAGCGATTTCACTTCATTGACCATTATGGCTGGGCTTCCATGTCCAGATCAACAGTTACCCCAGCTCTTCGATAATTGGTTTTATCCTCTGCTCTTTTTCTTCTTTTTTCTATTTTGGCTACTTTTGTGACTTCGTTATAAAATAAACTACGATTTTTTTTCCCAGGATAACACGAGATGAGTTATGGTTGAGCAGATTCGCCACCTCATCTAGAATAAGATGCCATTTTCAAGTTAAAGTTGATAGTCCCGCGCTGAACTCTTGTTTGAGCAGATGATGATAATCAAGAGCACCTAACATGAGCTTCAAATAACAAGTATAAGAAAAAAATGTGTACAAGGACATTTTCTATCTCCCAGGCTGTCAAGGCAAAGGCACAGGAAGTTCCCATTTGGAAAATTGAACCAAGTTCCTGTTTACAATTGATCCGTTGTGCAACCAAAATGTTTCAGCTGAGTGGTGAAATTGCCTCACTTTCCTCTGCAATTCCCACATAATTCCACGCATTGCCGAACAAGGTTCTGAATCCGAAGCATACACCCACCAGCACCTAACTTGTCGACCACGAGCTATTATTCTTTCTATTTCTTCATCTGCAATAATCAAAACAAATAAATTAGATCTAAAGCTTAAAATACCTAAGAGCAAGGGTATTGTGTGGGGAAGTGGAAGCTGCATTTCCACCTGGTATAGATTCCAGGTACTGCAATAGTTCAGGACCCATTCGACTAGATGGCCATTTTATTGATATCTGACTGTAATCAATGACATTCTGGAATGGCAATTCTGTTTGATCTGATAATATAACTGGAACACATTCCTGTCAAATGCAATATGGATTGCTTCTCATGTAAGTCGGTCTTCTCAAGAGAGATACACATAAGGAGGGGGAGAATTAAATACCACAAAAAAGGACTCATAAAACCGAAGTGTCCAAGATGACTCTCCACGTGGGGCGAGGCAAAACTTAGAATTGCGTAGGTGTTCAAAATATTCTTTCCTTGCCAGCTTGTCAGGTCCACTGAATTTTAAATCTGGACATTCCAACTGTTTATACCATCAATACTGCTTAATATATTTTTTAGTAGGCAAAGATTCATTTTAAACAAGCATAAGCACTATCTTAATCCATCCAGTTACTAAAGAGTATTTACAGACATAAGAGCATATCCACAATGGCATATAAAGGATAGCAACAGTTAATTTTTTTCCTTTACGAATATTATGGTGAAACAAAGTTGTTTGACATACAACTAAAACATATACATAATCAGTATAAATAAACCAATAATTTTGCAACATTCAATAGGAATGAAGTTCTTTCAAAATCTAATTGAATCGACATGAGGATTGTAAATGATAATCAGAATTTGTCAGCCACTGCAAGGTTCGCATTAGCATCACATTCACTGATTTTGTAATTTAGTAGAATTCAAAAATGAAAAAAGAAATCCTTAGAGATAATCTGACAAATGTTGATGGCAAAATTTCACTCAGAGAACCAACCAAGCACAGAAGATGACATACCTTCTCTGGAAACTGCTTTGCAAGCTCTATAAGCTTAAGCCGACCAGCTTTTCCTTGTGCACGTCCTAAATAATTAGCTAAGTACTTCCTTTTAGGCAGAGGCAGAGGCTGGACCACGGTGGCCCCAGTTTTAGTCATACCATCATCAACATTACCTGGAATGATTATATCTTTCCATGTATTAAAGGCACTTGTATCTCTCTTATCAGTCCGATCCCCCTACATTGGCAGCCAAAGAACAAACTTTTAGTTCAAGGAACCTCTCATATTAAATTGATGGAACATGTTATGAACAGAAAGCGAAAAGGAAAGAACAATTTTGTTAACTAAAAGTAGGAGATAATATTTCCGCTTCAATCATAACTTTTTTTAAATTACTCTAATAATTTTTATTACTATTACTAATATAATAAAAATATACAGTAACAAATCAATATTTATAGCTTAAAAATATATCATCACTAATCAATTATTAGTTATTAAAGAGCTATTATATAGTTTTAATACTATTATTAATATCAGTATATGATAAAATCAGTTGATCACTGGAAAATGTATAATATCTAAAAAAACACTATATTTAGCACTAAAAGTATATAACAGAAAAAAAATACTTAATACACATTAGAATGAAAAAAAAAGATACTAAAATATTATATTATAGTTACACAAGAACTTGCAAAATACATTGCATTACAGCAATCAAGGTTACATGGAGATCTGAATCGTGAATCACCGAGCTATTTTTTGCATAGCAAAATTCAGGTGCAGTGAAATATTATTTCAAATATATCTTATAGATGATATATGCTTTTCAATGTAAATAATTTAAAGAAGAAAGATAAATTGTTGAATCGTATTGGTGATATGAGATTACATAAATACATTCGGGTATTGTGAGATACAAAGTCATTTAAGATTAATCTTGTGATACCAATCGTAAAGAGAATCTGATAACTAGGATAACAATACATATTAAAGTAGTAGGTTTTAGAATGAAAAATCGATGTTTGTTAAATCTTAAAACATAAATATTAAGAGAGAGAGAAAGTAATGCTCTCTGAAAACCACACAAGAACATAGATATAGAGATGCTCCAGCTAATGCATGAGAGCTTCTTCATGTTTGAAGTCCTCTCTTCTATATTCAAAAAATAAGCACTGAAGAATATACAATATCCGAAAATCACAAATTGAATCACTAATACTGATACAGGACCAGAAATACCATGTATAAATACATCAGAGCCTTGTACGAATGAGACACTACTCTATTCTCACAAGGTTTACTGATCTGAATGCCTCCCCTCTACCTTAGTATCCTCCTATGTATGGATATGATGGGCCTGGCCATGGCATCCCTCTAACTTATCCCTTTTCCTAAAGATAAGGTTAAGGATAAATAATAAAAAATATAAAGATACAAAAGGATAACTAGCTAATTCCTATTTTTCTACACAAAGATTAATAAAAGGATAGATAACTAATTTCTATTATTCTGGACAAGGACAAATAAAACAAAAATTAAAGTATACCTAGAAACTCACAATCTAGCAAGTATGGGAGATCTGATCAAGCAAATGCAAAACACGGAACAGGGAGATGTTTGTGCATGTCAATAATGATAGTTTTTTGTATATGCATAATTCTTCGAAGTTGAGTTCCTATCCTCATGTTGTGTTCTTTTATCACCATCTGATCTTCGAGTCAACGTTGGTTCCAGGGAATTATTCAATATTCATTCAGCAAACTAAACACCCTCTTAACAGGGCTAAGCTTTTAAGCAATGCCCCACCAGTATAGAAAAAATAGACAGAATTTTGTGTCATTTCTTCTGAGGATGCATCTAGCCTTGTACACAACCCAAATAAAACATAAACACGTTGAAAAATCAAGTACTGTTCCCACAGAACAGGATGTGCTATCAGCTTTACTTGTTCTTGAAACTTGATCATTCCAAAGCTTATTCTTATCAATAATTACCATCACTAAGAAATTTACAGTTGCAATACTCTAAAACCAAATTCTTCATGTCTTTCAAGTATTCAGTCAGGACTAGGAAAAGAAACAAATTTACTTAGCATAGCAAAAGTAGTGTTCTGGTTCAAAAGATTAAATGCCTTCAAACCAAAGTAATCAAGTTGACCCATTACTCAGAGTAAGAGATGTATTTATAAGCTCTAGGTACTTGTCTTTTATGTTCTAAATCTTAACTAATATTATCTAATATTTAAAGTTTATATCTTCCTAAGCTAATTTCAAGAACCACTAGTAGATATTCCTTTATATTTTGCTAAGATTTGGGTAGTTTTATTGAATCTCTCTATTAATAATAATAAATAATAGGTCCTATAACCGATTTTAGACAAGTTACATTCCCTATTATTAGGATATTAGACCAAATACATGTACATAGTCTCCCAGCCTCAAGCTTAGTAGATGAGGCGAAGGGGTTTATCTAGCAAAAAACCAAGAAATAAATTATGATTTAGTTGTGTTTAATCAGTTTAAAGCCCTAGTCTTCCTTATTGTCTTGCCCTGATTTAAATTATCGTACAAGTTTACCAATTCAGTAATAAAATCACCAGTCATGCTGGGTGCGGCTGGTCAACAAAAATTCAACCAGTCGACCTAGTTGCATGGTTGATAAGCAAAAAAACTCTTCATATTCCAAAGAACATGTCACAATCAAAATTTTTTATGTCGTCTCAAAGGATTGGTCTTAATACGAATACATCATGTGGCAATTTTTTTTATGTCGTCTCAAAAGGTTAGTCTTACCCTTCAATTTTTGTTGCCACCCTTCAGGTCGGTCTTATGCCTTTTAATTTTTGCAGTCGCCTCATGGATCTGTCTTACGCCTTTCAATTTTTCCAACTGCCACACAGGTCGATCTAACTATTTCAAATTTTTGCGACCGCCTAGTATGTTGGTCCTTCACTTTTTAATTTTTGTGGTTGTGGGTCAATCTTACGCATTGTGGCCACCATGTAGGTCGGTCTTACGCTCTTTAAACAATCAAGGCCTTTTTGGGTTGACTGACAATGCTAGGAATTGGGTTGAACGGTCAAGCCGTTCTTTAGGTCAACTGATGATGCCAGGTATTGGGCTGAACGGTCATGCCCTTTTTCAGATCAACTGGCAATTGGGCTTAACGGTCAAGCCCTTTTTAGGTCAACTGACGATGCCAAGAATTGGGCTGAATGGTCAAGTCCTTCAGCATTGCCATATCCACGCCACTTGGCGCATTCCCTACTTTATTCTAAAGCTTGTTTCAAGCCTTACACACAATTTCATCCCCATAATTGCTAAAGACACAGTCCATTACAATAAACAAGCAGCTTGGTTCACAAACCTAATCTTAGCAGTTCTGATTCGCAAACAAAACAAATAAACAGCAATAATAAGCAAAAAGAGTTCACCTCCGGTGTAAGAATAATAGAACGATTTATATACGTTGCCCATGATTTGAACAAGTGAGCACCAGCTCCACTGAACACAACACAAAGACACATCAAGTATTAGCCATTATGTGCAATGTGGTTTTTTTTTTCATCATACAAGAAAGAACCTTGCTAACCATTGTCTTAAGGAATTAAAATGAGAAAGGTTTTATTAAAAATCATATGGGAGCGCATTAAAAAACCCTGATACAGTACAATTTTCTCCATCGCAAAAAAAAACTTTCCACTTTCAACTTCTTAATCAGTTCCCTAACTACACTAGTTAGCATTTTCCTACAAGAAATAAATAACCCTTTTTACCTGGGGAAAACAAAAATGTGGTTGCGGCCCCCAGATAAGCGAAAATACGGCATTTGGCTTATGACCTGCAAGAAGTTCAGTTAAAACAAAGCAATTGCAATTCCAATTGATGGAATCAAATTAAGACATAATTCAGAATGAATTACTTGGACATAGGTGTTGTTAATTTCTTTGTCGTTAAGGCCACCCATCATGCGCGCACACTTAACATACGACGGGACAAAGAATAGATCCGCTTCCTCCTTCTTCCGCGTCCGTTGCTTCGATTGCAGAAGAAACTTATGTATTTTCACCTACAGATTAATCAACCATTAATTCATTAATAAATTAATTAAGAAAATTGGGAATGGAATTAGTTAATTAGTTAATTAATTAATTACCTGAGTGCCCCACTGACCTTTGAGGCAAGCTTCTTCCGTGACCTTACCGTCGCGACCGTGCAAGAGTTCATTCAAGCCGTTGATTTCTTCAGGTTCGTAGACGTAGATCTTGAGCGACAGCTGCGACTGCCCCCACTGTAACTGCGGGTGTGACACGTGGACGACGCCGGTGGATAGGGTGCAGGGAGAGAGGAGTCGCGTGAAGAAGAAGGTGGTGGCCACGAGGAGGAGGGTTCCGATCTGGTGTGTGCGCGTGCAGAGAGGTTGCTGGTGGTGGTGGTGCGGTGACATTGCTCTCCATTTGTTGGAGGCGCTCATGGAAGATCTTTCGTCGAGTAGGGAAGATGCGAGAAAGGGAAGAGTGTTACCAAGTGGATAAACAAGGAACGACGTCGTCGAACATAACAGCAAGGGACATTCAATATACGTTCACGACTTCATGGATTCCGCTTCAGTGGGACGCAGAGATAAGAAGGGTTTCTCTTTTCCATTTCCCGATTTGATAATACCTGTGAATTAAGGTGTGTATCTCTTTTAGTTGTTTTCTATTTTTTATTAATACTATATTTTATTTTATTTTCTAATTTTTTTTCTGTAATTTTATATGTTATTTTTAATTGACCAATTTTTTCAAAATTAAATTTGTCACTAAATTAGTTATAAGACTGTCGCAAGATTCAATGGTTCAAATGAGATTCAACACTTACTAATACAATAATATTATATTACATAATATTAAAAAATAATATCATAATTTAATAAAACAAACAAAATTAACGCATACCCTTATAAATTTTTAATATTTATAATGAATATAAAAATAAATTAAGTATGTAATAATATCAAGGCAAATACCAGTCAAGGGATACAAGTCTTAATATGATAATCTTATCCTTAATAGCTAAGTTTTGATTATAATAAAAGATTTTATTCATATAAGTTAACTAATTTGATATTAAATCAAACACAAAATGTTAACAACTAGTAAGTCAAGTTTAAAGTATAAACATCGATATCAAATAAAGTCAAAATAAATACATAAAAACTTATGTAAGAAGAGACATGTGCTTAAATTGCTAACAATAGAATGAAGTGTCAAATGACTACGTCAAGAACATACAATTAAATCATCAATAATATTCTTTTAAGAATCAGACTATCTAATACTCGTTTAGATACACTAAATTATCTCTTGGTGAAAAGTTTTGATGAGAAATATAAATTTGAATTAATCTCTGAATTAATTATAAACTTTCTAACATGTATTTTATTCATTCGTGTTTTATTCATTCAGTAAAGTTAAAGTTGTAAGTATGAGAACCGTCTAAGAGTTTTTATAATCTTATAAATGATAAATAGTATGTTTAATTAATTAAAGGTTAAGTGATTAACTGAAGGACAATAAAAGTCGTATGGATTTACTTTCTATATTTATATATGGCATTATTCTCGTTAGTTCATCTTAGTTGAGCTTAGTAGTGAGATCCAAATTGAGTGTTTTCACTTTAAGGTTGAATTGAGTTGTTAGTCTAGACAAAGAGCTTGTGACAATGGGGGGCTCCACCTATTAATAAGACTCGGACGATCAAGTCAGTAAGAACATTCAACTATAAATATCTAAGTAAAATATTTGAGTGTAGGTTACCAGGAAAACTTACCTTTACCCAGGGTCTTAAACCCCTTTTATAGACACTCCTTCAACAATTTTCATCAATGAGAATATAATCTCAACAACCAAAATATAATCTTCAACAACAATATAATTCAACAATAACAACATTCTGTTAGTGTGTACCTATTTCTTTCGCGAACAATCATTCTTAATCGTTTTTACTCGCATTTAATAATTTTACTTCAACTAATTAATTATTCCTCTGTTATTTTAATTATTTTTTTCACGTAGACTTACTAAAAACCTGGGCCGACCTTGCAACGAGTTATTAGGCCCATACCTGGCCCAGGCCAAGCTAGGCATGACTTATACAACCGAGCTGACCATACCTAAGTTCTTAGGCCAAGGTTCCGAACACTCCTGGTCAGTACACAAGCCTCCCAGGCTTAAGCCAAGCTTGACTAGGCGAAGAGGCTATCCAGCGTTGGCAGTTGAAATCATATTTTCCAATAAGGGTAGGTGGGCGCACAATTGTCGAAGCGTTTCTTGATAGGACGTTTTACCACACTGAATTTAGGGCGTACACGTTGCACTTGCATCAACGGTGGAGAAATCCTACCATTTCAACTTCTCCCTTTTTCAAAATAACCCTTCTCACCATCGTTCCCCTGACTTCCACTCTTCCATTCTGCCTCCAAACTTTCTTCCAAAACTCCCTCCCTTTCCTCTTCGCGCCACCGCACGCCACCATCTCTTCACAATCCAAGTATGCCTTTCTCACTTAACTCCATTGATGATTGTTACTCATGTGGTTGATTGCATTTCTAGAAATGTCTCTTAGCTTATACCAATTCGCTTCATTCTGCTCTATCCTGAATTGCATTCGTTATTCTACTTTTTGTGTATGCTCTAGTTGCTTTCGACGATGGACTATAGTTCTGCGTACCCTTGGGCTAAGAAAGAACTCCTAAAAGAGGTCTCTTATTACACCACCCATTTACGAATTAGGGAGTTGAGAGAGGGTAGGTGTGTTCTTAGTAAGACTTTGGAGAGTCACGTTAAGGTAGAAGAGTGCAAGGAAGGGGAACCCATTTGTTGTGATGAGTCATTAGACTCCGAAGGCACATTCTATTTTTTCTATGCTACCTTCTTTAAAAATGTTCGTCTTCGTTTGCCCCTATCCATATTTGAAAAAAGAAATATTGACTGAGCTAAATGTAGCTCCGGCCCAGCTACATCCAAATAGTTGGACATTCATCCGAGCTTTTATAATCTTGTGTTCACAGCTCGGCATTTCACCGATTGTGAAAGTCTTTTTGTATTTTTTTTAGGCCAAACACTTAGGTCGCCAATTGTGGATTTCCCTGAATGATGCCCCTAGAAGAGGTTTGCTCACCCTCTTTCAGTCGTTTTATAAAAATTTTAAAGGTTGATTCCTCAAAATTCGAGCTTTAATAGGAGATTTGTCCTTTCTAGACGATTTTCCCTTATATTGGACACCGACCCTAAATTCCAGAGTGTTTGGCGCTTGGAAGATCTGTCCCCAAAGGACCAAGGGATTTGCAACTTTTTAACAAGTCTGAAAATCGTCTTCGATACCTCCACGTTGTTGACTAAAGAATACCTCCCCGATGCCCTTAAAGCCTACATTGGTACTACTTCTTTCCTACCATTGATAAAATAACTTAGATTAATGCCACTAATCCCTCTTTGACTTTTGCAAATACCATGCTTTCCAATATCAGCAAGGTTGAGCTGGCCGAGCTTACTAGAAAGATGAGGGCGGCTACTAGCTTACCCAAGGAGTCATTGGCACAAAAAAGGAAAGGTCATGTTGTGGTCACAAGGACTTCAACTGACCCGGATGAGCATACCACCTCAAGGCTTGTCTTCAAGAGAAGAAGACCAGCGACCACTCCTCCTATCGAGCATTCTCATTCCAACGATCGAGCTCCACACACAGAAGTTATCACCATTCAGGAGTGCGAGGCCGAGAGCTCAAAGGGGAAAAGCTTGTGGGGCCCCGACTTCGATGTCCCCTCCCATGGCGAAACCTTCTTCATGCCCAGTGAGGACAAAGCTAGACTCATGATTAATGACGAAGATCACCTCCATCATAACACCTTGAAGCTATTCGGGTAGGCATTCGCCATGGCTTGTCTTGTTGATGCTAAGGCAAAAGAGTGCAAGGCAGGCGAGGATCAACAAATTAAGGAGAACATGGAACTCCACAAAGAGGTAGAACATCTCTAAGCTGAGATCGATCGTTGGAGTGGCCTATACTGTGAAGCTGAGCGACTCGAGCTTAGAAAACCCAAGGGGCGTCAAGCTTAACCGAAGAGAGAAGTAAGCTCTTATCAGAAATCGACGAGCTGGAGAAGGAGGTGACCCACAAAGAGGAAGAGCTCATCAAAGCCACCGACTCCTTCAAACAAGACGTGGCTTAGTCCTACCTTATAGGATTTGAGGCAGCCTTAGAGCAAGCGGCAATCATTCACCTGGTCGTAGATCTTTCTGAACTCGATCGAGGTAAAACTGTGGTTGATGGCCAAATTATAGGGGAATAACTCAAACATTTATGGATTGTAATCCTTATTATTTCCAACTTTGTTATCGCTTTCAATATTGAACCTCTTACACCTTTAACTCTTTCAATACTTTTAATACTTTAAAATATTATTCTACAGCTTTAGGGAAATATACTTATGCTACTGCGAATGCCCTTACTTACACCGCAATTACTTATGTCATTAAAAATGCATGCACAAAGGCTTTAGCAATTCACCTTTACACCCTGGGCATAGATTAATTAGCATAACAAAAGTTTGGCTAACTTAAGCAAAACTAAACATGAAGAACTACGAAACTTCATCTCAACGGGGGAACTAACCTTTTGATGAATAACATCCTTGTGGTCAAAACAAGTCTACACTTCAACTTTGACTTGTATACTCTTTTTGACAACATAGTTTTGTTTCACAAACCTGGCAAAGGCTTGCCATTGTGAATTCTCTAGATCTTACTTTGCAGAGCGCCTACACGGATATTCACACTTACTCTGAGCTTGGTCGTCTTATCATGCACCATGAATGATTTACCTGTTTAATCAACACTTAGTGTCGGGCGCTTATACTCGGGTTGTTGTGCTTACACGATTTAGGTTGCCTCATTAAATACTTCATCAAAATAGTCTAACTCACAAGGCACCCTTACTCGGATGACCCTATTTATTCCAAGTTGGGTTGTCTTACCCTACACATAGTCGGGTGATTTTTATTCATCTCACAGAGCTCCTAGACTCGGATAATCATTCATACACCGAGTTAACCTGACTTACCATGTGCATAATCGAATGCTTCATTTGTTTGTATTTATTCATCTCACAAAGCGCCTAGACTTGGGTAATCACTCTTACACAAAGTTAGCCCGACTTACCATGTGCATTGTTGAATTATTCATTTATTTGCATTTATTCATCTCATAGAGCACCTAGACTCAGGTAGTTGCTCTTACATCGAGTTAGCCCGACTTACCATGTGCATAGTCAGATTATTCATCTATTTGCATTTGTTCATCTCACAAAGCGTCTATACTCAGGTAATCATTCGTATACTGAGTTATCTCGACTTACCATGTGCATAGTCGGATTATTCATCTATTAATATTTAACTCGTTTCACACATTTTCCAAAGACCAAATTTATTATTGGCGACCTCATTAAAAAACCCTTGATGAGGGAAAAATAGTGTTGCCTCAAACCAAAATACAGTATTCAAAAGAGAAAAAAAAACAACATATGCACCTCAAGTGAAATAGAACTTGAGATTCGTCGCATTCCATGTTCATGGCATGGCTCCACCCTCCAGGGTTTCCAGGTTATATGCGTCGTTTCCTAGTGCCTCGACTACACGAAACAGATCAGTCCACTTCAAAGACAACTTGTTCTCAATCTGGCCAATTCCCTTTCATTTTCTCTAATCTCCTATTTAGTCCCCTCAGTAGGACCTTGTTGGCCGACTCAACTTGCCCTTTCGTTTGTGGGTGTTCCACCGAGGCGAAGATCTGCTTTATCCTGAGTTTTGTACACAAATTTCCCAGTTGTTGGCTAGCAAACTGGGTTCCATTGTCAGATATTAAATGCCACGGAATACCAAATCGACACACAATATTCTTCCATGCAAAATGTTGGACTTTATGAGTTGTGATTTGTGGCATTAACTCAGCTTCAATCCACTTGGTGAAGTACTCAATAGCGACGATTAGGTACTTCATCTGGCTTATGGCCAAAGGAAAAGGGCCCAAGATATCTATTCCCCATGTATGAAAAGACCAGGTTTGCATATCGATCATAATTCCTCAGCGGACGCATGGTGCTAATCAGTGTGCCTTTGACATTGCTCACATTGCAAGACATGCTTTCTGCAGTCCTCCTTCATTGTTGACTAGTAATAACATGCTCGAATCATTTTCAACGAGAACTCTTCCAGTGATGTGACTACCACAAACGCTCTCGTGAAACTCAAACATTATCCGGGTGCACTAGTCTTCACTTACATAAGTAAGGAGTGGATGGGTATAACCATAATGAAATAGGTTTCTCTCTATCAAGGTATATCTTCCCGAGTTCCTCTTGACAATTTTGGCCTTCATAGGCTCAGAGGGCAGCAATCCATCGACGAGATATTGTTTATATGGTGTCAACCAGGTTTCCTCAATCTTGACCTGCATAACCTCGGAGCATTCCTTTTCGAGATCTCCACAAATAGTTATTCTTGGGACCTTTAGTGTATCCTGGACCATCGAACGATGCTTTTCCCCTTGATTCGGATTGATCTGCAAAACCTCCAGGTGATCCACCCCTGACAACTCCTCTGTAGTTGTTATGGGCGACTTCAGGGTCTACTAGATTACTGATCTCTACCGACCTCCCTTTCCTAAACTGCCCAACTTGGACAGTAAGTCTATTCGGGAGTTTTTTTCTCTGGGGACATGGACAACATCAAAAGCAGAGAAAAACTATCTTAAGATTCTTACATACCTAAGGTACAACGCTAGCTATGAGTCTTTAGCTTGATACTTGCCTGTGACTTGCCCGGTTACGAGCAATGAATCACTTTTCACCAACAAGTTATAAGCTCCCAACTCTTTAGCTAGCAACATTCCTGCTATCAAAGCCTCATACTTAGCTTGATTGTTGCTAGCCTTGAACACGAACTTGAGGGCTTCTTCGATTAAGAGTTTGTTTGGTCATTCTAAAATGACCCCAGCTCCACTTCCTTGCTAGTTGGAGGATCCATCAACTGAAAGGACCCATTCATTACCGTTAGGATCAGGTTGGGAGTCCTATGATGAGAGTTCCACCATAAAGTCTGAATATACCTGGCCTTTGATGGGCCCTCGTGGTTCATACTGTATGTCAAACCCAGATAGTTCAATCAGTGGACCATTTGACCTGCAATGTCAGGCTTTTGGAGAACCTTGAGAATGGGCAAGTCGTTCATTACAATCATAGTAAAGCTTTAAAAATAATGTTGCAGTCGTCGAGCTATGAACACCACAACTAGAGCAGCTTTCTCAATAAACTGATACCAAGTTTTGGGTCCCTGCAACACTTTGCTCACAAGATATATCGACTTTTGGGTCTTCTCCTGATTTTGCAAAAGCTAGACATATCTTGCTATGTGCTTTAGCTAAAGAAGAAATATTCAAGGTCCATGCCATTGTCAGTGCTAAGGATATGTGGGAGACCCTAGCATTGCCTCATGAAGGTTCAAATGAGGTAAGGAGAAATAAACTTACTTTACTTAGAACTCAGTATGAGATGTTCACCACGGTGAAGAATGATACTATTAAATCCATGATAGCACGACTCTAGGCCATTTTGAATAATCTTAGGTCTATGGGTACTATCATAAGTTTGTATGACATAAATGGAAACTATCCTTAGAGCGTCTAAGGATGTGGAGTTCATGCCCTTATAGAAACTAGTAGGCATTCTTATCATTCATGAATAAGTTCTACAACAAAATGACAGGATAATGAAAGGTAAGAATCTGGCACTTGAATCTTTGCACAAAGGGAAGAAGATTGAACCTTCTACTGCCTTTAAGGTATATACAATGCATCAGACATTTTAGGGTCTGATGATGAAGATTTCATTTTCATCACCCAAAAGTTCAAAAGGATGTGGAAAAAGAAAAGAAACTTGGGAAATATATTATTAGTATTATTATTATTATTATTATTACTATTATTATTACTCTGAACCGGAGGTTGACAAAAATGACTCTGAGTTTGAGGTTGACGGAAAAGATCTGAGCTCTATTTAAGAAAAAATCTTAGCTTTATTCAAGAAAAAATCTGACCTATTCAAGAAAGTATACACTGTGTCTTTTAATTTGATTCCGAGTTAGAGGATGACGAAAAATCCAGGACAAGGCAAGACCGGGACGAGGGAGAGGGGAAGAGGGAGTTGCACCTATAGGAGAGATTTTATTGAAGAGAACAACTTTTCGTCGAATCTTCATTCGCTACTCCTGCCGCTAAATCTTCATCCGCTGTTCCCGGCAAATCGTAATAGAAAGCTTGCGGATCAATGTAAAGAATAAAAAATAGAAATAAATGTACCTTATTATATATAGATGATCACTAACTTTCATAGGTTAAAATTCTGTTAGATTGGTTAAAGTTCTATTTTTGATATGCATCAGTGTGATTTTATTAAGAGTGCACATATCCGTACATATCCACACATATACATCTAAGGAATCAGAAGTATAGTAGGAGGAAATCTCTGAGGTTGACTCCGAGGAAGATGACTCAAAAGAAGTGAGGTTTCCTGCTTTAACCAGTAACGCACGCATGGTCATGGCACACGGATCTGTGTGGCACAAAAGAAGTAGGCGCGCAACTAAACAGCGCGGCAGTGAGAAAATCATTCCATAATAATAATAATAATTATTTATTATTATAATAATAATTATTATTATTATGACTCTGAGTTTGAGGTTGACGAAAATGACTTCGAGTTCGAGTTTGACGAAGAAGATCTAAGCTTTATTTAAGAAAAAATTTGAGCTTTATTCAAGAAAAAATCTGACCTATTCAAGAAAGTATACAACTGTGTCTTTTAATTTGACTCTGAGTTAGAGGATGATGAAGAATCCAGGACAGGGCAAGGATCGGGAGGAGGGAGAGGGAAAGAGGGAGCTGAACCATAGGATGTAAGAATAGTATGTGGCACCTCACGATTATTTATCTTATTAAATGATCAATTACCATATTTATCTTATTATATTATTGGTAATTACTTGATGGACGTAATTACTCTTACCATAAATAATTAGGGTTTCCCCTTAGGTGTATTATAAATAGAGATTACAAAACAACTAAAGAGACACCCTCATATTCTAACATCACACAGCCGAAACTCATTCCCTAGAGGGATTTTCGAGCCTCTCATCTCTTTCTCTCTCTACCCACATAATTTCATTCCAAGCGATACACCCTAAAGGGGAAACCGATCAAGATCATGTCTTCGTCCCTCAACCATACGATCACAGGTCTACCAGGTATTATTTAATCATTATTCACGTTTCATTATATGATTAAGGAATCCTAATCCAATATTTAGTATCAGTGCGTTTATGTTGCTTAATCGATTCTTCTTTCATTTTCCCTAAATTTGGAAGAAACGAGGATTTTGATTCAACCTATTGATTTTCGATGTTTTTATTCTGATATATTATTGAACCACTTATTTTCGAAAATCCACCTTGATATCATAAAATAAATTTTAATTTTTTTGAGATCCATAATTATTTTAAGATTCCAAAAATTAAATTTTAATATGAATGTTATGTGTTCTTCATAATTTTCGTGAGTATTCCCTTATTTGGAATGGAATTAATTTTGATTCTATGTTCATCATCATTATTTGTTGTTCATATGAATTTTCGAAAATTAGGAATAAAGAATTTTCGGAAATTAATTATTCCCTTAATTAGGAAATTTCGAAAATAATATTTTTCCTTAATTAAAATTTTCGAAATACAATTGATTCCCTTAATTAGGAATGGATTTGATTTGATTGTGTTTTCTTAAAAAAAAATATTAAGTTTGACAAAATTTAAATTAAAATTTTTGCTTAAACTTAATAACAGGAGTCTCCTTTCTGTCCAACGATGATGGGTTATGTCTTGTTATTTGATTCTAATTAAGCACCTTCACTTACTTGTGAGTACACTTAATTATTAAATTTTCACATGACATTTGCCTAAAAACACAACTATTCTATTCTGTCCAATGATGTTTGTTGCACTTGTGTTTTGCAAACTTAATATGTGCATAAGCTTAAATGTTCACTTCTGTCTAAAGATGATGTATCACATTCTTATTGCACATACCTTACTTATAATTGTTCATTATGCTTAAATAATTGGTAATTAACCAAAGTGAAAGCTGTTTGTTTAAGTAGAACCTAATCTAGTCTATTATTTTGATGTTATAATATATTTTATCACAACTTCATTATCATAATGGTTCTTACTTATGCCTGCTTTAGATCTAAGTTTCCCTATGTCACTCTAACTTTTCCTTAGCCTAAGTATCTTAATTCGTGGTCTACCAGCCCCTAATATGGGAATTGAGACCTTGACTGGTGAAAATCATTCTTCTTGGAAAGATTCCTTGATGCTGACTCTTGGGATGCTGGATTTTGATCATGCACTAATTGAAGCTGCTCCTCTTGCCCTCACTGATAAGAGCACTCCTGAAGATAAGATGGCTTATGAGAAATGGCAAAGGAGTAACAAGATGTGTCTTATGCTTATCAAGAATTCCATCAGCCCAATCATCAGAGGAGGCATTCCTGATTCACCTAACGTTAAGGCTTATCTAGCTTCTGTGGAGGAACAATTTCAAGGAACCTCTAAGGCGCATGCTAGTACTCTTATCTTGAAGTTGGTGACTACAAAATATGACGGGCGTACCGGCATTCGCGAGCACATCCTTATGATGAGCGACATGGCCCGTAAACTTAAGGGATTAGCCATGGAGATCAGTGAAGGTTTCCTAGTCCACTTCATTATGACTTCTCTTCCTTCTGCGTTTGAAGCCTTCAAAGTCAACTATAATACTCAAAAGGACAAAGGTCCATGAATGAGTTAATTGCTATGACTGTTCAAGAAGAAGAGCGCCTGAAGCTAGAGAAACCAGATGTTGCTTACCTCGTGGCTGCTAAATCGAAGAAGCGGAAGGGCAAATTCCATAAAAAGGAATCTAATAAGGTCCCTAAAACTGATGCAAGTGCACCCTCCAGCTCTAACAAATCCACTAGCAAGTCCTACTGCAAGTTCTGCCGCGAGGTAGGACATAAGCAGTCTGAGTGCTCAAGCTTCAAAGAGTGGCTGGCTAAGAAAGGTAATCATCTAAATATGATAATTGAGTCCTTTAATTTAAATTTTCCAACTAATACTTGGTGGTTCGAATCTGGTTCTATGGTTCATGTGACCAATTCAATCCAGGGATTCCTTACAATCCAAAAGCTGGAAAGAAACCAAATAACACTTAAGATGGGGAATGGACAAGAACTATTTGTCAAAGCTGTGGGAACCTTAGAATTACTTATGAAAACTGGAAAATGTATTAAACTTTATGATACCTTATATATTCCTGAGATTACTCGAAATCTTGTATCAGGACCAAAATAAGACATTGATGGTTTTTATGTTTCCCATGGTCATGGCAAACTTACTATTTCTTTAAATTCTCAATTGTTTGGTACTGGTTTTCTGGATAACGGTCTCTATAAGTTAGAACTAGATGATAGCTTCTCCAAATCTTTGTTATCATATAATATTAATGAGAACTTAACAAAGACCAAGAGAAAACGAGACCTAGAAACTTCATCCATGTTGTGGCATCAACGTTTAGACCACATTTCACGAGATTGCTTATCTCGACTTGTGAAAGATGAAGTCTTACCATCTCTCGATTTCACTGATTTTGGAACATGTGTCAAATGCCTCAAAGGCAAAATGACATCCACGACTAAGAAAGGTGCCACTAGGAGTTCAAAATTATTAGAACTTATTCATACTGACATTAGTGGCCCTTACAGCATCGTTGGAATAACAGGACATAATTCATTTATCACTTTTATAGATGATTATTCTTGTTACATGTACTTGTATCTCATCAAGGAAAAATCTGAATCACTTACAACTTTTAAAGATTATAAAACTAAAGTTGAAAAACAACTTGATCTTCAAATAAAAGTTATGTGATCAGATAGAGGAGGTGAATACTATGGTAGACATACTGATTTGGGACAAGCCCCTGGTCTATTTTATGAGTTTTGTAAAAGCCATGGGATTATGAACCAATACACCATGCCCGGTACTCCTCAACAAAACAGTGTTGCTGAAAGGAGAAACAAGACCCTAATGAACATGGTGTGTAGTATGTTAGCCAACTCCAATTTGCCCTTATTCCTCTGGATCGAGGCATTAAAAGCAGTAGTTCATATACTCAATAGAGTTCCTTCCAAATCTGTCCCTAAAACTCCTTATGAACTTTGGACTGGAAGGAAACCGAGTCTTAGATATATGAAAGTATGGGGCTGCCTTGCTGAAGCTAAAGTTTATAACCCTTTCTTAAAGAAGCTTGACATGAAAACAGTAACTTGTCACTTCATTGGGTATCCCGATCACTCAAAGGGTTATAGATTTTATTGTCCTTCCCACGTCACCCGCATTGTAGAAACCAAACATGCTCATTTCCTAGAGGATTTCAAGATCAATGGGAGCAGTGACAATCCTTACCTGGATTTACTAGAAGTACAAGAGGCGAGGGGGAGATCTACATCGACTACTAATTTGTCTCTGATCACTCCTCTTGTACCCATTTCGCGCGTCACTGCACCATCCACTCCACGCTCAGAACCTGATGCTACTCTGAATCCATCCGAAAATGAAGGCACCCTGAACGACAAACATCAGTACAATGCAGAACCCGCTAATCAGCTCAGGAGGTTCATCTAGAACTAAAATTGCTACTAATTTTGATGATTATGTAACCTACTTGACTGAAGCAGAAATGGATGCCGGAAGGTATACTGATCCTACCTCTTACAATGAAGCCATCACTAGTGATCAGTCTTCTGAATGGAATAATGCCATGCTCGATGAGCTTGACTCCATGAAGAAAAACAATGTTTGGGATCTAGTAGAATTACCCGACGGAGTAAAACCCGTAGGATCTAAATAGGTGTTCAAAACCAAGCTAGATCAGAATGAAAACATTGAACGCTTCAAAACAAGATTGGTTGCAAAAGGGTTCACTCAGAAAGAGGGAATTGATTATCAAGAGACCTTTTCACCTGTCTCTCGAAAAGATTCCTTAAGGATCGTAATGGCCCTCGTAGCTCACTTTGATCTAGAGCTACATCAGATGGACGTCAAAATCACTTTCCTTAACGGTGACTTGTATGAAGACGTGTACATGCAACAACCAGAAGGTTTTAAACCTGAAGGTCAAGAACACTTAGTCTGCAAGCTGAAGAAATCCTTTTCCGAGCTGAAGCAAGCCTTACGGCAGTGGTACATGAAGTTTGATGAAGTCATGAAGAAAAAAGGTTTCTTTAAGAATTAAGTGGATCAGTGCACCTACCTCAAGATGAGTGAGAGCAACTTTACTATACTTGTCCTTTACGTAGATGACATTCTATTGACAAGTAATAGTATAAACATGTTGCATGAGTCAAAGCGCATACTTTCGCATAATTTTGACATTAAGGATCTCGGAGAGGCCGCTTATGTTATTGGCATCGAAATATACCGAGATAGAGCTAATGGGATTTTGGGATTATCCCAAAGGCCTACCTTGACCGTGTCCTCCCTCTTTATAACATGCAGCATTGCTCTCCTTCTGTGGCTCTAGTAATTAAGGGAGATATTTTCGGTTCTTTCAATGTCCAAAAACAGAGGCTGAAAAAGAGCAAATGGCAATGATACCTTATGCATCTGTAGTTGGAAGCATTATATATGCTCAAGTCTGTACTCGTCCAGATATCGCGTACATTGCTGGAATGCTAGGCCGATATCAATCTAATCTTGGTCTAGATCACTGGAAAGAAGCTAAGAAAGTACTTCGATATCTACAAGGCACAAAAGACTATAAGTTGACCTATAGGAGAAGTGACAGTTTAGAAGTGGTGGGTTATTCTTACTCTAATTTTGCAAAATGCAAAGATGACAAGAAATCCACTTCTGGGTATATCTTTATGTTAGCAGGCGGGCTTATCTCATGGAAGAGTCATAAGCAGCAATTAACAACAACCTCAACAATGATGGCATAATATGTTGTAGTGTACAATGCAACTTGTCATGGAATGTTGTTGCGAAATCTTATCGCTGGACTCAAATTCATTAACTCCATTTCCAGGCCATTGAAGCTTTATTGTGATAACTCAGCTGCCGTTATTTTTTTGAACAATAACAGTTCGAGTGGCGCTGGATTATATCTTGATACAAAGTACTTGTTCGTACGTGAGCGAGTTGAGGAAAATAAGCTTTGTGTTGAGTATATTAGTACTAAAAATATGCTTGCGGATCCGATGACTAAAGGTCTCCCACCTAAAGTATTCGAAGAACATGTTTCGAAGATGGGATTATCTAAAGACCTTATTTAGCATATTTGTACTTACTTATGTTTAATAAAATTTCCTCATTTACCTTGATTTGTGTGTCCTTAAATATGTTTATGCATGCCTAAATATACATAGACACTAACTGTACAAATCAAAGTCTAAAGGGCTTACTTATCAATTGATCCTAAAATTTACTTAAATTTTAAATTTGTATTGTAGTATGATTAATGGGGGTCTTGAGTTGAATACGGATTCAAAGACTGTATTTCTCTGCTACAATTACAATTTAGGGCTAAAATGAGTATTAAAATCTGGTCAGACTTATCTAATACTCTTAATAAATAATCCTTTGGCCAAGTGGGAGAATGTAAGAATATTATGTGGCACCTCACGATTATTTATCTTATTAATTGATCAATTACCATATTTATCCTATTATATTATTGGTAATTACTTGATGGACGTAATTACTCTTACCATAAATAATTAGGGTTTCCCCTTGGGTGTATTATAAATAGAGATTACCAAACAGCTAAAGAGACACCCTCATATTCTAACATCACACGACCGAAACTCATTCCCTAGAGGGATTTTCGAGCCTCTCATCTCTTTCTATCTCTACTCACATAATTTCATTCCAAGCGATACACCCTAAAGGGGAAACCGATCAAGATCATGTCTTCGTCCCTCAGCCATACGATCACAGGTCTACCAGGTATTATTTAATCATTATTCACGTTTCATTATATGATTAAGGAATCCTAATCCAATATAAGAGAGATTTTATTGAAGAGGAACAATTTTTTGCCGGATCTTCATTCACTGCTCCTATTGCCAGATCTTCATCCGCTGCTCCTGACAAATCGCAATAGAAAGTTTGCGGATCAATGTAAAGAATAAAAAATAGAGATAAAGGTACCTTATTATATATAGATGATTACTAACTTCCGTAGGTTAAATTTCTGTTTGAGTGGTTAAAGTTCCGTTTTGGATATGCATCACTATGATTTTATTAAGAATGCACATATCCGCACATATCCACACATATACATCTAAGGAATCAGAAGTATAGTAGGAGGAAATTTCCGAGGTTGACTCTGAGGAAGACGACACGAAAGAAGTGAGGTTTCCTGCTCTAACCAGTAACACGCGCATGGCCATGGCACGCGGACCTATATGGCACAAAAGCGGTAGACACGCAACTAAATAGTGCGGCAGTGGGAAAATCATTCCATAATTATATTTATTATTATTGTTATTATGACTTCAAGTATGAGATTGACGAAAATGACTCCGAGTTCGAGGTTGATGAAGAAGATCTGAGCTTTATTCAAGAAAAAATTTGAGGTTTATTCAAGAAAACATTTGAGCTATTCAAGAAAAAATTTGACCCATTCAAGAAAGTATACAACTGTGTCTTTTAATCTGACTCCGAATTAGAGGATGAAGAAGAATCTAGAACAGGGCGAGAACCGGGAGGAGGGAGAGGGGGAGAGGGAGGTGAACTTATAGGAGAGATTTCATTGAAGAGGAACAACTTTTCGCCGGATCTTCGTTTGCTGCTCTTGCCGCCAAATCTTCATCCGCTGCTCTCGATAGATCGTAATAAAAAGATTGCGGATCAATATAAAGAATAAAAAATACAGATAAAGGTACTTTATTATATATAGATGATCACTAACTTCTGTAGATTAAATTTCTATTGGATTGGTTAAAGTTTCGTTTTTGATATGCATCACTGTGATTTTATTAAGAATGCACATATCCGCACATATCCACACATATACATCTACAAAATCGGAAGTATAGTAGGAGGAAATCTCCAAGGTTGACTCCAAGGAAGATGACTCGGAAGAAGTGAGGTTGACTCCCGTGGCCGAGTGGTGCATGGTGTTGTGCCATAGCTCGACCAGATGAAGGTACATGTACGAAGAGTTAGAATGGTCTCCCACAAAGCACCTCAGGTAAGCCTCTAATCCTCTGTTTAGCACTTTGGTTTGACCATATGTTTGTGGATGGTATGAAGAACTATATTCTAATGTTGTACCTTGTGCCTTGAATTGGTGTCTCCAAAAGGTGCTAATAATCAAAAGGGGATCGTGATCGAATACTATAGTTTTTGGTAGTCCATGAAGGCGATATATTTTGACTGTGAAGCACTTGGCCAGAGCTTGTGCTATGAAATGGGTGGGCAGAGTCAAAAAGTGGGCATACTTAGTCAAGCGATCGCATATAACCTAGATAACTGTGTGACTCACTAATGAAAGTAAGTGTGTTAAGAAATCCATGGATAGATCCTCTCAGACTTGATTGGGTAATGGTAGGGGTTGCAGTAAACCTTGTTGTTTTTGTGGGTAAGTATTTGTTTCTCTAACAAGTCATCCACTGCTTGAGAAAAGCCTTGACATCCTCAATCCATCTTGGCCAATAAAAGGAAGATGTTGCTCGTGCGAGCATGGGTTTGAGGCTAGAGTGTCCTGCGGTTGGTGTATCATGTAGCTTCTTCAATATCTTTTGGGTAAAATTGTTGCAAGAAGGAAGAAATATATGATGGCAAAAAAATAGAAGACCTTGACGAATGGAGAAGAGGGTTGGATGCGATTGACTCTGTGTGCAAGATTGTATCAATTGTTTTCCCTCAACTATAGTGAAGAAGTGTTGTAATTCTTGGAACAATAGTGAGACCAAAGATGATATGGCGAGCAAGAGTACTGAAATAACTTCTCCTTACCTGGAGAGAGCGTTTGCCACCATGTTTTGTTTTTCAGGTTTGTATAAAATTTCAAAATCATACCCTTGCAATTTCACAGTCCCTTTTAGTTGTTTTGGAAATAAAAATTTAATATATTCACTAATTTTTTGATTAATTTTTGTGTAACTAATTAAGTGACTGATTTCTTGTGATCGATTTTTCTATAAATAATTTTATGACTGATTTGCCATGACTAAAAATTTTGTTGTTATTTTAATCACTAAATCATAAAAATAATTTCTTATCATTAACTTGATATATTTTTCGGTGACTAATTTCAATTACTCTTTAACAATTTTTTAGTAGCGTTTGAAGGAGCAAACTCCTTACCAACAATCATTTCAATAAGTAAAAAGTATTTCTATTGTTTATTTTTCTGTTAGTTGAATAATAGGATTATTATTTTGTTTTCTCATTTTACTTATTTGTATTTATGTATAAAGAAATAAAATTTTTATGATTAATATAAAATAATATTATAATTAATATAAAATAATAAATAAATTTTATTATTTTTTATTAAAAACACATGTTGAATAATAACACACTTTCACCGTATCTTATATCAATGACAATGAAAATAACAATAATTATATCAATAATAACATCTAAATCATTCATAAATATAAATTTTCACATATAAATAATGACATCTAAAGGTAAATAAAACAAAATTATAAATAAAATAGCAAACAAAATTAAATGAAAGAAGCTTAATTAAAAAATATTAAAATTTTAAATAATAATAAACAAAACAACTTATTAAAAACTCAATTAAAAATATTAAAATTTATGAAAAATTTAAAACTTAATAAAATGTATTTAAAATATGAAAATTGAGTGGCTAAAATAAAAATGACATCACTCGGTATATAAATCTGTCATCTCCGTTCAGTTTCTTTGAAGAACAACAACGAAGAAAGCATGAGATCAGGACTCTCTCTCTCTCTCCCCTGACTTATGCCATCATTAACCCTAACAACCACAGACACTCCTCAGCACTGCCCACAATACCTTCCAAGTAAATCACCCCTTTAGAGAAGGGCAAACCGGTCCATCAACACCCTATAAATTAAAACCCCTCTATTTTCATTCCCCTCACTCTTTTACCACTCACATTCAGATCATACCAAAACATCACAACAACAACAAAACTAGTATATAATATAAATCACGCCATTATTCTCTCTGAAGATGATCACGGGAGAGGATTTGTACAAGGTGATGTGCGCCATGGTGCCGCTGTACTTCGCAATGCTGGTGGCGTACGGTTCGGTGAAATGGTGCAAGATGTTCACCCCGGAGCAGTGTTCCGGCATAAATCGGTTCGTGGCGGTTTTCGCTGTTCCGGTCCTCTCTTTCCACTTCATTTCGATGAACAACCCGTACCAAATGAACACCAGGTTCATCATCGCGGACACACTCTCCAAGCTCCTCGTGCTTCTCTTCCTCTCGCTTTGGGCCATTTTCTTCGCAAAAGGCTCACTGGAGTGGCTCATCACTCTCTTCTCCCTCGCCACCCTTCCCAACACCCTCGTCATGGGCATTCCCCTCCTCCAAGCCATGTACGGCGACTTCACCCAGTCCCTCATGGTGCAACTCGTCGTCCTCCAATGCATCATATGGTAACAAACTAACCCAACCTCTTCTTTCTTCTTCCCTGTCAACTCAATATCACCAAAATAACTCACATTATTTATTAATGTTTTTTGAACAAATAAATAGCTAGATTATCTCCTAATACTTATATCACCCATATCATATTACTTTTTTAATGGTAAATACTACAATATATTAGTTTTTGATGATTAATAATTGGAGGCGTAACTCATAAAGTAATTTATACAATACAACATTATTGATTTCTAGTAATGATAACAAATTTTAATTATTGTTTTTATTAAACACTTATATTACTGGCATCCCTGTGTACAGGAATAATGCAAATGCATAATCAAGATTAATGAATGTTTATTTGAGCTTGTTTTAAAAAGTGTTTGTTTTAATTTTGCATTCAAGTAGTATTATAAAAGGGTTTTTTTTTTTTTTTCAATTTGACTGAACACACGTGTGGGTCAATGGTGTTTTGCTTCAGGTATACTCTACTTCTGTTTTTGTTCGAGTACAGAGCTGCGACGCTTTTGATCCAGAGGCAGTTTCCGGGACAAGCGGCGGCGTCCATCACGAAATTCGAGGTGGACGGCGACGTTATATCGCTGGACGGCCACGACATGCCGCTGCGGACGGAGTCAGAGACCGATGACCTCGGGCGGATCCGGGTGCGGATCCGCCGATCTGTTTCGTCGGTGCCGGAGTCTAGCTCCTCCATCGGCAACGCCGCCGTCGTCACTCCGCGACCCTCCAACCTCTCAAACGCCGACATTTTCTCCATCAACACGCCCTTGCACCTGCACGACGGCGATCTCCCTGCCGGCGCCAGCCCCCACCTCTCTGGCTACGCCTCCTCCGACGCGTACTCGCTGCAGCCCACGCCGCGGGCCTCCAACTTCAACGAGATGGAGGCCGGCACGCCCGTCTGGGGGCGCTCACCGGTCGCCGCAGGAAGACTGTGCCTCCAGTCGTCCCCGGTGGCCAGGGTTGTGTGGGAGTCACCGGGGAAATACGGTAGAGGAGAAGAGACACAAGGTTGCAAGGACATCACTCTCTCAGGTACGTGTATGTGTGTGAGGGAGTTTTTTATTTT
The DNA here is from genome assembly GCA_013389735.1 of Phaseolus lunatus. Taxonomy (NCBI): domain Eukaryota; kingdom Viridiplantae; phylum Streptophyta; class Magnoliopsida; order Fabales; family Fabaceae; genus Phaseolus; species Phaseolus lunatus. Next base: position 7,583,963 of record CM023857.1, read on the forward strand.
TTGATCAACGTTTATCCTTTATCTAAAACATGCTTTATTATTAATTAATGTTTTTCTAAAACTATTAAATTAGATCAAAGAATTAAAAGATTATGTATAATTAACATTTTTCAAACTAGAAATCGTATTGCGATGCATAAATTTTATAATATTAATAATTTAATAATATATTTCTTTTTCATTTTCTTTATGACTTGCTTATAATATTATTAATTTGGCATATCATAAAATTTAATAGTGAGGACTTTTTATTTATTTATAAAAATTAAATACACATAAGAAAAATTACTCCATATTAAACTAAATGTTATTAATTAGAAGGACTTTTAGGTAAAGGTTGTAAAATAGTTTTTATAATATTAATACAATATTTGTATAATTTACATAAAGCATTAATGATCGGTGGGAACTTTTTTGTCTACATTTCTGACTTAACTTGTCCATACTCCTCTTTATTTATTCATATCATACTTTTTTATTACAACTTCTTGAACTATCCCGGAACAAAAGTGAATACATGCATATAATTGGCATTGACTAAGAACTAAAATTTAAGAATTATGATAGTCTTGTTGTCTAAGTAGTAAAAAAATAGAATAGAGTTTGAAGTTTTGCACTACAATACTATGTGCTGCACTAACATTTGACAAATATACTTATGGTCTGGGTGAGTGTAAAACACATGATTGTTTAGTTGAAAAAATGATAAATATTAGTGGGTGATGATAGTGTGCGATGGGGAGTGGGGAGTAAAAATTAAAATTTAAAAGTGTAGGTAGAAAATAGCAACGGTCCCCGTGAATGAATGGTGTCGTTATGCCGTGAATGAGAGGAAAGACATGTCATTTTAATGGCAGTGTGTTTGTTTGGCATCTAAATGAGAATTATGAAACCTTGGTTCTTGTAGGTTGAGCTTGCGCATGCCCATGCGAGCTTTTCAGCCACTGTGCGTACGTTTTGTCCCCGACCCTCCTCAGCTATGGTCTTTGTCGTACTTTCACCAATTCATTGCTCATGTCCTTCTCACAATTTCTTAAGCTTTCATTTTTTTTTTTCTTCATAAATTTCTTCAACTATTTTATTTTCGGATGAAACCCAATACAATGAAAAACTATATATATATATATATATATATATATATATATATATATATATATATGTGTGTGTGTAATAAAAGCTTTAATTTTATTTATTGTTACTGTTCATCAATAAAATACATTCTTTGTTATAATGATTTTTTAAGATAGATAAATAAAATTCAAAAAATTATATTATATAACAATATTTAATTGGTTGATCTGAAATTATTTTACTTTAGGCATATATATGGTTTATTCTAATATATTTATATGTGTGTGTGTGTGATGGAATGGAATGATAATTTCATTTTACTCACTATGAAATATTCTACCATAAATTTATTTATTTATTATTTTGTGTTTAGCACACTGTGCATGTGTCGGTAACTGAAAATTTTAGACTACAGAGCCACGGAGGAAGGAGGAGAAATAATGACAAATTTCTCTTTCCAATGCAGAAGCCATAGCTAACAAAACAAAGCAAATGTGAAGCAAACAGAGTGAAAGAATTTAGGTTAAACATGGGATTTTTTGTTGAAGAGAAAGTTGAATTGGTTTAGGTCTAAGTGGTTTCCTTTGCGAAATAATTATTGGAAGTTTGGTAATTGTTGAAGGAAATAATGGTTTTGGTTATCTTCCATGATAAACTGTAAAGTATGCACGTGAGAAATGACTATGCATATTAAACTCTGAAAAAGGAGATAAGAGGATGGGTTGATAATTTGATTTTAGATCCTGAGGCACTAGACAGGTGGTCCCTCCTACCCTCTCACGCCATCTCGAAAGTGAGAAAATATAAAAAAGAAGAAGTGGTCAAAGCATTATAGAATTATTTAGCTATATGTATAAATTTGGCACTTTGCTTAGTGAGAAGCTTAATTGATAGTAGGCATGATTTGGAAGAGAGCACGTGTGTAATGATGATAGAAGTAGTATGATTCCCTAATTGGTGGTGAAAATGGTGTACAGTGTTCCAAATGATAACACCGAATCATAGCCACCTAAATTTTCATTTTCTTTTTACCTTTCCTTCTACTACTCAACTGGAATAAATTTGTTAGTGGTTATGAGTAATTATTTTTTACACTTATGACAGATAAAGAGATGAGCTTCAGAGACAGCAGCAAAGTCCCAATGCCGGGGGATGCTGCAGAGCAGAAAATGCCACATGCCTTTGTCATGATGAGGCTTATACTGGTTGTAGTGGGAAGAAAACTTTCCCGAAATCCTAATACATATTCTAGTGTATTAGGACTTCTTTGGTCTTTAATCTCTTTCAAGTAAGTCATACACAAACCTCTTTACCTCAAACTAATTAACACTAATGTAAAAACAGATAGTTGCATCAAAATTAAGTGAACAAAAAACAATTTTATTTATCAATATTCATTACGTAATTCATCATGGTTCATAAAAACACTTGTTTTTCAATATTTTAGCAAGATAATGGATGATGTGTTTAAAATAATAAACACGTAATTTTAGGAGAAAAATTTAAGTTTATCTCTCATCTCTATTTTCTGTCATCTCTTTCGTTCTCTTCTTTTCTTCATATATTCAAACTACCACTCATTTTTATATATCCATATTTATTTTACTTTACCAGCTATCACTATTCATACTTTTTCCTTCTCCTCAAATTCATCTTCATTTATTTTTATAAGGTTACATTGAAAATTATGAATAGTGAATATTTCCCTAATATCAATATGTAGTCTCAAATGACCTACACAAGAATCGGTTATGTAGTCATAAAATATAGTTATCCTTAATTAAATATGTTTATATAATTTTAAGTATGTTTACATAATTAATTAGTAACCAATACTATCTAAAAGTAAACTATTTCGATTAAAAGCTTTACAATAATGAACATGTCCTAATTAATTATGCACCCATCTACACTGTTAACCAACACCATATTTCAAAAATCATGAAAGAAATTTGTTTTTAATTTTTAAATTAAAATAATATTATAACAAGGATATCATAGCAATATTCACTTGTTTTTCTTATTTCAAATGAAACACACATTCACACTTTTTGTTGTTATTTTTTCTCATTCCACTCTCCTTCATTCACACAATTTCATTTTCTATTTTATTTTTTCTTCTTTTCATTCATTTTCAACCAACTTTCTTCACTTTAAACTAAACTATTTCTCTCTTGGTAAAATTTCATATTCAAAAACCTTTTATGCATGTGTAATTAATTAGCAGGCATGTAAATTTCATACATTTTATGATGTGATTTACAGATGGAATATGGAAATGCCAAGTCTCATCAAATCATCAGTCAAAATCGTCTCAGATGCCGGCCTTGGGATGGCTATGTTTAGCTTAGGTATTACATTACATATATAAACATCATTAATTATAATAATATTACACCGTGCATAAATTATTAAGAATATTCTTTAAGTTCGAATCTAAATACCATTTTCAATAATATGATAAAGGGTAGTTTAAAAAATAGTTTTTTTTATATGAAATATAAAAATTTAACGACCTTAGGTAACCCTATTATAATTGGTATGAAAATGTCGAAGTAGTATATACATCAGCATTTTGCCTATGGCCTCAATCAATATCTGCATTACATGATAATTTTTCTATAAAGAAAGAGAACAAGAGAGAGGTACACACATGGGATTTCTTTTTATATATATTCACAAATCTCCTAACCTAATGTGAAGAAATTGGAGAGGAAGACAAAAGAAAATTAAGAGGAGAGACAAGTTAAACACATGAGTTGTCGTGTACTGGGGTGTTTTTGGCAACTAAATAAAATAAATGTGATATGCCCCGATAGCACATGATGTTGGAGGGAAAATGGAACATGTAAAATGAAGGCGAGTTGATACTGTGAAGATGAGTACAAATTTTGGAGTGATATATTAATTTATAGAAAGAGTGACAGATACACATTGCCAAATGTGCAGGGCTTTTCATGGCCCTTCAGCCCCGTATCATAGCCTGTGGTACTAAAAGGGCAGTTATGGGCATGGTCATTCGCTTCCTGTGTGGGCCTCTTGTGATGTCTGCATCTTCCATTGCCATTGGACTAAGACATAACATACTTCACACTGCCATTGTACAGGTATTTGGACTATACATATATGTGGAATGACTTCACATCTGCACGCACCACATGGAAATTGTACCTCATATACACCAGAATAATAGGTTTATGCTTCTAGGGTCATAAATGCTGCTAAAGGCAAAATTTAATATATCCTGTTACAGTTAGACCAATTGCTGAAATTGCTGTACTTATGTTTCTAAATTAATCTGTGCTTCCAGGCTGCTCTTCCACAGGGGATAGTGCCATTTGTATTTGCCAGAGAATATGGACTGCATCCTGATATTTTGAGCACAGGGTAAGCAAGGAGTTTTTGCTTATGAGACATCTTTATTTAGACTTGATTCAATGTGTTTAGTATCTTAATAAATTGAAAAAGTTACAAACTGAAATGAGAAACTAATGTTAAAGATATATAAAATTCCAATGCTGCTTGTTGTCATGCTGTCGTTGTTGGCTAAATTGGATTTTGTGTTAAGAATATGCTTTTCACTTTCTTAATTAGAAGTCAGCTCCCAAAATAGTTTAATGATACAACATCAAGGTGATAGTTGTGTGAGAGTGGGGTAATATTCATTTTAGAAGGTTGATTGGAGAATAAAGTACTCAGAAAATGAAATGATGGGAAGACTAAGCAAAGAGTATTGAATGTTAACATGGCCCACATAATAAGTTGATTATTATGCGGCTTTAGCTAGGATAGGATGCCGAATCTATCAGACATATTGTCCCTAACAACCAGGGCATGCATAATTTGGACATACATAATTATGTGTGTTAATTGTGATTGAAAATGCATTTGCCTTTTCATGACGAGTTTCCCTCAAAGTTTTTACCTTGTTAGTAGGTAATCATTAGTACACCAAGAGTTTTCTTGCTACTGAAAACCTAGAGAAGGCTCTCTTGCAAAACTTGATCTAGTAAGACTTTTAACCCCACCAACATATGTAAATTAACTTTCTAGTAACCGTTTAGGTCAAACTAAGTAAGTCAAGTTAGTGTTAACTTTCAATTAACATTTGCTGTCTTTTTTTCTTTTGCAGGGTTATCTTTGGCATGCTGGTTTCCTTACCAATAACTCTCTTATATTACATATTTCTTGGCTTATGAAGGGAAAGAAGAGAAGTTACAACCTCAGAGAAGAATCAGTGCATTGAAGAAAAGTATGATCCAAACTATAATAACCCTACTTGACTAGGTGGGGTAATATATATAGATATATATATAAGGGAAAGCTTCCATGTTTACCCATAATTCTGTCATCACCGACCACAATTATATACGACGGGTGTCCATTATTGTAGAGAACTACCTGCGTAGAAGGTTGACTTTGGTAAGCCAAACTTTTGAAAAGACACAAGTGTTATGGTTGTCCGTAGTGCAGGGGTGTGATAGAGATGACACAGAGTTGTAGCTAGGATTTATAGTTCTCGACATGCCCTGCTACATAGATTAGTGGTAGCCGAAAGGGAAATAAATATTATCATGACCAATTATTAAGGTAGGAAACTTGCTTTGTTGTTGGAGGTTGGAAAAGCTTGTGGGAACAAATGTTGACCCCTCCTTCGCCACATAAAAGTTGGAAGGCGACATTTTGCCAGATTTATGGCACTCTAAGGTGATTTATGATTTTGTCTTCAATACATCAAACCAATGAGAATATAGTAATTGATTGTATGCGAAACAAGGCCTTTCCACAGTAGAATCAAGGCTTTCAAAAGCACTTTTTTTTCTCTTTTAATGGAAGAAGGGGTGGGGTTGGGGTTGAGGCGTAGCATACAACAGGAACAAAATAAGTTTATTACTTATTATAACCCCAAACGCGTGTCTTTTCCAACAAATTATTAAAAATGGACATGAAATTGAATGAGTCCTAACCCTATAGGATTTCTTCTGGCATAAGCCTTATCATAGTTTCTTTGTTTTGTGGGGAAAGAGCAATGCATATAATTAATTATGCTCTTGCTAAGAAAGTAGACTGCAAAACTTCTTTCGCTGGTATCTGAAGCACTGTTATATTTACACAAGTATTTCTCAAGTAGCATAAGCAAATAGCAGTGCGTTGTTATACAAATTAATACAATTTTATAGCTGATCAATAATCCAAGACCAAGACCTGTTCAAGAACCGCTTAATCTGATTTGGAAATAAGATTTTAGGGTGGATGAAATCCCATTTCAATTTAGAAAGATGAAAAGTCCAATTATATATGAATAACATCGGACTGATTCGGGTAGAAGAAATACATTTAATGAATATTCACGCCCGTCTTATTAATTGAGTATCACACTTGACGTTCTTAGAGGGTTTATTTCGAAATGACAATAACCAGTTCTTGGTCTTTAACTGCTGCTCACTAAAACTTCACGACTACTCGACTTTTCAGTATTTAGGATTACTTGAACTTGTGCTCACGAACTCACGACTTCACGAGTGAGGGGAGGTGTATCTACATGCTCTCCGATAATTAAATTAAATTCAGTCTTAAATGTGTCATAAATGATCTTATCTATTTTTTCATAAGATCCTCTATTTATACGGTTGAATATTGGGCTTTGTTGTTCTTATTGGACTTATTGCATATAGTATTTTTACTATTAGGTCAAACCTTGTTACTACAAAACATAAATAATTTATATTTGGTTTTGGCTTTATCATGTTAATCTTAAATTATTTTTGGCCAATACCATGAAGATTATCTTACTCAATATCAGTAAAGTCGTCAAGTCAAAACCTTGAGTTAGACTTTAAGTGAATACTTAGTTGAAAGTCCAAGAGGTTAAACTAATTTAAATAACACAAATACTAGTTGGTTCACTTGATAAATTTAGTCCTTGATTTCTTTACTTTTAAGAAAGTCAAAATATAGTATGAATACAACTATTATTGGTAGACGTCTTTACAATCTATGTATTATTCTTATGTTATTTTTCATTAGAATTTAAATATGAATTTGATTAAGTTAAATAACATATAAGAAAAATCATTCATAAATTTCATTGTTTTAAGAGTTTTAAGTTAAAATGGATATTCTATTTGCTAAAGAAAACTCTCATCTATTTATATTTTTCTTTTTGCATGATGCTTTTTGTAAAAGTGGGACTAACATTGTTCATCGTTTTTCTTTTTCTTTTCAGTGAGAAGATGAAACTTATTTTTGACAAAGCTACATGTTTTCCAATTTTTTTATTGTTTAACATCTTTACCATTCTTATCTTGGATGGGATATTTAGAAAATTTCTTGAAATATTTTAAGTTCCTTTTTAATTTAACCAGGGAATTCATTATTAACATTTTTAAAGTTTGAAAAACCAAATCATAAATATTGTTCCAACATGTGATCATGAGATCTTTCTTAGAAGAACAAATTAGCTCTAAAATGGGTTAAGAACATATTTTTTTTTTAAATATTTTTGCTAGACTTTGATGTGTAAATGCTCTAGAGAGATTGTCAACTAGTTTAAAACAATTTCAAGAAGATTTTTACAAATAGCTTGTGAAGGATAACAAAAACTTCTACAATTGTAATAATTAAAGCAAATAGACATTTGGTATTTATATTTGTGATGATTGACTTACAAATCATGTGTCTAGTGAAGAACACACATGACCATTTACTAGGGGAGTGTTTAATAGTGTTAAGTTTAGACAAACCATCTACCACATGTATTAATTGATGTTCGAACTTAAATATCTTAATGATTTTTTATTATTTTGTTTACTAGGTTCTATATATAGAAAGCTTTATGTGTGCTGTAGGTACTCTTTATTTTGTGAACAAACTATGTGTATAGAACTTTCCAATGAATAAAAGTTTCTTTCTTCCAATCTTATTCTTGTGTTTTCTTGTTATGGTTGATTTAAACCCAAAAATTGGCACCTTTTGTGGGGACAAGAAGTGTAAGGCTGAAAATATAGTCACTAAGTTTGACATCAAGAAGTTTTCTAAGGAGTGTCAGATACATAGAGAATTTGGATCATGGACTTAGGATGCACTGATCACATGTGTCCTATGAAAGAGTTGTTTGAGACCTTGGAACTAAAAGAAGAAGGAGTAGTTCTTCTGGGTAACAATAAAACTTATAAGGTATATGATGTGATTAGAGTTTCATCAGTCATTTGACTACTGTGTATATTACTTTATCAAAATTAACATAGAGATCTATGATTTGTCTCCGTAAGCTATAAAAAATTAGACTAATTCAAAAATTCTCATCTTGTTTTATTGTATTTCTTGTAACATACTTGAAGTAGTTGTTATAGACTAGACAATTTTATTAATATTCTAATGACTAAAACATTGGTAAATTGTTTATGTTTTAATCAATAGTTAAATAAAATCATTAATTCTTCAAAATTTTATATTATTTGTTATGAATTAAAGATAAATAAATCTTATGAAAATAGTAAAAGAGTGTTAAAACTAAAGTGCCAAGAATAGACTATTGAGAATTATTCCAACTTCACACAATCCTTTAACATTACCCTCCCTTATACATACAATGTAGTCTTCGACACCATTATTGATTGATATCTCTCTTTCCTCCATTTTCCTTGAAATAAATATCATTCAAAACTTTCCTTGTCATTTTTTTAACTACTTGCATCATCACCTTCATATTAGTCACACACTTCTTTCCTTAAAAGTTCGATTATTCAATAACACCATCTAATTTCTTAAAATACAATTTTATTACATTTTTTATTGTATAATTTACCCATCATGAATAGTCCACCATTGTATGACCACACATCAACATCCATTATAGATAATATGTCAATTTGATCAAACCCATAGGACATGATCCTAACCCACATGGGTCAATGGCAACATGATCACAAAAATAAAAAAAAGACCAACCTTTTTAAAATAAAAAAAGTTCTTTAATTTTTAAAAAAACATTTAATTTAAAAAAAAAAAAACTGTTACCATTGGCATTACGACTCAACACACGATAATTACAAATCTCAATTTTGAAAAAAAAAAAAACTTGTATTCTTATAAGAAGAAAAAAACATAAACACAATTGATACTATCTTGCATTTTCTTGTAATAATTAAAATTAAAAAAAGAAGTAATGGTATTAAATGAAATTACCAAATTAAATTAAGAATTATAATTGACTATAAAATAAAATTTATTTCATAGTTAGATAAATAAATTTTATATTTAATTTATTAAAATTGCATTTATACCCTTATTTACTATACAGTGATAAAAATATATCTTAGTATATTACAAATTTAGTATAATATGATATTAACTTGACTATTGTGCAAATAGATTTTCCTTAAACAAATTTATCTTGTTTACAATATTAATAAATTAAAAAGATAAATAATTAATTCATGTGAAAAATTTTATAATTTAGTTTGAGACTTAAAACGTTATTTTTATATATTTTGCAAGTAAATTTCCAATAAACTCACAACATGAGCTAATTTGAAGAAAAAGACGTTCATACTCATTATAAATTGTATTTTGAAAACAAAACTTCTAAAAATTATTGTTGTGATTTTATTTATTTATTATTTTTATTTAAAATATTATTTGTGTTGTAGTGGGCTAAATAAAATAAAAATTCTATAGTTTTAAAATTCTCAAAATATTAGCATATACTTACAACAAAAAATGTCAGTTCTCAACAAATAAATTTTTTCTAATTAATTATACTTTTCAGTATAAGGCACTCCTGAAATAATAGAAAAATTATTTGTTGACAACCATATTTTTTTTTCACATAACTCCTTTCAATAATAAAATTTATTTCAATGATGATAATAAATATAAAAAATTAACATAAAATTATAATATATTTAGTGGTATAATACTGATATGGAATAATAAAGGTGTAAAAAGTATAATTCGAAACCATAATAAGCATATAAAAAAACCACACGATAAACAATAACATATGAAACACATATAGTAATTACATGTAAAGAAACAATGTTAAAAATACCAAAATGAGACTTTCCCACAAAACTATTAATAACAACACGTTACGAAAACAAAAACTACTTTCATAAATCCTAAATAACAAATTATTTCTAATTTTATTGTAAAACAAAACTAAGTATCTTATTTGAGTATGTTAACACACCAATCATGAATTATTCTAAATTATTACTACTAAAAATAGAAGATAAAAAAATATTTTAATAAAATATAAACTCATATGGATATAGAAAATTTTTGAAAAATTGTAAATTGATATTTTTTATATGCAATTTTTAAAATAACATTTTTCTATTTATTAGCCGCTTTTGACATCACTCTTATTAAAGATTGTGGCAAAACCATGCAGCAGAACGCATGTTACTTGTAGCCAAAAATGTGCAATTAGCAAAAATTATAAAATCATGAAAATATATAAACATAAAATATTATTAGTGAGTGAAAGTTAATAATTATTGAAACGTATTTATATGTGGGGTAAATAATAAAATAAATATTTTATTAAAAAAATTTATAATTTTAATATAAAAATTTAATTTTGTTTAAATTTTATTAAGTTAAGATAACTGAACATAAATTTTATTTTTAATAATTATAATAAATGTTTTTTAGAGTTACATATTAACGTTTAAAAATAATGATTAAAAATAAAATATATTTAATTATCTTAGTTAATTAAACTAAATTTTTTATTATATTAAAAGTGAAACAGATCTATTATATTAAAAAAAATATTAATCTTATATGTTCTTTCTTTTTATAATTTTTTTAATTACATATTTTTCTCTTAATTTCTCTTTTGCGTAAAAAAAAGTACAGGGAAATTTTATTTCTCCATTTTTGCTTAGTGTGGGGTCAAAGTTACGTGGCGAAATGCAAGAATGCTTAGTGTGGGGTCAAAGTTACGTGGCGAAATGCAAGAAACCACAGGCGGAATTGCAGAGGAAAACAGAACACAGAAAAAGAGCATGCAAATCGAGCAAAACCATTCGATTTCGAAGATGGCGCCTGTGGGAATAGGGTGCAATACCATGAGCAAGGTGGTTTTGTTTTGTGGCGCACTCTTCACCGCTTTCTTTCTTCTTCCCTCTCTCACCATAATAAATACCCTTACAAAACCTACGCTCTCATCTCACCAAAAACTCTCTCATCTTCCTTCATTTCCTTCATCTTCGTTTCAGCCATGTCTGCAACCGTTGGGCAGATAATCAAGTGCAAAGGTCACCCTTTTCATACTTCACTCTCGTTACCATCGTCATATTTTCATTTTCGTTCTCTCTATTTTTGCTATATGTGGTTTTCTATTGCTATAACTGATTTTTGGTTGGTGGTTGCATTGTCACAGCTGCGATTGCATGGGAGGCAGGGAAGCCACTGGTGATTGAAGAAGTAGAGGTGGCGCCACCCAAAGCTGGGGAAGTCCGTTTGAAGATCCTCTACACCTCCCTTTGCCACACCGATGTTTACTTTTGGGAAGCCAAGGTTAGCATATGTTACAACATTATCTTTCTTTCGAGGTTGTTATACAGATACTCAAAAAAAAAAAAAACCACCTAAAATATGTTTTATACTATATTATCTTATTATTAATATTTAACAAAAGGAAAATTCAGCAAAGAAATATTTTTTTAGTGGATGTTGGATGAGTGTCTATGTTTTGAAGGGCGAGTTTATCTTTTTTTCTTATCTCTATTGGATGGAAAATGTTGAATGGATACCTAAAATGTGCATCTGAACTTAAAAGAGAGAAAAAAAAAGTGATAGATTTATTGGAGAAGTAATGTGACAATGGGAGAGTGATGGAAGAAACAAATATGTTGAATAGGTGATTTTTACTGTTAAATTAAATTATGTGGCTGAAACGCTTTGATTTGATCCAATAGATACAGATATGATGTCTATCAAAGGTTGGTTTTTGTTGTTTTATCGGTAGGAGCTAGCTTTTGTGTGAGGAGGGTAAGCTAAGTAACCTTAGAGCGTATGTGGGGAAGTTGTCCATCTTCATGCAAACCTTACCTTAAACTCAATGTTGCTACATACTATTCCTTCACTGTTTGTTCTCTTGGAAAGTGTGAAAGTACATTCGGAACAAACAACCAAACACAAAACAGTCGTTGATAAAAATAATGTATAGCTAATATTTTTCTCAACCAATTAGTTCTTTGCTCTATAAAGTGGATTGATTGATTCACTTTAAGATTAGTCAAATATATTATTTTCTCACCAGGACATTGGAGTGACTAGAAATATCGTTTCCCTCTAGTGAATAATTTTCACCATGGCTGTTCATTTTTTTCTTTCAACAATATTTTTTTTATCAACAAATCTCAAATTTGAGATTTTGTTTAAGGAATTGAGTCTAGTACTACTGGGATTTGGTACCAATGAAGTGTTGTGGGGACAAATCCATCTTATTACATATAAACTTAGGTATTGTTTTCCCTTCTATTCTTCTGATTCCATGTATTATGCATGATCAATGCTTTCGTATCTAACTTGATTTTCCTTTTTTTTTCAGGGCCAGACTCCATTGTTTCCTCGTATTTTTGGCCATGAAGCTTCAGGGTATCTTGACCATACTTGCCTATTTAATTTATTTCAATTTTTTCTTTCCTATTTTTGTACATCTAGCTCCTGCATTGAAGAGTAAGAAAATTAAGAAGGGAGGGTTATCAGTAATGAGCAATTTCTTATTACATTTCGTTGTTTTTATTCAGTATTGTGGAGAGCATTGGGGAAGGTGTTACTCATTTGCAACCAGGAGACCATGCCCTGCCTGTGTTCACAGGAGAGTGTGGGGAATGTGCACATTGTAAGTCAGAAGAAAGCAACATGTGTGAGCTCCTCAGGATCAACACCGATAGGGGTGTCATGATCAATGATGGCCAATCAAGGTTCTCTAAGAATGGAAAACCCATATACCATTTCTTGGGAACCTCCACATTCAGTGAATACACAGTTGTCCACGCTGGATGTGTTGCAAAGATCAACCCAGCTGCTCCACTTGACAAATCTTGTGTTCTCAGTTGTGGAATTTGCACAGGTTGAAAGAATACAACCTTGAGAGTTCAGACAGAAATATATAATGCTTTTATGTAGCAAATTAGCTAGGTGATTATATTTTCTGATATAATATATTTCGTTCCATGTCGTAGGATTTGGTGCTACTGTTAATGTTGCAAAACCAAAACCTGGTTCCTCTATTGCCATTTTCGGACTTGGAGCCGTTGGCCTTGCGGTATGTTTTTCCTTTTGCGTTTAATAGTGCTTCTTTCAGCAGTTGATAATGTGATAGAGGAATATTAATTCCCACTCTTGATTTTCAATCACTATTTTAGGCTGCAGAAGGGGCAAGAATTTCAGGTGCTTCAAGAATCATTGGAATTGATTTAGTTTCATCCAGATTTGAAGAAGGTAATCATCGATCAGATGTTTAAAGATTCGGCACAAGATAATTAGATTCCTTTTGGTTTATTGATGGTGGCTTATGATTTTATTTTTGTTGGCAGCTAAGAAGTTTGGGGTTAACGAGTTTGTGAATCCAAAGGATCATGATAAACCTATACAACAGGTTAGTTCTTGAACAATTTTCTGAAGTTCAATACCTTTCCTCAACCAGTTATACTCTTATCGTTTCACCATGTTTGTTAATTCTGCTCTTCTAATGCTATCGTTGTTAAACCTTCCAATTCTAACATTATAGATAAATAACCTCATAGTGCATTTGTTTGAACAAGAGAGATTGAGTAATGAATGTTGGTGAACAGGTAATTGCTGAAATGACCAATGGAGGAGTGGATCGGGCTGTCGAATGTACTGGCAGCATCCAGGCCATGATTTCGGCATTTGAATGTGTCCATGATGTAATTGAATCATAACTCATAATCTCTTGTTGCTAAAAAATTGGATTAAGCTTTTTGCTAAGGCTGAACCTTGATTTCTTCTTCTCAGGGTTGGGGTCTTGCTGTACTTGTTGGTGTGCCTAGTAAAGATGATGCATTCAAAACTGCTCCTATTAATTTCCTGAATGAGAGGACTCTTAAAGGCACCTTTTATGGTAACTACAAACCACGCACTGATCTTCCATCTGTTGTGGAAAAGTACATGAGCGGGGTAAGCTTACACAGTGACTTCTGTGGTCTTTAGGAGAACCAATATGGGAGAAACCACACTTATTTATTATGTTGCTAACATGATCCTTATGCATATTGCAGGAGCTAGAAGTAGATAAATTCATCACTCACTCAGTTCCCTTCTCAGAGATCAACAAAGCCTTTGAATACATGCTGAAAGGACAGTCCATTAGGTGTATTATTCGCATGCAAGAGTAACATGGATGAAATAGTCCATTTAAGGACAGAGGTCTCCATCTGAATTCTCAAGAGAGAGAATAAAATTTTTATGGGTAATGCTCTGTTAGGATTATGATTGTCATTTTGCAGATTGAGTTTTGAGACTGATAGGGGCACTTGATCCTTTGTTACTTTGTTGCGGTTTGTCTTGTTGTAATTTTGGTGTTCAATTGTTAGTGATATTTTGCTTCTACATGAAAAGAATGATAGTGATGAGCATGTCAAATTTCGTTATATAATACGCAATTAGGAAACACTAAAATTTGTTTTTATCAAATTGTGAAATGGAGAAAGCCTCTATCGAATATAAGACAAATCAACTGTTTTCTACAGTTTAATTACGTTAATAGTATAGCAATGAGTAGCCGAATAAAATTTAATAAAAATTTCTCAATATGCAAGAATCCATGAGAACCACGGGTCGTTTACAATAAAGAATATATCCATTATGATAAATAAATGGTACAAGAGAACTCAATTTAAAAGTAAAAACTACAAGATGTATAGACCAAAGAATAGATCTAATATGATCAATAAAGGGTACAAGAAAATATCCAACAAGTGTATAATAAATAGTGTATATAATAATATGCTAAAGTATGCTAAACAACAATCCTCACAAATAAAAAAATATGAAAGTAATCCCAATAAAGTCGTTATCCCTTTTGCTATAAAAAAATCAGCAATTCGAAAATGTGCACTCTGGTAGGTATGCCTAAAAACACCTCTTCTCTTATTTTTAATAATGAGTCATGAGTCACTTTTACACATCCCCGTTTAACATCTTTCCATCTAAACAAGTGAGACAAATGAAATTGAGAGACATCTTTCCATCTAAACAAGTGAGACAAATGAAATTGAGAAGAGTTCCAAAACTTAACAAATATTCCTCTCACAATGTGAAAGTAACCGTTAAAATGATATGATTGCACAATAAATTTCAAACTTTGTCACTACTAACACTACTAACTTAGCATAAAAAACATCTCTCCTATGGATTATACTTTACATCAATATATTTAGATCTTAAATTAAATTAAGTTGAATTCTTACAAAGATGAATAACAATCTAACTATCTACAAATAGTAGATATTTTTCTTGAACAAAACCAAACTCACAAGAATCTTTTTCCACTCACAACAACTCCTTGTATGCTTCAGTAACAAGTAACAATATTGTAGTCTAGTCTACCAACTCATAACTCCTGCAAAAATAATCAAATAGTCTGAAGTGGACTTCTTAGAGTTGCCTCAACTATATCTGGATTTGAGTACTACACCAAAGTAAGTTTATCACTACCCAAAAAGGTTTCATGTCAACCATACCATGAAAATACTTCAAAATTCATTTCATATTATTCCAGTTATCTCTATCCAAATTTTGCAGAAATCTATTAATTGTACCAAAAACATGATATAATTAAGGATGAAGAAGAGCTTGTTGAAGATAGAGAAAAGGATACAAAAGGAGTAAACACAAGAAGCATGACAAAGAAGAATAAATAACAAGAAATAAAGGGGAGATTCCAAGGAAGACTAATAAGAGAAAGACTTCAATCTATTAAAGAGGAGATAAAGAGATATATACATTTGTAGTTTCTTAGTCTTTAGATGAACTTGAAAGAAGTAAGAACTTGAGAAGACGTTGGACAAACTCATGAAGTTAGAAATGTCTTTTAGAGAGCTTATAAACTATCACATGTCACTTAAGTGCACATGGATAGTTAGATTCTTTCACGTAACCCTTCAAGTTTTCATCAACCATTTAGTATCCTTTGGAGAGCAATGTAGGCCTGATATGTCGCTCTTAGTGATGGAAACCATCAAACCACCACATCTTTAGCTAAGAGGAAAGTAAAAAGATAAAGCCTCATGGAGGAAAAATCTACACATGAAAAGTATAATACTATTATTTCGCTCACCCCCCATTTTATTCTACTTAGCGCAAAGTCTTTCTTCACCTTAATGTTTCCCTTGTGCTCAATACTTCACTGGATCGCTCAACGCTTCATGCTCTTTAAATATGATCCTCTCTGGAGTTATTTCACTTAGCATTGCTTTTGGGCGCTCAACTCATGGAGGTGGTTCTTTTTGGGCCTTCTTTGCCTTGAATCTGTTCAGTGCTTGATGCCAATGCATAATGGATTGTCTATTTTTGGGCCACTTTTATTCAACTACCATTTTTCTTCTAATCTTTTGGAAAATCAACCAAAATTCTCACAAGATTAAACAATTTCAATCACATTTTATTTCTAAGTGGGAAGATTGATATTTTCTAGTTTTTTTCAATTCAATTGACTTAATTTAAGTGCCTAAATCAATATTTTAATAAGTAACATTGACACTTATCAAATGGCTACACCGATAAAATAACTTTCACTCACCAAAGAAGTAAAATAATTTTAATTCCTCTTGCGCACCAATAATTGAGAGAGCATGAAATAAAACTAAAAGTAAAAGTAGAAAAAAAATTGTAAAAGAGAAAAATAAAAATGACACTACAAGAAAATCATTAAATAGAAATTAATTTTAAAGACAAAAAATAATTAGTTGCTATATTTACTAAATTTGATATTATTTTAGAGACTAAAAACATTATTGGTTTCTAAATTAATTTCTATTATCGATAAATAGTTTCTAAATTGATATCTAATTAGCTACTAAGGTTTTAGAATCTAAATAATTGATAATTAAAATCTTGGTAGCTAATTAGATACCAATTTATAAATTATTTATGCATAGAAACTAATTTAGAAACCACTAATTTGTTTAGTCTCTAAAATAGTATATAATTTAGTCAATATAACAACTAATTATTTTTACTCCCTAAATTTGGTTTCTATTTAAATAATTTTTTAGTAATATAAATAGAAAAGAAAATAAGAGGAGTAAATTAATATTAAGAGGATATGCATGCTTTTGAACTCTTCTTCCATAAAGGTAATAATTTTGATTCATCTTTACAAATATCTAAAAAAAACCAACACTTTATTTTGTCATATCACACGACAATGGTCAAAACAAAGTGAAGAAAAACATGATTTTGAAAAGGACCATAATATTAAATTTTTTTCTATAAAAATCATAATGAGTCATGTTTCTTTATTCTTTTTAGAAACATTTTTCTCATTAATAGAACTATTTGTCTCATTAATAGAACTATTAGTTTGTGTCCAATCTCAAAATAAAACAGAAGTAAAAAATTGTATAAGAATTATGATTTTTCTTATGAAAAAAATAGATATATAAATGGGCTTAATTAAGACTTTGACTCTGACTATCTAGCTTGAGGAGTCAACACGGCCCACTGCATAGCGAAGCAATAAGTCTCCTGAAAAATCGAAGAACTGATTACATTGTGGAGTGATTATGAAATTTCTAAGTGCAACATTTTAGTATCACATCTCCTACATCACTGTGTATAGAGTGCCATTAGTAGCTAATGTGATCATAATCACCTTCGAATTTTAAATAAATCAAATTCAAAAACAAGAATATTCTCTCAATAAAAAAAACATAACCTGCTTAGTGTTAATTACAAAATATGATATTTGAACTATAAGATTTTAAATAAACACTTGGAAGCTAAGCTAGTCTCAGACCAAACGTTACATTCCAAAAGTCCTACCAGTTTTGTATCCACCAAAACCACCATGGATCCAACCACAAATCCATGTTAATACTTCCCTTCTACTTATTATAAGCACAAGCCAAAATCAACTAAAAAAGGATCTTTTCTACTTTAATTCAACGATGACGCAATTCTGAACTGAAATTTCACAAAAGCAGTTCTCTGTTGAAGATCCAGCTGAAGTTGATACTCTGCGGCTTCATCTTACGCGCTCGCTCATCGGCGCGTTCTTGCAACTTCCTAATCCTGGGCGCTAACCCACACACGTAATCTTGCGCCCGCTTTCCTTCACCTGTCAAACCTTCCACCTTCTCCAATCTCCACCGTCCAACTAGAAACTCTAAGATATCTGCATAATCATTGGCTGTGTACACGCCCATTCGCTGGGCCACTGCAGAGTAATGCTCGAATAGCTTAGGGTCTTCCCCATCGTACATAAGATGTGCCGGCATTGTAATCTTCTTCTCCATCATGTTTCCTATAGCAACCATTGCCCCAGTGGGGTCCACTTCTAGAAGCTTCTCCACAATCCTTGAGTATGCATTCTCGTGCCGTTTCTCATCCGCAGCGATAGTCCCACATATGCGTGCCAGCACTGGATCACCCCCTTCCTTCGCAAGCCGTGCAGTGTTCCCGTGTGCCACGAAAGTTGCTCGCTCTTGGAATGAAGTGTACACAAACCCCAAATAAGGGTTGTTCTCTGTTCCAGGGTCCTACCAATCAAAACAAACCATAATGCACAACTTTTCACAAAAGGGTCCCATTCCCATGTTACTGTATACCAAAAATTGTACATGAAGCTTCAAAGCTTGAAACTTTCAATGAAGAGAAGCATAGATCTATAGATGAAAAAGGATCCAACTTTTTAGTTGGTATGTATGGAAGAAATTATGGTGTTGAAGTGAAAAAGGAATTGAAAATAAAAACATTTATTTACCATGCCAGCTCCAATGAGGTAATGGACAGTTTTCTCAACCTTAGCCATGTCAACGCGACCAGAAAGGTACAGATAAGTTCTGAGCAAATCTCCGTGTCTGTTTTCTTCTGCCGTCCAGGCCCGGGTCCACACGGCCCACGGGCTTGGACTGGTTCCGCATTCATCTTTCACGCCGTCAAGGTTGTTGATCATAGTCTGGTAAGTGGGAAGCGCGTCTTCGGTGACCATGTCACCCACCAACACCACGAAGTACTCGTCAGGTAGCTCCTTCGTGCGTTCGCGGAGGGCCTTAACCTCCTCACTGAACTCTTCGAATGGCAGTGTTGAGTCAGGGACCAGGTTCTGGGGCTGCCAGCATTGCTCCACGGGCTTCAACAGTGGTAGCACCCATTCCGAGGCCCACCCCTCCAACGACTTGAAAACCTCCATTTTCTCCGCAGGCATTGAGTGGGTCCTCCGAGTCTTCAGCGACGCCGTGGAGACGGCGGCACTGGGTGGTGGCAAGAGGTGGCGGCGTTGTCGGTAGCATGAATTCCTATAAACCGGTGAAACACCGGTTTGAGTGGTGATGGAGTGGCATGGCCGTATCTGCATGGTTTTGGTGATGTGGTGGGCTTAGACTCACTTTGAGTGAAACTGTGTGTGCTGTTTAGAAGAGAGAGAGATATTTTTAAAGGGTGTGAGTAGTAATAAGTCCTTGTTTTTGTTCATAATTTCAAGACTGCCACATATTGAATTTTGAAGTTGTTTTGAAATTTATGAAAATTTTTGTGGAAAATTGACTTTATATAGATGGAGAAGTTGTGTTTAGATAGGTTGGGTAGTTTTGGTTAAGAAAAGAATCACAATTGTTAAGGGTAGTGATGGGTACATAGGGAAGGGTAGTTTGGTAATTGAATAATAGTTGAGGGGCATGAAAACACAAAAGTTTCATATTAAATAAGTATGGAGGATTTGGATTTGTAAAACTGGGGGTGCTGTGGTTTTGGTAGAACAACACAGAAACCAGTGAATTTTCTGTGGATCTTTTTCATCTTTGTGGGCTTCTTTCAATTTGCCAGCTCATTTTTCTTAGCCTTTTCATTATTGTTCTTTTGTTTTATGCTAAACAGTTGTGGTAGTTAACATATAAAACTTGTAAAGATAAATTAATAATTTTTTTTTTTACTGAAATACATTATTTCATTAGTATTTTTAAGAGGTTTCTAATGATACAAGAACTTTTAAATTTAGACAAGCATTTAAAATATAAATTAAAAAATATACATATATAAACAAAAGAAATCTATACAATATTTATTTGGGATATAAATTTTTAAATTTATGTTATTAATATTTATTATAGTAATTTTAAAACAATAATAAATATATGAAGAATATTTTGGGTCTCACAGGCGAAAAAGAACAGTAAGTTCTATTTTATCGGGATGAAAACAAAATATGAAAATAAAACATTTACTCAGTATTACTAATTATAATTGTAACTAAGATAAAAAAGAACACTGTAATTTATAGTAAAAAATATCCTGTACAATTTAATATTTTACATGTTAGCTTTATTTGCACATATTTATAATATATATATATATATATATATATTCTTATATTTAAATATTGTATTTCTTTTCTAGTAAAAAATTATAAAACAATGTAAAAATTATTAATTATAATTTCTATCCTAAAATTACTAAATGATGGTGCTTCATCCATTCCAAAATTTGATTGCAATTTTATGGGTTTTCAACCTAAATAAAGAATCACAATAAAAGTGTCACTTATTAAAATAACTTCACTTTCTTAACAAATTTGTTAATTTGATCTATATTATGTACAAGTATCTAATTTATTTGAGGGTAAATTAGAAATACAATAATTAATATTTAATTTAAAATTAAAAATATTTTTTAGTGAAGAGAGAATATGTTTAGGTGTCCAAAGTAGAATGTTAGACAAGATGATATATCATCATAAGATTTGAGTTACGACAAATCATTATTTTTTTAATTTTTATTGTTAAAAAATTTTATGAAAGTTTGTAAATAATGTGATAAGTGTGATTGAAATTATATTTTTTTTTATTTTTTTATTTTTTTATTATTTTATAAATTATTATTGATATTTATTTTATTATTTTATTATTATTTTAATAATAATAATTTGTATTATATTATATTATTTATTTTATTTATTTATTTTTTATATAATATAAATATTAATGAATTAAAAATATTAAAATATAATATATTTAATATAATAATTATATACATATATATAATAAAAACATATAATATATTTAATAGTTATTTTCTTCACAAATCTTTGTATAGTTACCAAGAAAAGGCGCTCATATTTTTTTTTCCTCATTTTCTATTTTTAATTAGTTTTTTATTTATTGATTTTTGTGCTTTATTCGTTTAAAATAGAATTATTTTGATGATCCACTTGATTTGTCATTCCCTTCTTATTGCAGTCTTTTTGTTAAGTTGTTTGTTTATAATAAACTCAAAAATGTATAGACATGAGTGTTTCACGGTTATCTGTGTTCAATAATCTTGTTAGAGTATTTGTTTATCATATAATAAAAATTTCTATTTTATTGGAAATGTAAAAATAAGAACAAATCTCTTTCTTATTTGAGATGTAAGATGAAAGTGTCTAATTTCTGTATTATTTTTTAGAAAAATATTTTGTCTCAATGTGTCTACTCTTAACAAAGAGTGTGGTGGTTGTTTATGTAATTTTCTTAAAAAGAAAATTATCTTTAACTCTCACATTAATTTCCACTTAACATTTTTGGTATACTCACTTACCATTTCTCATATATATTGTTTAGAAAACTAAGAATGGTGTAATAATCTCTCTACAATTTCTAAGAATAGAAAAAAAACTGAGAGGTATTGAATTCGATTAAAACATATTATGTTGTTGTCCATGCTAAAAAAAAATCAATGAAATGAATTTATTTGGTATGTAGATAAATTTATTGAAGAAAATTGTGATCATTAATAAAAAAGAAAGAAAGAATGAGTCAATTTAGAGAATGTTATAATGGAATAAAACGATGGCTAGAACTCTGAGTTTTTCAAACTATGAGGTAATATAAAATAGTCAAAGAATAAGTAATTATTAAAAAAAATTAAAAGAAGAAGTTATATATTTTTAAGCACTAGTTACACA
The DNA here is from genome assembly GCA_013389735.1 of Phaseolus lunatus. Taxonomy (NCBI): domain Eukaryota; kingdom Viridiplantae; phylum Streptophyta; class Magnoliopsida; order Fabales; family Fabaceae; genus Phaseolus; species Phaseolus lunatus. Next base: position 7,606,179 of record CM023857.1, read on the forward strand.
TAATGTAGTGATATTACAAGGAAGGAAGCTCTTCTATATAAAAGTGTCTCCACATAAACTATAGTACAAATTTAAGAAAAGAGGAACTTACAACATGCAAAAGATTAACGCGATTCAATTAAAGTGTTAACAGACTTCAATCTACATTCATGGAAAAATTTTACTATCACATAGAGATTGCAACTCAAAGTTTCTCTCTTAGTAAACTCTCACTCAATTAACAATCATCTATTATACAATTCAACTCATAACCCTTAGTTAAAAAACCTATTAGTATAACATCTTATATATAAATAACTTTCATAAACCATGTTTAAAATAGTGGAAAAGTTAAACAATGATTCCACTAATGAACTTGAAGCATTAAGTAGGTTGAATCTTTGATGGTAGACGAAGGAAGTTATAGTCTAATGCAAAGTAGATGATTTGATACCATTAGATGCTCTGAAGACAAACACATTGATAAAGACATATGGATTGGTCAAGACAAAAGATTTTGTTCCACTAGATGATCTTGAACTATTAGACAATCTACAACATCAGAAGATCTAGGAACCTTAATAAGATTTTACTAAGCCAATCTTCAAAAATCTCCACATTGGTTTAGCAAAAATCTTCTAAGAAAGAATCACTACTTGCCACTAAGTCCACTACAAAAAAAAAAAAAAAATTGTCTTTAGTCCTCTTTTTCAGAAATCTCCCAAATTTCCTGGTCGGTAGGTTCAAACTTTTAGAATCACTGCAATTATCTGATTCATCTTCACTGTAAACCTAAGTGTAATGCTTTTAACTTTCTTGTCATTTCTCTCTTGCTCATTCAATCAATTCATTTCTAGCTTGTGTTATCTTAATTTGCCAAAGAGTGATTTAGTGGTCAAAGTTGACAAATCCTTGGATTATGAAATTATTGTTACTTTAGACTACCAACTTCCGTCAAGGCATTTTAGAACTTTGATGTTCAACTCCTCCTTGTCAAACATCTTCCCTAGGACTATTAATATGTGTAAATCGTTTCTAAACATCTACTATGGTTTGTCCCCGTTGCATTTTAAAAAGCTCACATTCCTAGCCCTTTTCACATAAGAAGTTCTTATGTGTATGACCTATACGATGTCCCACATCTTCTTAGAAAAAATACACCAAGTGATGGATATCAAGGAAGAGAGGATTTCACTAATGGAGGAAGAGGCCATCCACCAAAACATTTAAAGTTTTTCTTATTAGTCTTTTCAAAAGAGGAGGCCCAAGCCCAAAAAGGCCAAGCCCAAGAAGCCCAAGTCCAATCCATGAGAAGCAAGGCCAAGCATTAAATAAAAGAGCATCATTTGTTTTTCTTTTGTATAATTTGTAGGAGGTGTGGATATTAAATATAGGAGTGTGAATATGTAAAATAAAGTCACATTGTACATGTGACTTAGGAGAGTAGGTGTAAGTGTAGTTTTTAGGAGGTGTCATAGTAGAAAAAGGTCACACCTCCCATGTGACTTGTTTTGGTGGGAATTTCAAAAGAGTTTCTTTTGAATTTTCCCACCTATTTTTCAGCACCCTCACACTATAAATAAAGGTGTGAGCTCTTGTAAAATGCAGATTTGAATTTTTGAATTTTTGAATTTTGAATTAGAGAAACTTTACTCAATTTTTGAGTGAGCATTGGAGAGCTTTGCATCTTCTTCACTAGTCTTATCTTGAAGGTTCAATGGTTACCTCAAGTGGCGGCTTGCACACTCATCTAGGAGCCTTCATCCTCTTAGTGGCATGATCATCCAACCATACCTCCATCTTCATGAGCATTCTCTTCTCCTTCCTTCCTTCTCTTTTAGTTTTCATGTCTTAGCTTGTGTTCTTGTGTTTTGGTTCGGTGCCTTTAATTTCCAGCACTTATATTCAGTTTTCTATCATTTTAATCGGTTCAATTGATAGTAATTGGAACTTCCATATGAATTTGTGTTTTGGCATTAGTTTTTGGTGAGTTCTTGACTTAGAACATTGATCCAATTCTAAGAGAAAGTGCCTCTCATATGACCAACTCAAGATGTCTCCTAAGAATGTCAAGAACTTTTCATATTATGTTCTTGAATTCACATCACCAAGAGACCTTAAAAAACTCATAAAGATTTAAAGCATAAGTGATTAAATTTTTAGTCATACAATCATATTGTGCTTTCTTTTTCACAGTTTCAGACCAAGGTTTATTAACAAGTTCATTGTTAATCACATGTTTAGCCACAAAAGATTCATTTATAATTGTATCCTCGATTCCCCTATCGAGTGATTCAATAAAGATCTTCATTTTAACCTTGCAAAGCTAATAATTAACACCACCAAATATAGGTGGTCTATTAATAAAAGCTCCCTCAATAAAAGGAAATTGTTCTTAGCCATTTTTTAGAAAACATGATTAAATCTTGATTATCTTATAAGAACCAGCTCTAATACCAATTGTTAGAAGGGAGGTCGAGCTCAAGAGGTGATAAATTGAACTATCAAGATTTTTAGAAAATTTTGAAGATTTAGAATTATTCTCTTGCAAAATTAATCAATTGAAGTAAATTTGACACAATCATTTAACAAGTGAAAATTTTAGTTACAACAAGAACAAGATTAATGCAATTTCATAATTAAAGTGAGAGAGAGAGCGAGAGAGAAGATTGCACAGTAATTTTTTATACTGGTTCACTCTTTTTCAAGAGCTACATCCAAGTGCCTAGCCACACCAGTCAAACTCACACTAAATCAAACATACAATTACACAACACATAAATAACACTTTTGAAAAATAGATCAATGTTATTTTACCACTATTACAAAATTGCAACTAGAAACCCTATTTAGACCCAATTAAGAACCACAAAAACAAAAAAGTATACAATAAAACAATATCACCTGAATTACAGCAAGGTCAAACTGGATTAGAAAAATCATGTGGATTCCCTTGGCTGAAAAGATTGATCCCAAGAACACTTAAAGAAAGTTCTAGGAAAAAGTTTGCAGGCTTAGAAGAATACTCTCTCATTTTTTAAGGTGTTTTAAAAACTCAAACTTCAAAAAACATATTGAAAACAATCTAAGAAAGAGAGTTATATAGGTTTTATCCTGTCAGTTTTAATGGATTAAAACTGTATTTTAATTTGTTGATTTCATGTACTAGTGAAAAGAATGGATTAAACCGCTATTTCAATATGTTAAAATAGAATGATAAAGATCCTTCTAAAAGCATAGGAAATTAATCTATTAAAAACTTGTTTTAACATATTAAAACTTTCTACTAAAACTACTTATGATTTAAAGTACTATGAATTAATTAAATCAACAATGTAATCAATTAAAGTATCCACTGCGGTCTTTTAGGACTTCAGATAAGAACATTTTATTGGATCAAACTATCTTTTAATCAATTAAAATTATTCTTCAACCAAAAACTATGTTCTAACCAAGATTTAAATTAGTTTTCTTTAGTACTTATAAAGATCAAATTAATCACAAAGGGGAAAAACATACAAATCAAATGACACAACTCACACTCTAGATAAAACTAAGTCTTCAAAAATTTTCAAGACTCATTTAAGAGTGGATTCATCAAATATAGCAACACTAGCAACTTCAACATTATTTTTTCCAACCATTTCAAAATTTCTCTTTAATTTGAAAGACTATACAAAAAACAAGCTCTGATATTAATTGTGAGTATCCAAATCATAAAATTTTAGTTTCTCAAAAATAAAAAATATATCAAGAAGTAGGTAAAAGAGAATGCACAAAAGATTTTGAATCTACCTGATTCTACATCTAGTTACAATTAACTCAACATGGGAAAGATTACTT